>WEIT01009679.1:0-107593 GCA_013389985.1 Dryoscopus gambensis | reverse complement strand
TGGCTGAGGGGCGGCTGTGGGATGGCGCTTCCCCGGTTGCTGGCGCGGGCGCTGCACCGGGCGGCCGCTGCCGCCGCTGCACCCGCGGCTCCAGGTGAGGAGGGAGGACTGGTCTCATCCCCTCGGGATTTGGGTTCCTTTTCTCCCGGGATACAGGTCAGAGTAGTCCACACAGTCGATTACTATCACATTTGCGGCAAGTTTTTTTCCTTGTATCACTTTATTAAGTGTCTTCTCTAAATCTCTTTTAATTCTGGAGGCTATGATGAAGGTCTGAGATTGGCTCGTAGAATTATTGATATAGGTCCAGGTAACGGCATCCTTCAGGCTTCTCCTTACAAGCTGAACCTCTTGCGCATTCTGTAAACGGTGTGCTTGGTTCTGTAACTTCAGGCGTGATTACAGGCACACGGGGGTCTGTGCAAAGCTTCCTGTAATTGTGGTTCAGGCCTTTTTCCAGTTGTTTCAGGCAGGAAGTGCTCAGTTTACACCTCCATGGTGAGCGTCTGCTCCGTGTGTGTTTCGGTCTTGGTTGGTTAAGCCCTATCCTACTGTGTCCCCGCCAGGAACTGCAGTGACAGGACAAGGGGGAATGGCTTCAAACTGAAAGAGGGCAGGTTTAGATTGGATATTGGGAAGAAATTCTTCCCCGTGAGGGTGGTGAGGTCCTGGGATAGTTGCCCAGGGAAGTTGTGGCTGCAGCACCCCTGGAAGTGTTCAAGGCCAGGCTGGATGAGGCTGTGAACAACCTGGTCTAGTGGAAGGTGTCCCTGCCCATGGCAGGGGGGTGGAATGAGATGAACTTTAAGGTCCTTCAAACCCGAACTATTCTATGATTCTAGATTTAAATGTGAAATTTTCAGCAACCCTCGGGATTGATCTGTGACTTTTCCTTCTGCTCCTGGTATTTGCAGGGCAAGAGTTTGCAGCAAGGCTGTGTTCAAGTATCTTTATGCAAGTTTGACTGAGAAACATAAATAATCCCTGTTTAAAATACATTTTGACTAGCTTCATTTCATGTTTGTGGCATAGTATCTTAGTGCAGATCTATATATGAAGTAATTTCTCTGTATATGTATAAATTGTATTGGATGGGGAAGCTCTATTAATTATTCTGTCTCATCTGCAAAAGCCATGAGAGTTGGTTTGGTTTTTTTTTTTTTCTAATTTAAGACTTCAACAGTTTTGTCACTCGGACCAACACGTGTGGAGAGCTGCGTTCTGCTCATGTGGGACAGAAGGTGACCCTTTATGGATGGGTTCAATATCAAAGGTAAGTGCAAACCATGGTGAAAATGGAGATCATGATTTGCCAGATCCAATGTAAGCTGGTTTTCATCCAGCACTGCTCTCCTGTGATGGTCTGCATGGGTTTTTTTGATTTTAAGAGGCCCTGAGCATCTCATCTTTGAGCAATTGTGGATGGGGATCTAGGAAAAGGAGTTAGGATTATTGCAATGTGATCATTGTGATCTCGTTTTTAAAGACACCAGAGTATGTCCCATTGGACAGTTTTTTGATGGATAAAGTACAATGGCAGCTGTCTCTACTGCAGCTAAAGAGATCAAGATTTATGGTTCTGTGTCTGGCAGTGTGGATTGTTCATGTGGAACTTTTTATGGGACAAGTGTTCTCCTTCTTGACTTATGATTGGATTTTTTTTTTGTTTTATTCCACATGAGCTTTAGATTTATTGCTCATTTAATTGTTTTTAGCTGAATGATGTTTCCCAGCAGGAAGATTCATGTTTCCAGCATCTCTGCTCTGTGTGCATTAAAGTTCCAGTTAAAACCCTACCTCTCCTGGTTATTTGCACGCTGTCTGAGGCTGGTTACAATGTGAAACAAATTGCTCAGGTTAGGTTCAGGTGTGGGAAAAGTGTCTGTACATTCAGTACGTGGAATGCTTTGAGATGAATCGCAGGGTACTGAAAGTGGCCAGGTGCCACATGCTTTAAAAAGTAGAAACTACTAAATTTGTGAAAAACATGTTTCTCCTTTTGTGTTTTTCATGGATCAGACAAGGCCTGTTTCTGGTTTTGAGGGATTTCCAGGGACTGACCCAGATCATCATTCCTCAGGATGAGGTAAGTGCTACCAAAATATGAGTCTGTGTTTTTATTTTTCCTTTGGTAGTTCAGCTCCAGCAGACAGAGAGAAGGAAGGGCTTTGTCAAACAGAATGCTCTGACTCACAAGTAGACTCAAGTGTCATGAGAGCCCTGACCTGACACTGCAACAGAAACATCAGTGCTGTTTGCTCTGGCTTCAGAGTGATTTTGAATTGAGGTGCTTGGCCACCGTGCATTTGTGCTGTTGTTTGAATTTCTGTGAGACCCTGTCGTGTCCCTGCAGGCACATTCCCACGTGAAGGAGCTCCTGTCCAGTGCCCCAGTGGAGTCTGTGGTGCGAGTCACTGGGACAGTGTCCCCTCGGCCCCTGGGGCAGCAGAATCCGGTGAGGATGGTGGTGGGGGACAGTCTGGGCTTTTACTCCTTGGAGGGAACAGCTCTGGATGGTGGGATTACGGTGGAGTTTGTGTCAGAGCGTTGCCACGGGCTCTGGTTGTGTGACAGCCCATCCTCAGATAGTGTCAGGTGACTGCTATATCACAACTTAGCAGAACCTCAACGCACATTGCAGGCACCCACAAATTAAACTGGATCCTAGCCCTTTGCAAGGATCATGCTGCCTTTTCCAGGCTTTTGAAGTGTAGGTGGGAATTTCTTTGGCTTGAAAATAAATATTGTCATTTCAAGTTCCACAGCATGTGATGACCACTTTTTTATGCAAATAGATTTTGCTGGTCTCCTTGTATAGGAAACAGAGGTTGAATAATTCTTTAATGTTCTGCACTCCTCAGCTGTCATTGTAATCAGCTGTAGATTGATCTTTCAGGATTGTACATATATCTGGCAGGTCTAAACAGAAGACTTGTATTTATGATCATAACTCCTTTTTGCTCTGACCACTTGTAGATGTCCACTTAAAATCTAGGCTTCAAGGAATGCCTTTCTTTCTTTTATTCATTTATCATTTTGCTGGAAGGTTGTATGTCCTTTCCCCTGGTAAATAGCAAGAGTCCTGCAGGATCAAGTGAACTTTGCTGTGCCTCAGTGCTATGTGAGGGGAACTGTCTGCCCTCCCTTGGGAGAGAGTCAAAAGAAGAAGAGTTCTAAGAACTGGTGTTTAGAACTGGAAGTCCTGAGAAGTTCCTCGTAATTTGCCTTTTTTGACTCGTATTAAGGGGTGCTGCTGCTAATGCTCATGAAACGTACACTGTGTGGTTTTGCTGAGGGTAATGTGTTTAGAGACCAGTATGCTACTGGAAAAGAAGCTGCCATCTTTGCTGAGGTGACGTGTGTTTTTCTGAGCAGAAGGGAAATCTAGGAGAAATCTGTCCTTGGGAGAAGTTCTCTGATTTATATACTGTGTTAGAAGGCGGGGAAGGTAATCCCATTGTTTCTTTTTTTCCCCTTTGACCATATGTGAAATACCTTTGTCCAACTGGTTTAATTATTTTCTTGCCTTTTTGTTCTAGAAAATGCCAACAGGAGATATTGAAGTGAAGGCAGAGACTGCAGAGATCCTAAACTCCTGCAAGAAGCTGCCTTTTGAAATCAAGGATTTTATCAAGGTGTCCGTGTTTTTCTTTTCTTATCAAAGTGGTAGCTTTTCATTAAATTTGGAATTTTCCCAGAGTGATGGCAAAACATCTGAGAGCTGTGTCTGGTTCTCCCCACTTCATTTTGGGGGAATGATGGTATTTAAAATAGGGGTGCTGTTTGTTTGCCGTGAGAATGTATTTCTAATTAGAGCTGAGCAGAAAACAAGGCTTGAATGATTCCAGTTTCAAATACCACTGGAAGAACTGATGGTAAAGGGAACAGTGAAAGAAGTGGGGCTATAATGGGGTTTTTGAGTGTGAAACGAGGCTGTTTCATTTGACTCACGGAATCACAGAATGGTTTGGATTGGAAAGAATCTTAAAGATGATCTTGTTCCAAACCTCCTGCTGTGGGTAGGGATTCCACCCACTGGACCAGGTTGCTGAGAGCTCCATCTAACCTGGCCTTGAACACTTCCGGGGATGGGGCAGCCACAACTTTCTGGGCAGTTTGGTTTTTTGTTTAAAGTGATTGCTATGTTTGTGTGGGTGGTGGGTAATGGGTCAGTTGTGACAACTGAGCACCATACTTTTTTAGCTTCTCCCTTTATTCCTGTGGCTTTAGGAGCACCTTCATTGGACATGCAATTTGAATTTTGTCTCTTAATCCTAATTCTCCCTCCTATGCAGAAATCAGAGGCCCTACGGATGCAGTATCGGTACCTGGACTTGCGCAGCGTCCGGCTGCAGTCCAACCTGCGGCTGAGGTCTCGCATGGTGATGAGGATGCGGGAGTATCTCTGCAACCTCCATGGTGAGGGAACTGCTTGGAGGACAGTGTGCAGCAAGCAACATTTCAGCTCTCCCTGCTGCTGTTTCCTAGGGCTGGGAGAGATTCCTAACCAGCTTGCTACTTCAAACTGGTCCCACTTAATAAAGACATGTCTGCTTGTGGTGGGGTCTTTAGTGGGATGTTGTCAGGCCTGAAGAACAAAATATGTTGAAATGTCTTGGCATGCTGCAAGCCAGTTGTTTCAAATTAGCTCTTTCCAATGAGAAAAGACTCTTTGCAGGTAGTTTCCCTCTTTTGGTCACCCAGTTGAGGCATGTCAAGGGATGGATTTCTTTTCTTTTAGGGCTTTTGATTCTCTTAAAATCAGGAAGTGCTTTTTGGAAAATCAATGCCTAGTTCTGAATGGATAGAGAATTAGCACATTTTCAGCCTGTGTGGAGTCCTCTGTCATCAACATGTGGATACAAAAGTGCTGTTTGCTTAAATCTTTTCTTGCTATTTTCTGTGTCGTGAGAGACTTTTCATTCTCACAAGACATTATCAATAATGTTTTGTAGGCTATGGACACCTGTGACCTTGTTTTGGTACAAGTAGAACAATATTTTGAGAGCTAATTCAGCCATCCCCTCTGAGGGGTGGCTAAGCATTTAACCAATTAGACTATGAAGTAAGAAATCTATAAAAGAACTGGAAATAATAATTCTCACTTTGCTGCATAAACTCCTGGCTGCTGGCTGATCTTTTCTCCTCTCCCCTGCCACAGAACGGAGCACAGGCATTATAGCAACAGTTCTGGCAGGACATCAGAGTAGCTCAGAGCCTTTAGATCTGTCATTACAGGAACAATTGTTATAAGTAGTAAAGTGTGTAGGTTTTGGAGAGGCTCCATGGTGTGCTGGATGACCTGTTTTGCTGGCTAACCCTACTGTAGCCTATTCATATTAGTTCTCCCTCCTCTCAGCATGTTCTGTGTTTGTTCCCCAGGGTTCGTGGATGTAGAAACTCCAACTCTGTTTAAGAGAACCCCAGGGGTATGTATATGATGCTTTTTGGCCTCCTGCAGCTGCACAGTCAGGACTGAATGATTTTCAGTTGCCACTCAGCTTTCATTGCTTTTCCCTTGCTAAATAACAGCTTGTGGAACTTCTGATATGATCCACGGATCCTGTTAAAAGTAGAGGGAGAAAAAGGGGAGAGGTGATAACTTGTGTCTTAATTTTGAAGCTTCAAATGAAATAAGCTTCTGCCTTGTAGAGCACGTGTTGAATATAAGTCTATCCTGGAATTATAAACTGAAGAAACTTTGAAGTACTGTCTTTTCAGCATTTATCTATTAACCAGTAGGTTATTGTAGAGGTCCTACTCAAGTAAATTTAATTTCTGATCTTATATTCCTTTCTTTCACTTCAAAAATAGTCAGAGAGAAGAGAGCTGTAGCTGAGGAATTGTTGATGCAGCTAACTTGGAGTTCTTGCATTTAAACCCCTGTCTTGGATGGTGTATTATGCATTAGTCTCTCAGAGAAGAAGGTAGAGAATTCTCCTTTGGGATATTGTGGACCAAGTTGGTTAACAAACTTTAAGTGTAATGTACAAACAGCCATTTCCTCACAAGTGAGATTTCATAATGGGGAAAATAGGTCCTTTCCTCTGGCACTTCCAGTGTGTGTTCTGTCAGGAATTGGGGCCCCTTACTTGCTGAACTCTGTAAATTTTCTTTCTGATGCCAGGGAGCCAAAGAATTCCTTGTGCCCTCGAGGGAAGCAGGCAAGTTCTACTCTCTGCCACAGAGTCCTCAGCAGTTCAAGCAGCTCCTCATGGTTGGAGGCCTGGACAGGTAAGAGTTTCTTGGATTCCTGTTCTTTGCGTGTCCTGTCTAGGGTTTGATTGCATTATCTGTGAAATTTTAGATACTTCCCCAAACAAACTTACTGCCAAGGGTTTGTGTTTTGAAGAGGGATCCTTAATTACTTGGGACTTTATAGTCAGATGAAATGTATCCTTCTGGAAAGCTGAAATCTTCACTGCTGTTTTAAATGCAAACCTGATCTAAAGGAGAGCCTGCCTGAAGGGCAGAAAATCTAATGTATGATGAAAGCTTCTCCAGCAGTAACCTACAGAACTAGCTGAGGGGAGGCTGGGCAGCTGAGCATGACTGAGACAAGGAAAAGCATGTCAGGGTGCCCAAGTGCAAAGCTTTTAATTTGCCTTGCTTCTCCAGATTAAGTGGATAGACAGTTGTTCACACAGCGAACTACAGGCCAGGTCTTGTGTGACAATTTTGCATGGCTGTTAGTAGAGTCCTGGAGCGGAGTGGAAGGTGGGGAAAAAAGAGTTGAGTGTGCTGCCCTCGGGGGACAGCTCACCTGGCAGTCTTCACATGCCTCTGGAAGATACAGCTGGAGATGGATACAGCTGCTGATAGAGTTGCTTCCACTCAAAATTCCATTCTTTTGAAGGGATGGGAACAAAAATCATCTGCTGTGGGAACGGAGCACTCGCTCTGGTTTACTTCTTTTTTCCTTATCTTTTGTATGATCAATTCTATAGCCACGGTTCAATTCAGGGTACTTTAAATGGTTATCTAAGTCAAAGTGTTACTGCAGGTACTTCCAGGTTGCTCGCTGCTACCGGGATGAGGGTTCACGGCCTGACAGGCAGCCGGAATTCACGCAGGTAACAAGCCCGTGCTGCCTTTCTCCCTGCTTCCCAACCCAAGTGGCTTGTAGCTGTGTTCCCTTCTGGAGGCTTAGTCTGTGCTAGGCTGGTGCTGCCTGGGAGTACAGAGTTGTTTGGTTTGTGTTTCACAGACACAGCCCTTGGAAGTTGATGTGGGACTGACTGAGTGGTTCCTGTTCTTGGCTGTGCAGTGTCCCAGGTGCAGAAGTGGGAATTGCAACGCAGCAGTGATTTTACTTTGATGATACAATCTCCTGTCCTACTAGGTCAGGCATCCCATTCCTCAGCCTTGAGATCCCAGGCTGAGTCAGCCTGGTTCACTCAAGGCTGCTCCTTGTGTCCTTGTCATCACTACCTCATTCACTCTCTGAGGAGGCAGTTGCCTGAGTCATCAGGCTGCAGGGTGATCCTAAGCACGTTCCCAGCCTGACACAGTCATGCTGTGATGTCATTTCGAGTACTGTTTCTTGTTTTGCTGGCTGTGTACTCACAAGTAGCAGTGTGAAAGCAAAACCTGTAGCTAATGTGCATTTCCCCACCTTGTTCTCTGTTTTAAGATAGATATAGAGATGTCATTTGTAGATCAAGCTGGGATCCAGAGGCTGATAGAGGGCCTCCTGCAACATTCCTGGCCTGAGGAAAGAGCCTTGATTACGACTCCTTTCCCTTCCATGACATACGAGGAGGCACTGGCTGAGTATGGGACTGATAAACCAGACACTCGCTTTGGGATGAAGGTGAGGGTTTGCCCGTTGGAAACTTGCAGCTTTTCCTTTCAGTCAGTGTTTTAATAACCTTTGGATCATGGATACATGGTTGGCTTGAGTTCTGAGTACTGTAATTTACCCAAGGTGTCTGTCCCATCATTGCTGCTTTGTGCAGTCTGTTGAAGAAGAGAGGATTTGATCACAGAGTTGACTGTGAAAAATGTATGCTCTGATAAAATTTTACTTTAAAGATAATGTAGTGTTAGGGAGTAATGCATCTTGATTGTTTAAGGAGCAAAAGCTCCTAAAAGGGAATAGTGTTGAAGGTGTTAAGACCCAGGTGCAGGATTTTTGCTTTGAATGCCTACCACCAGTGCTTTTTCCTGTGCTCTCGCCTTTCTCAGATCATGGATATCAGTGATGTTTTACGAGGATCAGACGTTCACTTTGTGCAGAATGCCCTCAGTTACCCACATGGCTCCATCAGAGCCATTTGTATCCCTCAGGGAATGGTAAGCGATGCTCTTACATCCTGCTTATGTGGAATAAATAAAATGCCAATTTGAATTTCTTTGTTGGTGTGGAAATGTTCCTTGCTATTACTGGTGTTCTTAAGGGAACTTGGGATTGGTTGTAATCTATGGCAGGTTGGGCTGAGTGGTGTTAGAATGATAAGACAGCAGGAAGAGTATTTTATCCTTAGGAAGAGGAGGAAAAGAATGGAGCTGTAAGATCCCATGAGGATAGGGAACCCTCTTGGGGTTTCACCTTGCTTTTTGTCACCTTTTTGATGTGCATCTCAGTAATAAATTGTGCCTTGTGACAGGAGATTGAAGCAGGGCTGGGCATGGCACATCTCTGGGATAGGCAGAGAAGGGTCAGGTGCTTCCATGTCCTTCTCTTGTTTGCTTTAGCTGCATTTTTGGGTACAATTCATGTCTTGTAATGAGAGTGTCATGGACCAAATCCAAGGCTGACAATAGATGTGGAAGATCTTTGACACAGCCGTGCATTTTGGCAAGGAAACAGATTTAATTCTGGCTGTAGGCATCTTTGTAGCTTGGACAGTATGGAAGAAACAAATGCTCTAAATACTGAGTTTTATTTGGGGAACAGGACTTTGTGGCCATGGTTTCTCTTGGGATTTTGGCACAAAGTGCAAGTTAGTGGCTTCCCACGAGAGGGCACTGAGGTGTGTGTTGGAGCAACACAAAAGTGGCATCTAAGACCCACCCTAAACACTGGAGTAGATGAAAAAGATCAAGGTCTTGATGCACGTCCTCATTTACTGCATGGCTTTGCATGCAAGAGTTAGCCCAGTTGATTTTTCTCCGTTCTTCCTCCAGATTGAGCTCTGCCTTCCCCATCAGCAGGGTGGTGGTGTAACCTTGTTTCTGCAGGCTGGAGGCAGTGATCTGACCCTGCTGACCAGATACATTTATCTGTGAGCGAAGGAAAGAAATGTAGACCCAGAGGGGTCTCCTCCTGAAAGGAGCCCTCAGAGCAGACACCCCGTTACAGCCCTGTGCTGATGACCCTGTCCTTTTCCACTGCCCTCATAAGAACTTGAACTATAAACAAAAGAATTTGAGAAGTTTGGAAAGAGCTTAGTCAGTAGATTTGATACCTTGTCAGGTTTTCCAGGCTGATCTTTGCTGTGTCTTCTCTTGCTCTTTCCCCAGAGGTATCTTACAAATAAAGACTTGGAGTCATTAAAGGAGTCTGCAAAATCCCAATTTAACCAGGTGAGACAGAAATTCTCCTGAGGCATTGGAAAGGGGGAGTGACAAAGTGTGATGAAGGTGGAAGAGCAGTTTTTAATAGCTGAGAGTCAGTGCCTGAGCATGTGATGCTTCAAGGCGAGAGAGGGCAGTACTGCACTGAACATATCCGTACCTTTCTCTAGGAAATCGTGGAAATTATCTGCAGACCTGATGGAAGCTTGAAGTCTCTGCTTACCAAATTCCTTGGTGAGAAGGAGCAGTCAGAGCTTATCCAAGCACTGAACATGCAGGAGGATGATGTGGTGCTGCTGGCAGCTGGAGAACACAAGCAAGTGGTAGGAGGCATTTCTTGGGTGGCTGTGTGAATTGAATGTTGCTGATGACGGTTTTGATGTTATCTGACCTTAGTCTGATTCTTCTTATTATTAAAATAGGTCATCATCTAATTTTCTGTTTCTCTGGAATGGTAGCTATAGCAACAGCAAATAAAGCATGAAATGTACCTATTACTTTTATGGCCCTCAGTCAAATTCTGGGCAGGACTTGTAACTGAAATGAAGGCTGAAATATAGGCCCTGCAACAAATCAGTGCCGCCTTTTCTCTTAACTTCATTTTTAAAGCATCAAACAGATTGGAAAATGAGGTCAACTAGGGAATTGTGTCTTCCGTAAGTGGATGACTTATTAGCATCAGTGGTGGGAGATTCTATCCCTCCCCTTCTCTCTATTCTTGCCAGCAGATGTTGCCTTCCAGGCATTGTTTTATTATAAGGTATCATACTTTGATTGATAGCCAAAATTTTGTTGTATTCTCTTCTGTGCCTTCATTTCTCTGTCTGAAAAGTGTGGGTCTTACATGGCTTCTGCCAGTTAATCTACATGTGTGGAGCTGGAGGTTAGTCTAAGAAAGTTCTGAAGATGAAGTAGCTGGAGAAAAATGGACTTTCAAGCTCCTTAATTGGTCTCTGTCAAACCCTGGCGCTGCTGCTGCCTCAGCAGGAAGGTGATAGATTTCAGGATATGAGGCAAAAGTGTTCAAGGCAACAATGCATTATAGCTGATGCTGTCTGTGGTACTTCTTTATGGAACATGTTCCCTGGCTGGTGTTTGAGTGACTTTCCTGATGGTAAAACCCTCCTGTCTCGTCTCTCCCTTCTCTGCTGTAGTGTTCTGCATTAGGAACCCTGCGACTGTTGAGTGCCAACCTCCTGGAGGCAGCTGGGCTGGCACTCCGTGATCCCACAGCCTTTCACTTCCTCTGGGTGGTGGATTTCCCCCTTTTCATCCCCAAGGCCGAGAATCCCACTGAACTGGAATCTGCTCATCACCCCTTCACTGCCCCTCATCCTTCAGATGCCAGACTCCTGTATTCTGATCCCACAAAGGTAACCAACTTCATGCCTGCCATGCTGGCTCTTTTACAGCTGCTCACATGGAAAACCAGGCAAGCAGCAGCTGAGTTCAGTGTAAAAAGAGATGTTGTTTCACGGGGCTGACTGACTGCACGAGGAGGACATAGATCTGTTGGAATGAGTCCAGAGGAGGCTGCTAAGATGATCAGAGGGTTGGAGCATTTCTGCTGTGAGGAAAGGCTGAAGGAGCTGAGGTTGTGCAGCCTGGAGAAGAGAAGGCTCAGGAGCAACATGAGAGCCCCTTCCAGTGCCTAAAGAGGCTACAGGAGAGCTGGAGAGGGATGTTTTGCAGGCACAAGCAGTGACAGGACATGGGGAAATGGTTTTAAACTGAAAGAGGGGAGACTTAGATTTGTATTAGGGAAAAAATCTTCCCTGTGAGGCACTGGCATAGGTTGCCCAGAGCAGCTGTGGCTGCCCCATCCCTGGCAGTGTTCAAGACCAGGCTGGATGGGGCTTGGAGCAACCTGGGGTAGTGGAAGGTGTCCCTGCCCATGGCAGAGGGTTGGAACTAGAGGATCTTTAAGGTTCCTCCCAACCCAAACCATTGTGTGATTCTATGATCTTCTACATGTCTGGAAGAGATGGCTTCCTGATTGCTGCAAATAGCAAGTATTCATGTGTGCCCTGACAAAAGGAGCTTATAGGAAACAGAAATCTTATATTCTGACCCATCCCATTTGTTCCAGGTTTGATGAACTTTTCAAAAGGATTTGTACTCCTCCCACATCAGTCAGAGGCAGTCCCTGCCTCCAGCAGGACTGGTACATGAATTACAATGTACCCCTGAGAGAACAGTTGTATAGAGTTTCATGGCTTCATTCCCAGTGTCTTTGCCATCTTTGTCCAGACTGTTTTTAGGTGCAGCTGTGCCCCAGCCTCACCAGGGTGCCTGTTCCTGTCTCTGCAGGTCCGTAGCCAGCACTACGACCTTGTGCTGAATGGCAATGAGGTTGGAGGAGGCTCCATCAGAATTCACAGTGCAGAACAACAGCGTTTTGTGCTGGAGGAAGTGCTGAAGGTAACACCTACAGGTGCCTCTAATGCTCTCTTGGAGATTTAAAAGCACTAATTATTTTAATATTAATTGCATATTCTGGAAGAAACACTCATGTGCTTCTCAGATAGACATAACTCCTAGCCCTGACCAGTGAACGATTTCATTGTACCTTCATCTTGTGTTGCTAATAGGAAGAGCATTGCTTGCCCAGTGACACCTCTTAATGTAATTTTGCAGGAGGATTCCAAGGTGCTTTCCCATCTGATTGAGGCTTTGGAATTTGGAGCTCCACCTCATGGAGGAATTGCTTTAGGTAAGAGGTCTGTAGCTCTGCAGATGCAGGTGTTTAGTGATTTTTTTTTTTTTTTTTTTTTTTTTTGTGCATACTAGATCCTGGGAACAAGGCTCATGGTTGTTAGGAAAAGCCTTAGTGCTCCCATCTCTGCAGCAGCTTTGTGGAAAGAAACAGAGGTCTGGTCACCAAGTGCAGAAAGTTGGGGTGTTCCTCCCCAGAATCACAGTGGGATTTAGGTCAAAAGCAAGGACCTTGGTGGCTCTAAGGATGGTCCTTTGCTCTGCAAACCCTGTATTCAGTAAGGTTAGGTCAGCTTTGTTCCCACTCCTGTGCAGCCAGAGCAGGATCCCCATGCTGCTTGCCTGAAGGCATGGGACAGCATGGGACTTTGTGTTTCCCATCCTTTCCCTCTACTGCAGTCTCACTTCCCTTCTTCCTCATCTCTTTTGCTCAGTAATTCAGGTAATGTTAAGGTTTGGGTTTTTCCCTATAACCATGCAAGTTTGTGGTTTAAAGAAAGAGGGAAAAAATCCAACCAACCAATAACACCCTCCCCACACTCAACAAAATAAAAAAGCCTACAATAAACAAAGATATGTTAACCTGTGGTCTTCCAGTTTGTCTTTCCTCCATCCAGTCACCCAGAGGCTTTTGTTCCTCTTGAATTCTTCTTAGTGGTTGTAATCCTTCCAAACTGGTTAATGCAAAGGTCTGAGCTGTAAAGCAGAGCCCTGCCAGTGTCCTGCCATTCAGCTGCCCAGGTTTTCTTATGCCGTGTTTGCTCTCTGTGTCCTGCAGCCCTTGGTGTGTTACAGAACTTCCTGCAATATTGAAAAGCTTCATTTTGGTAGACATTTCTGCTCTTGAGGCAAATCTGTTTCTCTGCTACCAGCTGAGATTAATTTTTTTTCTCCCTTACTTGCTTCACTCTTTTTCTTCAAGCTCGGTGATATTACCTCCTCAATCTTTCTGATTTTTCTGACTCGGGGGAGATAATACAGAGCCATAACTCAAGTATTGCACCAATTTGTTTTCTGCCTGTAGGACTTGACAGGCTGATCTCTCTCATCGTTGATGCTCCAAGTATCCGGGATGTCATAGCCTTTCCAAAATCCTTCAGGGGACGAGACCTGATGGGTAATGCTCCAGACTACGTCACTACAGAAGAACTAGAGCCGTATCACATTCAGGTTTCCTGGCCTCTTGAAGAAAAAGAGGCAAAGAAAAACTGACCTCAAGCAAGTGATGTAAGCTCTGATCAACCAGAGGCAGTTACAGCTTCTAAAGGCCAGGATTCAGTTCAGAAAGTATCAGCTGCTGCGGCAGGATGGGGGACAGTCCAACCCCACTGTATTGTGGCAGTTTCAGGGTGGATTGGGAAACAGATAAGGGGTCTTCCTGGTGGGAATTCACCTTGGGAGGTAATGGGGAGGAGATGTAAAAAAGCAAAAGAAAAGAACATCATTTTAGCATAGGATATTGAAACTGCTTTAGGGTGTCATATTGGAGGGAAGATGGGTTTTTTCCAGCCCTTGCTTCTTACATGTCCTTTGTAAAATGTTCCTTCTCCCATCTGGAGGAGATAGTCAGCTTCTGTGGCAGGATTGTCTGTATTCCTGATGATCATTAAATCATGTCAGCTGAGGACCGTGACAATAAAACTGTGCTGGACCTGGAGCTCTGGGCACTGCACAGCCAAACTTCAGTGCAGCCAGCAACTTGTCTCATGTTGGAGGGTACCAGATCATGCAGAACTTTGCCGTGGGAGTTCACATTCAGCTGTTTTCCCTTCAAAGGAGAGGGAGAGAAGCATTGATGATGTTTGCAACAGTTGTCCTCATAATACTCGCCAAAGAGGTGTTGATTTGTCTTTGGGGCCTGTGGTCCTGGTGCTTTCAGCACAGTCATTCAGGAGTTTGTATGTTTATAAATAAAGTTTACCTGGCAGTGTGGTTTTGGCTGAGTGTAGCTTTGGGCTTTCTCTACAACAGCAAGCTGCCAGTTTTTCTTTGTGGTACCTGGTCCCTCCAGGAGATGCCAAGAAATCTGTGGCATCATAGCAGGGCTCCCAGTCTTCTGTGACCTCTGCCTGTCCTGCAAACCTGCTGCTGCAGTGGTGAGGGATGCAGCAGCAAGTTCCTCCCAGGCTTGTTCATCCCTATCCCGCACCAGAACATCCACAGGTTAGGGGTGACTCTTCTGAGGAGAGGTGAAGGTGAAGAAGCTGAGGAAAAGAGATTGCTTGATGAAGATGAGAAGATGATGCAAGAAAAGGGAGAGCTCCTGTGTCCCAGCTGGGAAGAACAGCAGGAGACACGTGCCAGGGGAAGTGCTCGAGGACAGAAGGAAGACTGCAGTTCTTGTCTGAGCTGATACTGACCTTCAGCCTTCTGCTAGAGAGCCTGTCCTGCAGATTCTGTCAGACCCTGGTCTGCTCCAAGGGTTAGCCCCTATTTCAGTCTCCACATCATGGGATAACTTTGCGTGGTGGTGTACACAATTGCTGTTTTTAAATACCGAGCTGTTCTGCTGGTAAGAATCAGTAAGGCAGCCATGGTGGTTTTGGGGGGTTTTTTGAGTACCATCCATAGAAAGTGACACTAGGGCTGACTTGCTGCTGCTTTGCAGCTTATAAAATGATGGAGTTACAAGTATAAAAGAAAACTTAAATACTTTCTTTGCTACTGGCATGACTGTTATTTTCCGTCTCAGAGCTGGTTAAATATTATTTAAAACAGAACAATCCTGGATTTGTATTCACATTCACTTTAGCTAAACACTGAATTCGTTCATTTTTTCCTCATATGGGGTGTTCATTCTTACTTGAAATCAATTCACCTGTAGTTTACCTTTTTTTTTTCCTTTCCCTGAGTAGAAGCTGTCAGTAATGGAGTGAGGATCAGTTTTCAGAGAGAATTTGACCTAAAAAACTGATCCCTAGACAGATCCATGTTGCTTTTTAATTGTGAAATCAGGTGTAATGTGTCACTTGCTTAGTACCTGCTTGCAAAGGTACCTGCTTGAGTCCCAAATTAGGATTTTCAAGTGTTCAAGGGGAAGCTGATGCTCTGGGAGGCTTAGGCAGAAAAGTAACCCTGCCTGGAACATTCTTTTTGAGGACACTTGTTAAAACCTGTGAGCGAGCTGTCTCCTGGCCGTGCACATCCCTCTTGTGCAAGCAGCTTTGTGTGCTGGCTGTTTACCCACTGCTAGATTAGGGACTCATTGTAGTTAGGAGTGTGACACAAATACAAGGGGAAACAAAATTGCAACAAACACCTTGTCTGAGGTGCTGCTGTTCTGCCACAATTAGGTTCAATGTTAGCGTCCCAAATCCAGGCAAGCCCTTTGTGCTTGGATTTGTGAATGAAGATGGCTTCCAAGACAAGTGTGAGTTTGTCAGGGTTGTGTGAATGTTGCCACAGAGAAGATAGTAATTTTTTTTTTAGTTTTATAGATCATTGTGTATGATTTTGCTTGGGTTTATGGAAGCCAAATCTACAGAAAATCCCTGAAACCACAATCTGGTTGGCACACTTAGCTGCCTGTTTTGGTAGGAACAAGAGTAGACAGGCATTACAAAGAAATCCATGGAAATCAGGGCTGATCATATTGCAGACCAGCATCTCCTGCTTGCTGGAGAAAAGCTGCAGGCCTATGATCCTGGAAAGAGATGTTGAAACCATTACTTCAGCACAGTGTTCATCAAAAACACCTTCTGGAAACAATCTGCAAACTTTCACAGACCCCTTGTTGCCTCCGCTCTTCATTATTTTCCCTGTATCAGACAAACCTGTGGAGAAATCCTGCTTTGTCAGCTGTGCTAGAAGATGCCAAAGCCTGGACTCCACTCTTAAGAATCATTCTTCAGGTAAGAATATGAGGTCGAATGTTCCCTGACATGATCCTCTCCAATCCAGAGAACTTCATGCCTGGCATAGATGGGATGTGAACGTCAGGGTGGGCAATAGGATTGTACAAGAAGTGCTCTTGCAGGAGCCAGGGTTGGATGTAAGGCCTCTGTACTCCTTTGACCCCACCTCTTACTGATTTTCTTCTGTTGGATCGGAACAAAACACTGGTGAAATGGGGGGACAGTTTATTCCCCACCTGCGGGAGAACCTACTCTGTCTATGTTTCAGTAGATTTGACCAGAACAACCCTTTAGTAAATGTATACTACCCCTTTGTAGAAGCAGAGATAAATTTCTGGTGTGTTTCAGTATATATTTCCCCCCTCCAGAACAGGAATGTAGCATGCTGGTGGGATTCTCAGCAGCCAAAGTGTGAGGTTTTTTTGTTTTTGTTTTTTTTTTCCTTGAAGGTTTCCAAGCCTATCCAGAATACTTCATGTTGGGCCAAGCTGGGGAGAAATTGAAGCCTTTGATTTCAGCCATCCCAGGTGGTTTGGGTGGATTTAGCTGTGAGGGTTTTGTACATTCCCAATCTCAGGAGTGACTCTGCTGCTCTGGATTCCACCAGCACCTCTCCCACTGCAAGGAATGGAGCAGTGATGCTGCACTGAATGCAGGCAGCCTCAGAAAATGAGTCTATATTGGTAAAAGCAAAAGGATAAAGAGAATTTATGCTCTCAAATGTATGGATTTCTATTTTTCCTCCAGTTATTTTTTTACCTTTGCTTGCACAGTGGTGTGTTTGGAGCACTCTTGGTGTGGTGAGGATCCTTGGTGCATTCTTGAGCCCCTGTGCTCACAGCAGCAGAACAGGCAGAGACAAGGCAGCCACCTAACCGGTGCCAGGTGGGAATCCCCCGTGTCAGCTTCACATGACTTTGCCTTTAAATGCTTGGGCTCTGATTCCAGCCTTGTGTTCTAGTTTGTTGGGTTCCTTTGGAAGCATTGTTTTCTCTAATTAAAAAATGATGATTACATGCAGTCACCAGCTGTGCCCACCACAGTTTTACAGCTAGCAGAGTTCTGTGACAGATACGTTCAGATGGATTGGTCACATTTGCCTCTAATAACCCATCAAGAGCCAGCTTGCTTGTTATGTTGTCGTAGTCTTGGTGTTCACTGCAGAGCTGAAGAAAAGCATTGTGGATGGTTCCCCCATTAATTTGGTCATATTTTAATCGTATTTGTATTTCACAGAATCACAGAATCCAAGAATGGTTTGGGTTGGGAGGGGTCTTAAAGACCATCTAGTTCCACCCCCTGCCATGGGCAGGGACATCTTCCACTAGTCCAGGTTGCTCCAAGCCCCATCCAACCTGGACGCTTCCAGGGAGACAGGGGCAGCTTCTGTGGGCACCTTGTGCCAGGGCCTCCCCACCATCACAGTAAAGCATTTCTTTCTAATACCCAATCTAAACCCGCTCTCTGTCACTTTAAACTTACATCGCCTTGTCCTGTCACTACGTGCCCTTGCAAAAAGTACCTCCCCCTCTTTCTTGAAGACTCCCTTCTGTATTTCTATAGCCTTGAATTCTGTTAAATTATGTGTTATTCTAAAAACTACTTCCTCATGCTTAATTTAAACCTCTCACCTGATCGTTCCACAAGGCACTTTCCCGTGTAGCTTATTGAAGGAATGATACTCAAATTTCTTATGTGTTTTCTGTTCTGCTTATCACTTCATGAATTAATACCCTCTTTTTTTTTCATTCACATCTATTTTAGGCTGTACAGTTTTAGGCAATTTCACCTACTTTCCTGGGGAAATCCCTGCATGCCTTCTGTGCAGTGAGTTTCCCTACTCCCATGGACAGCTGGATGGCTAAAGCTGAATGCTTTTGTTGGTTCTTTTGGTGCCTTTTTCCCCCCACATCTTGCTGTTAGTATTTACCAACCTTCAGTTTCAGTGACTGGGTACTTTTTTGGTGCAAAAATTGGTACTAAACCACATATTTATATACTTTTTTAAAATATTAACTGCTCAAAAAGATCCCAATGTATCTGAAAAAGCAAGAAGCAAATTTTGGCAACACTTTCTACTTGCCCAACAGTATAAAAACATTTCTGAGCACAGTTGGTACCAGGGCCCTGTTTGGTGGCAGTTTTCTCTGGAACAGCAATCACAGTGCACTCTTGGATATTTTAATATTACCCTCTACTTGGAGAGAGATATACTTAAAATACTCTCAGTCCTGAGAATTTTACTTGTTTACTTGAGCAATTTGAAGGGAATTGTAGTTGAAGTCTTCAGCTCCTTGATGGCATCCCTTGAAATGCAGGCTCCTTGTTTGTCATCTATTCAATTTTCCTTGTCATTATTTTCATTTGTATGTAAAGGAAAAAGACATCCAGGGCAGTTCTGGGAAAGAAAAGCCTTCAATAAATGTTTCCTGCAGCATGAACAGAACTAATTTGACAGCAATTACAGCACCAGGGCTCTGAGGAGAGGGACTGAGTGACTCCCATCCTTTCACACAGCATCACTTCACTATGAGTGGCAAAGCAACAATGTCCAAAGCCAAACACTGCCCAGAGCTGGGAGTTTTATCAAGGGTGATACAGCCCCTGGTAACTGTGGAATTGCCCTTTTTTTGCAGCTCTGTACAAACCTACGAGAGAACCATGAAGAGATGTGGGTGAATGACAGGCTGAGTAGCTCAGGGTGCCCCAGGGTATTGTCCCAGAGGGAGCATCCCAGCAATGATGGGAACAGACCTCATTGTGGCCTTCCAGTGCCCTCTTCCCTGTGAGGCTGGTGAGGCCCTGGCACAGGGTGCCCAGAGAGGCCGGGAATGCCCCATCCTTGGAAGTGTTCAAGGCCAGCTTGGATGGAGCTTTGAGCAACCTGGGTTAGTGGAAGGTGCCCTGCCGCACAGCAGGGGGGTGGAATGAGATCTTCTTTAAGGTCCCTCCCAACCCAAACTATTCCATGCTTCTCTGAGTACTTCAAAGCTCACAGAGGAAGCTCACTCATCTCCAACCTCCCATACTTCTTTCTGAGCAAAGAATGCCAGAATTTAAATAAAAGGTACCCTGTCATATTCACAGTAAAAGATTAAAAAAGCAATTATGGAAGGCGAGAGCTTGATTTGGATGTTTAAGATGTCTTGTAAAAATCCCAAGAATTCTCTAAATAGAATTTAAACAGAAAGCATATGAAGCCATGAATTCTCAGCTCCTATTATCACTGTTAATATTGTTTAACTAAAGCCAGATCCAGCAAAAAAAAAAGGATTCTTTTAATGGGAGGAGCATAATTTTAGCACAGCTGCCCCAGAAACACACAGGGCCAAGCTCTGCCCACAGTTGCCTCTGGAGATAGCTGGGTTTAATGCATTTGCAGGAACCGTGTGGAGAAAATCTCTCGAATGCTGTTACTAATTTCATTTGTGGAAGATGAGATGAAATATTAATGAATATAAACACCTATTAAATGTAGACTCACCAGTTAAATAACTGTGCTGACTGAATTAATGTGCAGAGAGGTACTTTGTAGTCAGGATGATGTTCAGCTGGAATGATGCTTTCTGAAAGGCAGTTTCTGCGAGTTTATAATTTTGTTAATGCTACCTGAAAAACCTTCTGTTGAAGTTGTGAGCCTGCAGGTATTTTTTCTTCACATCAAGGTCATTTCCATCCCTTTTTTCTGCTCCTCGCTGCTTCCTTGGTAGTGCCCATCAAAGTGTCAGAGGGGTGCCTGGTGAGCAGCCCTTTATTATTTCAACTAGGGTGAGATTTTGGACCCAGAACACTGCATGACCTCCTAAACAGCTGCTGCAGCTCTGGTGAGGATCAGGAGTAAATAACTGAGGCTTGGAGGATGTAGAAATTAGCTGACAGAAATAAAATAATGTGCAGCTAATTTGTGCTGCCTCCCCATGGCTCCTGCTTTAAAAGATTTAAAAACACTGAAAAGTGTCAAAATAATCAGAATCTATTATGCAACATTAGGAAATACTGAAGCTGTTCTTTAAATAGCCAATGACACAGAAGATTTTTGTGTGCTTTCCTGGGGGGTTACTGTTCCTTTTGAAATCATTAAATAGGTTGCTGCTTTATTCCTTACCCTTTCACAGTAGTGAGAACTAAAAGCTGGAGGTACACATTGTGTGTAGATATATAAATTCTGTGATACTATGCATCCTATAGTGAAGAATAGGCATCATATATTGTGCTATTACAGAAAATTGTAGGCATTTTAACAAATTCATAATTAGAAAATATCATTTATCATGGCAGTCGATGTATAGTGCTCATTTATTTATTAAGTCTACCAGGAGGATAGGGAAAATTGAGGATGAGCAGTCTGCTGGAGGCTGTGTCCATCATAAAAGAGGATTAGCTAAGAGGGTGCTCAGGCGAGTCGTTTCACTCACCTTGCTCTCAGCAGTCAGGACTTGAACCTGATGCCATAAAAACAGTGGGATGTTTCTAATTGAGCTGAATACTTCTATGACCTCCTTGGCAGCTCTTGCATTTCACTTGGCTTTGCTTTTAAATTGCTGTAGGTTTGTTTTGAGGTTTTTCTCCCTCCCTGGAGCTGGAGTTACAAATTTGCCATATTAACATTTTATGACAGATGGAGTGTTGGACTGTTGGGAACCAGCTTTTGGTAACATTAACCTAAGGTGCCACTACTAAGTGAATAACAACACTTCTCCCTTTGTAACCCTGGGCTTAGTTTATTCTCTAAACCTGCAGGAAAAATGCATTTTGCTTCATCATGATCTATTAACATAAGAAATATTTGTTCTGACGGTGACAACCCTTCCTTTCAGTGGTCCTGGTAATCGCAACAAATGAGGTCAGCATTTCCCTTGGTCCTCCTCACACTGTTAATGTCCATGTGGGATAATCATGGGGACAGAAGGCGTATCAAAAATGTCAAAAAGGCCAAAATGTTTATTTTTCATAGTTGTCATTACTAGAAAGTTCAAGAGAAAGAAATGCTGAGTAGCACTGCTGGTGATAATGACAAATAGTGAGATAATGACAAATAGTGAGGTCTCTGCTTAGAATACAGGGGGAAAAATTACATTCAAGAGGGCTCTTGGGAAATCAGGTGGTCTCAGGCTGCCTTGGTGGCTGGAAGTTTAATAAAGAGCTGTGAAGTGATTTCAGAATAGTTTGTGGTGATTTCTGATAAATTTGGGTGGATAGGTGAGGAACTTGACTGCTGTAAAACTTGTACAATACCTGTCTCTAGAGGGAAGAAAGGGGACCTGGGGGAACAGGGGACAGATCAGTTTCGTTTTCATTTGCAGGAGGGAAAAAAAACTGAGAAGAAAGCACAGGTCTGGAAGGTACTGGACAGGTAAAACCATGTGGTTGTTTGGGGAAGTGTCATCTCAAACCAGAGTAATGTCATCCTCTGACAAGATTGAAAGTTTTTATTGCTAGGGGAGAGACACTATGTGACAAATACCAAGTCTTTTGGGCATGGTCATACTATGCCAGACTCAGGATAAAACTGGGTGCAAAATGGTTGGACGATCATAGAATCATGGAATGGTTTGGGCTGGAAGGCACCTTAAAGATCATTTTATTCACACCCCTCTGCCACAGGCAAGGACACCTTCCAGTAGACCAGGTTCCTCAGGGCCCCACCCAGCCTGGCCTTGAACACTTCCAGGGATGGGGCAACCTGTGCCAGGGCCTCATCACCCTCACTGGGAAGAATTTCTTCTTAATATCTGATCTAAATTTATCTTCCTTCAGCTTAAAGCCTTTCTCTGTTGTCCTGTCACCACATGCTGGTGTGAATAGTCCCCTCTCCAACCTTCTTGTAAGCCTTTTTAGGTACTGGAAGGCTGCTATAAGGTAAATTAAATGGTTATTTTCAGGTCCCAGGAACATTTAATTCAATCTGGGATGGTGAATAGGAAATGTTTCCTATATTTGTGATCAAACTAGTACAAATTTGAGAATCTGTAGGCTAGTGGGAGAGGTTTCAAGCCTTCATAAATTGAGAAATGGTCATGGAAAACCTGGGAAAAGCATGCCATTAGTGTGAGATGCTGCATTTGGAGGAAGCAGCCCTGCAGTCAGCAGCAGAAGCTGCTGCTGCTCACACTGGGTCACAAGCTGAACATGGGTCAACAAACTCGGCTATTGTGCAAAGGCAAACACGCTGAGGTGTAAACTGTCATGCAGGCAGCAAAACACACACTGCTGGCTCCTCCTGCTGCTCTCACCCACAATACCCAACTTGGGGTTTGTAGCACTGTTCCTGAGGAGACCCTGTGTGCTGCCATAATCCCGGTCCGTGCTGGGCCGGCCAAGGGCAGACCTGTTCACCTGCTGCTGAATGGGCCTGTCTGACACAGAAAAGCTGCTTCCTCTTGCCTGCCTACCAGCAGGGAAGGCAGAGACTGATGTGAGAGAGCAGTGAGGGGAATAAATGAGGTTCTCTTCTGGGTGCTGTGCGTGGTGCTGCCCTGGCCCACCTGGTATGCCAGTGTGCTGTGACAGTCTGTGACCACTCCAGCTTCTTTAGCAGGTGTCCATGTTTTCCAAGATGAAGAGATGCTCATACTCAGGTAGTTGTGGAAGTCCATTATTTTTTTTTCTTGATCTCACAGCATATTTCTCTCAGTTTTAACCGTACAGTCCCAAAGGATGACCGTGTTCCCAGTACTGGATTTTTAGGGAGATGTTATTTACACAGTACCTTGTTGCATGCTGTGGGTGCTGCCTGAAGTCCACAGGACTCCTGGGAATTGCATCCACATTGTCTTTGCAGTCAGTCTAAGCTCAGAATGGGTCTGGATCCACTCCTCTTGTCCGTGCAGCTGTGGGGTCTCAGAAACCTCTCATTTGCCTGCTGCCAGGAAAACAGTGTCTGTGCAAAGGCAGGTGATGGAACATCCTGAAATATAACCCCCTCTCTGTGGGTCACCTTGTTTGGACATATTTGGTCATGTATAAGGGGACTGCAAGATATGCAGAATTTGGGCAATAAATACAGATTTATGGCTTTAAACCACACGAGGATGGGTAGGTTTCAAAAAGATACTAGACCAAGCTTTAGAATGCTTCTGCCTTCCTCTCCTTAAGACATCCAAAGAATCTTTTCTGGCTTTGTAGCATTGCCAGGAGCAGAAGGGTTGGTCTTCAATGCTCCCCACAGCAGATCCTGAAGAGTGCTCAGTTGCTGTCGTCTGCTTCCATGACTATTTCCTGGAGAATTTTCAGACCTTCCCAGCTCATGGCTATTTATAAGGAACTTTCTGCTGGCTCTCAGCGTGGTTCTGGGTTTTGCTGGGCTTCACTGATGGAAATATGAAAGATAAATTAACCTGCAGGTGCTTAGTCAGAGCTGGCATGTGGTTTTCCAGGGATGGGAGCCAGTTCTAAGGGTCAAAGTGTCTGCACTGCATTTGGCCAAGTGTCTGGATGGTGGCCAGTGTCATGAGAGCAGCTAATTACAGCAGTCTGGGCAGTGGACAGGCATCACTTGCTTCATGGCCTCTCATTCTTTGCCAAATGGTGCTGGGGTCACACCGGCTCCCAGAGGGGAAAAAGACACACGTGTCCTTTCTCCAAGAGCACCGCTCTTTGAGCAGAGGCTCAGCAGCGTTCCCAGATGTTAGTTTAGCAATGCAAGGGCTAAACAAACAGCAGCAGATGGGATGGCCCCCGTGGTTGTGCTCCACAAAGCCGCAATATGACTCCAGAACACGTTTTTCAGAGTTGCTGCTCACAGCAGGTTGGTTTGAGTGATCCGGGAGGAAATCAGGGAGCAGCAGGATCGCTGTTGTATCCTTCTCAGTTCTGATTAGGAAGGAGCACTGGAAGATGATGGCTCACCTCTGAGCTCTGTGTGCTGCTGCTGCAGCACGGGTAAATACAGAATCAATAGCAGGTTTTAGAACACTTTTTTTCTCGCCCAGAAAGGTTTTGCCAGGACTGTTGCTCCCAGGGGTATTTATTTTAGGAGAGAGGTTATCTCAGGAGTTATTTCCCAAGAGACTTCTCTTTCATGCGATGTTTTAGCAAGAAAGACCTTCTCCAGAGACTGAGCTTTCTCTCAGGGGATTAATGTTTTGCAGAACATTTCCTTGCATGTTTCAAAGAAACAATTTCTGTCCCCATTTATTTGAAAACAACACCTTGTATCAGTTGTAGCCTTCAGTCTGTGATGTGGTGGCCGCCCTCACCTCCCAGGCTGGACTTCAGGTGGACAGGAGTCATCCTGCTTTCTGCAGGCAGTGCCTGTGATCAGTGCTGCCCTTGGCTTGGGCTCTGCTACAGGTACTCAAAGCCTTGGGTCACCATGCTTTCTGGAAGTCTCATCCCTTGCTGCTTTAGGATAAATGTCCAGGAATATGGCTCCAGACCCCAGGGAATAATGGAGCCAGAGACCACAGAAGCATCCACAATTCAGTCCTTTTTCTCTTGATTTCCCCACAGAAATGACTTTGCCTTTGCTGCCATTTGCAAGCCCAGTTTAGCCATTAAAGGGCTTTCCCAGAGTCCCAGGGTGACAAATTCAAAGCCAAAGAAGGAGCAGTGTCGTGCTGCTTCCCACCAGTGCCAGTACTGCCACCTGATGATTTCTGGAGCTGAAAGACCTCTTAAGTGCAGGGTTGTCAGAAAAACCCTGGAGTGGCTGGCTCTGTGGTTTCCATTTCCAAGGCTGGGGATTGCTGGATTCACAGCCTGGTTTAAGTAGGGCAGAGAATGTGAGTGGAAGGGGAAAGAAATGTCACAGGCCGGCTGTCACAGGGGAAGCTGTCTGCCCCTGCAGGGGCTGGACTTCCTGAGGTGGATCCAAGCCATCAGGCTTCACAGCCAGAACAAGCTGCTAATTCCAGTCGTGGCACTGCCCCAGCTGCCCTGCTTGGAAAAATGCTTGGGTTTTNGGGGGGGGGGGGAACATCTCTGTGAGCAGAGGGCCAGCACTAATGCCATCCTGTGTGGCTGGGAATGAATTCACCCTTTATTCCATGCTCTCCATCCCTGCTGGGCCCAGAGCCCTGCCCTGCTCATGGGTGGGTGGAGAGTCTGCCATTTGCAGCTCCACACCCTGGTGCCTCTAATCCAGGACAAAACCCAGCCCATGGAGCAGCAAACACAACAAGACCTCTATTCTTAGCCTGGAAGGCCTCAAAGCTGGTTCTCTGGGGTGTGGGGCGATGAATATGCAGTTGCTGGAGCTCTCACAAAGCCCTGAGTTGGGAGCAGACGCTCCTCTGTAGCCTTCGCTGCAGCTTTTCACAGTTACATAACTATGGCCTATTTTCCCCTCACAAATTAACATTTTGCTCGCTAAGTTTAGGCTTTTGCATGCATACAAAACAAACCTGCTTTTTCACATGCAGCTGGAAATCCTGGGTCACCCAGGGAGAAGATGTCCCTGCCCCTATAAAGCTGGGGGCACCCTCACAGTGATGACAGACAGTGGCACTGACAGCGTCCCCTTGCAAGTCCTGGACGGCACACTGCAAATCAGCTGAGGGGTCTTGCCCTTTTTTCCTTCCCTCTGGGAGAGTCAAACCCCAGCCTATGAGGCTGCCAGAGGGTCTGTCCTCCTGCAGACTGGAAGTTTGGCTGCATGCCTTGGGGCATGGAGCGGGCAGCTCCTCACTCCCCACAGGACACAGATGTGGGGATTATTTTGCCCAAAGATGGTTCTTGAGCCTGCCCCCCCACCAAATGTACTGGGAGATGGCACTGCAGTGTATCCACATTTAAAACAGCCCTACAGAGAACAGATGTCACTTGGAAATCTCCCAGCCCTGGGGTATAGGAAAGCTGTGCATCCTCAGAGACTGCTGGCAGCTTTTTTAGTGATTTAAGTAATACAGATGCAGAGAGCTGCAAGAGAGATGCCCACACCCTGCTTTGCAGTGATATTGCTCCTGATTTTAACATCCTAAAGGGATCCAGCTTCCCAGCACCACTGGGATCTCTCTGGGATGGAGAAACAATCATGATCTTGATATAGTATCAAACCTCAGCTTCTCGCTCCTCTTGTGATGAGAATAAGGATGGGATATCTGGTTATGGGCCCTGAAGTGATCACCCCTTGGGCCTTGTATGTACTGTTCCAGGCGGAGAAGTCACCCACAGCTATGGATCCACAGCGAGACCTTTTCTATTGCAGGGCTGATGGAATGCGGAGACTTGAAATATGTTCTGACAGCTCCTGGCAGAGTGACCCATGAGGGGGAGGTTTCCTGGAGCTGGGTGCCATCTGCTCCATCCTGAGGCCAGTGGAGCAGGCAGGCAGTCAGGGTACTGGATTTTGGCTCGGTAGGAATGATCCTATCCTCTGCTGTAGGAATGCATGTGATCCCAGGTGAGTCTTGAAGGTGTGTTACTGAACACAGCCACTCAGAGATGGGGATGGGCCAGGTATGCTGCCAGGTTAACTGCTGGGGTGGGTATTTACTTGGAAATTCTGCACTTTTAATTCCATGCATCACCCATTGATTTCTATAAACAGCAGCCCTGTGGCTAGAGATCCATGCGTCTGCAAACACCAGTGGGAAACCTTGGAGTAAAACAGGTGACTGGGGCTTTTGGGGAGGTTATAATACCTCAAGCATCTGATTTGACTTTCTGTGACTGAACTGAGCTCCCCCAGGCAAGACCCATACCCTCTGAGTGGCAAAGCACTGGAGAAGAGGAGGGGAAGAGGTTTGGGAGCTTTCAAAAAGCTGAAAAAGGCATGAGGTACAAAGCTCTCACTTCCTTCCAGAGGGGCACATGCTTCTAGGATGTGATGCTTTAGAAAACTAAAATCTGTGGAGTGAGGAATTGGTGCCCCTTTGGGAAGCATTCTGGCTGGATTTCTGGATCCCACCGTTTTGGGTCTGTCATTGCAGCAGATTAGCAGTGTCAGAGACTGCAGGTGGCTCTGCCAGCAGCTTCCTGACAGCATACAAAGGGGAGGTGTCATGGCTGGGGTGTCTTTCCACCCCCTCAAACAGCCCTGCCAGCCCTTTGGATCTGTATCAGCACGACCCAGATAATGGGGATGAGGGGGAGGCTGAGCTTTACGTAGTGCTGGTGCTTTGGGGATGTGCAACCCACTTTCTGTCTATCTCCATGTAACGCCGTCTCTCAGAGCCCTGGGTCAGGCCAACCCGATGCCATGCCTTGGTGTCCCTGGGGAGCACTGGGCTTGGGGATTTTGTTGTGTTCAAAGGAAGAAAGGAGTCATCCATGAAAAGCTGCACTCTCCATCATTGCAATCTCTTCCTGCCCTCTAGCGTAGCTCTTCCCCCCCCAGGTAAAAGCAAACAAAGACCACGGAGTTCCCCATGCCCACGCTTTCCTTGCTCCAGTGGTGCGTGAGGCGCTAATCTCTTTCCTGTGCCTTTCCCCCGTGCCCGTGGTCAGCAGCAGATGCTGGCGAGTTTTCCATGGGCAGCAGCCAGCCTGCGGCAATAACGAGAGCAAGTCAGGCAGTGCCATCCTATACAAGCCTCTGTCTGCTCTGTGTGTGTGCATCTGCGAGAGCTCCCGCTCTCCCTTCTCCCCCTTCCCTCTCTTTCCTGACCCCCCCTCCTTCCACCAGCTCTTGTTCTTTTCACGAGATGCAGGGCTGGGGAGCCGAGGAAAGTGGCACAGGGCTGCTGCTCCTGCGGGGATAACCGTGGCCGGGCCGGGTCCCTCGCCCTCCCCAATGAGCCGGGACTCCGCAGTTTCTCAGGGCGCCAACCAGCCATGTCCAGCAAGCACCAAAAGTCACGTAGCTGCAGGACAGGTAAGAGCCAGGAGGGCCTTGGAGGGTGATGAAAGGCCCGGTGGTCCTTCCCTTGGCTACATCCCCGGGGGAGGAGGGACTTTGACTTGCTCCTGCCCCAGTTTCCTGCGGGGAAGGAGGACTGTGCAGGCAAAGTGGGAGGGGAAGGGTGCCGCTCGGATGTCACCCCTATTAATGCCGCTGCAGTGCTTCTCCCTGTGCATTAATCTTCTCGTGGCATCTTATGAATGGTCAGAGGGACACAGACACGGCTTGTAATTAATTAGCAGGCGGGGAAAGAACAGCGTTTCTTAGGCTCAGCCCCGTGCTGACTGGGGAGGAGCGGGAATGGTTCTGGGATGATCTCCACTGCAATGGGATTAGCACAGGGCCTTTGATGCTGGGAGAAGACATCAGCCTGTGCTTGTGCCTCAAACTCTGAGATCTTAACCATCTTGGCATCTTCCCCCCCTGCTTTGCTATTGTTGTGGTTTTAAAATGATGGATTGTGTTTGCTTTGAATATTTGGGTATCCGTGACATTGTGATTAACGCCTGGGCTGAGCACTAGGGCTGAGCTGGTTAAAAATAAGACCAATTGGAGCGAAAAGAGACCATGTTGGAGGCGAGAGAGCTGCACTGATTCAAGGCTGGAGTGAAAACTTGCAGATGGCATGGGCACGTGCACTCTTTGGGGGAAGAACCAGCTAAACTGAGGGGGTTCATTTTGCTGCTGCTGTGATGGCGGGGCTGCTGTAACTCATGGGGACCCCCACAGTGGTGAGGGTCAGCTCTTTGCTCTCCCATGGGTGGGGCAAATAAACCGGTTTTTTGGCACAGCTGACAAATACAAGAGGCCTGTTGTGTTGGCATCTTCTCCCCGTGGCTGATCCCAGCTGCTGTGCCCCACCCCTGTGGAATGCCGTTGCATTCCTCCATCTGGGAAGCCCACAGGTTGAATAATGAATGTGCTGAGCTTCCTCTGTCCTGCTATGCTGCCCTTCTCTCCTCCCTGCAGCCCTGACAGCAGAACTGGAACAAGACTGGCCTCTCGCCCTGCCCCCCTTCCATGCAGCTCTGGGGACATTGCCCGGGCCTTAGGGCTGGGCTGGCTCAGGCTTTGGCAGAGCTCAGGGAGCATCTCTCTCCAGCCTGGCAGGCCACGGGCACTGATGGCAGCCACTCTCCCGAGGAGAAATTAGTGCTGGATGCAGCAGATATTTTTGTGAAAGAACCACCGTCTGCTGGAGAAAGAGGACGAGCTCATTTCACTCACCTCATTTATATTTTAGTTAAGGCTACAGCAGCAGCCTCCAGAGATGAAAGAGAAATCCCAGCTCACTCTTGTGGCTAACTCTGTATTACATCTTACAAATACCCATTCAGCCTCTGGCGTGTTTAAAGTCAAGCACGTGCTCAGGTGCTTAGCTGTGGTGGGAGTGACCTCCCCGCGGCACGCTGTGTATCCACAGAGCAGTTAATGGCCCCAGGAAATCCTTGCTGTGGGACCTGAGTGTCCTGCAAGCCCCAGTCTTTGGAATAACAGCGATAAGAGCTGAGCAGCGTAGACCTTGTCCATCATAAATTGCTTTGGCACTGCAACCCGAGGTCTCGGGGGCTGATATTTAACACTCAATAAACAGCTAGTTTGCAGTATTCAGCTCACAAAATGCAGGCTGCTTGCAAGCACCTCGGATGACCTCCCAGCAGAAAATTAACCCTATTCGTCAGCAAGCCTCGCTCCCTGACCTGTGCCGAGCATCAGATCTCAATCAAACCCTGCGAGGGACAGAGAATCCTTGGCAGGGGATCACTGTGGAGCTCTGTCTGTCGGGGTGGATCTATCCCAGCTTCCCAGCCATGCACAGAGCTGCGTTCCAGCCGCTGCCATATTGACAGCAGCAGCGATGCTGAAAGCTGGGAGGGCTCCAAGGCTGCACAGAGCAGCTCTGTGTCACCTCCAATCCTTTCTGCCTTCCTGCTCCATGCTCACAGCATCCTCCCCAACGCACAGGCAGAGCCATGGCATGTTCCTTTCCGTGGATCTGCTCCCGGGCATGGCTGGAGTGCATTTCCTCAGAGAACAATTATGAAATTGTAATAAAGTGCTTTAAAGGGGAAATTCTTCCCTTTGATTCCTGCCTGCCCTTCTCAGCCTGGAGCTTCCTGCCCCGCTTTGCTGTTGGTTTTGTGTCCTACCTGCCCGGAGGAATTTGGGAGGGAGCAGGGCGTGCAGGCCAGGAGCCACCTCGCAGCAGAAGCATCTGTTCTGCTGCAGCAATTGCTGTGCCCAGGAGCCACAAACATGCCCAGGAGACACTTACCATTGATACAGGAGAATTTAAATAGCTGCCATGCTCTCGAGCTAAGTCACAGACACAACTGTGGCTCTCACTTTATGTAACTCATTTTTATTTTTGAACATATTCTTTCATTTTCAAGGAGAGTTTGATTCAGTGGGTGTCTCCCATCTCCTGCCTTGCCTTGCAGAGCATGTGCGGTGGCTTTCCTGATCAACCCCCCATCCCACTGCTTGCTCTCCTCACCTGTCCCTGAAACTCTGGCTTCCCCTGTTTCACCTTTCAGGATCTTCTCCCTGCCAGGCCTGACGTGGAGAATGATTTGAGGTTTAAGATGAATAGATAAATTGACTCCTTAAAAACATTCTGAGCTTCATCTGTGGATTTTTCCTGGTGCTACTGGAGATCTTTTTTTTTTAAAGGGTTTCTGTTTGCAATTAAGATAAGTGTGTGGTTTGTTTTGTAGTTTAACAAGTGATCTACACCAGTCATAATTCCTTCCTTCCAAGGCAGCCACTGTGTGCTGGACCAAGTGTGTTTTCAGACAAGACAGCAGGGCAGCCTGGCACAGTGAACAGTTGGATGCTAGTTACAAGTAATTTTCTTCCAGGTTTAATTGCAAATGGTAGAGGAGAACAGCAGTCTCTGGAGACTGATTAATTAATTACTAATCTGAATTCTCATGGGGTTGGGCCCATATAGGTACCATTCTGGATTATGGATAAATTTTGAATGACTATGAATGAGATCAAGTGACACTTTATTCCTTTCAGTAGTCCAGCAAAAGCCCAGAAACTCCCCTGGGTTACAGCACTGTGGCTGCAGGTTTGTGGTTGAGCTTAAGGCAGGCTTTGCAGCTCACCTGGATTCCCAGAGCCAGGACTACTGTGGGAGGCAGCCAGCCTCCTGTGATTGGCATTCTGCAGTCACAGAGCCTACACAAAATCCCAGAATGGTTTGGATTGGAAGGAACCTTAAAGCTCATCAAGTTCCAACCTCCTGCCATGAGCAGGGGCACCTTCCACGGGTTGCTGAGCATCCTCTGAAGAGATCTCAGAGGCAACAGGATATCGTGAAAACACATCAGGGAATGATTTCACCTGTGGGGATGTAGCTGCCCAGCATCACAGCAGAGTGAAGAAGTGCTTTTCTTGGCAGGAGGGAAAATCCTCTTGGACCAGCAGGTTGTGAAAGCTCAGCCCTCAACTGAGCCCCTTGGAGTATGGTACCAACAAGGAGAGATGCTGCCATAGACCCAAGAAAAATCTTGAAGGAAAAGCAAGCACAACCCAAAGAAGTTCAAAGTGCAGCAGGGATCACTGTAAATATGACAAGGTTGTGAAGTAGGAAATGAGAAGTGGAAGCAACAGCAGCAGGCTTGGTGTGATAGCTCATCAAACATAAAATAATGGCACCCCAGAGAAGCAGCAAACCCCCAAGGATACAGAACAAGGATGAGAGGACAGGGAGAAGTCTTAAATGTCAAGGTAAAGGGGTTTATTTAAGGCAAACCGACAGCCAAGCAAATGAGCCAGTGAGTGTATGCATGGTCTGATCTTCCTGCTCCAAACAGAGAAGGGTGCTCAGCTGCCAGCCCCAGGAAGAGAATCCCTGTATGTGGAGAGGCAAAAGCCACATCACCACCAGCCAGAGCTGCCTTCCTGGTCCTGCTGGATGTGTCAGGACAGCTGAGGTGTCTTCAGGCCACACAATTATCTCTCATTTGAGTAGCAGAAACTGGGATCAATTGAAGCTGGTGGAGCTGTTTGGTCTGGGTGAGGTTTTTGGATAAAAACCATCTGAGTAATGTCAATGGTCAAAACAACTGTATTAGACAGGGAGGCATTGAAAATAACGGGGAGTGTGAAAAGGACCCTGGAGAGGGGGGTTAACAAGTAGGGAAAGGCTGGCAAATTCCCTTCTACCCTCCACAGTGACAGCCAACACTCCCAACGCTGCATGTGTTCACTGCTTGCCTGTTTGCTGCTGCCAGGTCAGGAGGAAATTGTTCTGGAGTAATTTTTGGAGAGATTTAAATTTTTGGATGGGATTCAAGCCTAATATCAAAATGAGTTATTTTATTAAAAGCATTTAAATAGAAACTACAGAGTGGTCGGAAGTCGGAGGGGTATTGTAGAAGGAATTTGCTATTAACCTACTGCACAGAAGCTTTCTAAAATATTACCCTGTAAAAACCCCATAATTCTCTTTATCTGCAATTTAATTACATTTCCCATAGTGCCTGTGTCAGAATAGCTCACTTATTCTTGTTCTCTATTAAGTCACACCTGCCCCAGGAAACTACAAAGAAAAATTGTTGCCATTCAGAGTCATTTGTGTGTTATTCAGGATCTCACTGAGCTCAGGAAAAGGGTCTAATGAGGTACTGAAGAAACAGGAATCAGGGGTCTCATATTGGTGATGGCTATGAGATGGCAATATCTAAAACTGGTGTAAAAGCAGAGGGAGAAGTGAGAGCCACTCCCGTGATCCAGTGATTTGTCCCATCCAGTGTTGGTGGACCAGAGTTTGATCTGTTTGGGACCGCAGCAAAGTCTCAGAATATATGAATAATGGAGCAGAATCATCCAGAGCTTTGTGGATTGAACATTTTAGTGACCTCCTCCAGCCTACAACATGTGTGTTGTGAATGAGAGCTGAGGGATGTCCTGGGACTGTTATGAAAACCTTGTCATTTGTGACCCCCTGCGGTGCCCAGAGGGAACTTGGGAGCATGGAAATAACATATTAAACCAAAAATGACATGTTAGAAGTTAAATTTGGCTTGGATTTTGGGGCAAGGGCTGCAGCTGACTGTTATTTAACTTGCACAAACCAGCCTGTGGTAGCAGAGGTGGAGGATGAGCCTCAACCTTTGACTGTGGTTTAGAGGAGGTTTTGCTGGCCACAGCATTTTTTCAGTGCTTGTTTTCTGATAACTGGAGATGTGATTAATCCCAGTCAGGATGACCTGGGCTTTGCCATGAGAGGATAAGAACAAGGCAAACATTTCCATGCCACACTGAGCTGTGAAGGAGGGGATCTAGGCTGATGGAGAGCCGGGATCTTTGCTGCAGTGCTGCTAAACCTTGTGTTTTTGTAGGAGGTTTTGCAGGACTCTGCCTCTCCCCAGGGGTGGTGCCTGGTGATAATGTGCTATCTCAAGGCATGCTTCCTGCTAATAGCACCAGGATGCCAGGGCCAGCAGTGTTTTAGCAGAGAGGAAGGTGACTGCAAGTTTCCAGGGATAAGAAAATGACTTGTTAAACTGCAGAGGACTTTCTTATTATTATAATTTTTTTATTTTTATTTTTTTTTTAGTCAATCAGCTTTGTCAGGATCAAAAAAGCAATGGAGATCCCGTGGCTTGAGCTCTCAGTGAGCTCTCAGTGACCCCCATCTGTGCCTGTTCGACACCAGGGGTTGTCACTGGTGGCTGTGCTGAGCCCAGAGCTGGGGGGCTGTTGGTGCCCTGGGTTAGGTTGTTCCTAGAGCCGCCGGGGTGCCCTGGACATCCCATACATATTCTCTGGAGGATGGAGGTGGGTGTAGGAGAAAAAAGGGGGATTGGAACCCATACACTGGGGTGAGGGCACGAAGGGAGCTTGCAGGGATGTACACACCAGGTGAGAGAAGGGGAGATGGGTTCAGGGGGTCTGCCACATCACTGGGTGGATTTTTGATCCTGTCATCCCGTGCCCAGCAATAAGGTCTTCTCTGCCTTGTGCCAAAATCTTCCTTGGCCCTGCTGACACCTGGGCTCTTTAATGAAACTCTTCCATCCCTTATGTCTGTGACAACTCCTGGAGATGAGCGATCTGAGGGCAGCAACCTCCCCTAAACCTTCGAGCAGCCGCTCAAAGCGAGGCGGGCGGGTGTTTTATTCCAACGCAGCGAGGGTGACAACAGCGAGCGCTTTCGCAGGCATCCCCCCTCCCCGCCCCCAGATGCTCCCCGGCAGCCTTTGGCATCCTACGCCCGTGCGCGGCCGTCCCCCATCCCCTCGGGGGCAGAAGCTGGGCTTCTGCTGCCAGGTGGGTGAGGCGGGGATGCGCTGGGATGCGCTGGGTTCCGGAGCAGAGCCGGCGCTGAGCGCTCGTAGCCGGCTGCGCAGCCGGGCTGGGGCGGGTGCGAGAGCGGCTGAGCTGCGGTGCTCCCGCTGCCGCCGCTGCTGCTGCCCGGGGAGAGGTGGGCAAGGGAGGGGTGTCGAGGTGTGACTGTCACCCCGAGCAGGGGGCTGTCTCTGAAGAAGACCGTTCTGCTCTCTCCCCAGAGCCTGTCTGACCACGCTGTCGGCACAGACCCCCTGGCAGAGAGGACAGGTCAAAGGCAGTGAGTATCTTTTTCGCGGCGTCTGTCTGCAGTGCCTCTGTGTTCGTTTATTTCCTGGCTTTCTCTGCATGGATGGTCTTAATCTCCTGAAACCCCCGAGAGATCTCATGGTTTGCTGTTTTGTTTGTTTGTTTTGCCTTCGTGCTGCTATTTTTTTTGTACTGGGATGGCTTCTTTATCTTTGCTCAGGTGGTTTGATAACCTGAACCTTTGAGGGTCCTAATCACACCCCCTCCCTTTCTGTCTCTCAAGGAGAAACACCCAAACCACATCCATGATGAGGCTGGCAATTCTCCTTGACCAGGTTCCTTTGATAGAAGGGGGAGGTAGGATGAAGAATGGAGAGGGAGGAAAATCCCCTCATCAGGACCTTTATTGCAATGCCTTTACCAGGCACCACAGCTTACATTTTAAAGTCATAGCTGACTGGCTTTATTTGCAAACAGAGGAAACATCCGTGGGTATGTCAGCCAAGCTGTGGGATTGCCTTCACGGGAAACGTAGGTCCCAGCACCTGTGAAGTCGAACGGACTTTGGGATTGCAGGGAAGTTGGGTGCCGCTCACCAGGGCAAGTGGTTACTGTGGGGGCTGAGTGGATGGGAGTGGGGGCAAGCAGAAGGCTCTTTCATAACAGTACCCCAAAATTCAGGCTGCTGGAGGAGGCTGCAAGGGAGAGGGCACCCGGCTCCGCTTCCAGCTGTCGCTTCAGACCAGCAGTGGGAAAGAGGAGCAGGAGCTGCTGGACTCTAGGAAGTCATGAGCTGTGGCCACACATGCGGGTGAGGCTGTTAATGAGGAAATTTAAAGGGGCTTAAGGAATTACAAGGATTGATTTCAGTTAGAGCGCAGCAAAGCAGCCGGTCAGGGTGAGGATTAAGGAAAGGCACTCACTGGCAATGCAGCACAATCCCGGTTCCATTAATTTAGTGGGGAAGAGGCTTTGTGCGTTTTTAATGTAATCAGGTTTTAAGAGGGATGTTGCATTGGGCAGCGCAAGCTCCAGGGTCTCCCCAGGCCCCAGCAGAGCAGGATCCTGACTCCCTGCACAACCTCTCAGCTCTCCTCAGCTCCTTGGTCTTCTTGGTTGTCCCCAGTGGGCAGGAGGACATGACATGGAGGGTACCTGGATCTTGGCCCTGTCCTGGCAAATCAGAAACCTTTGCTCATCATAGAGTCCTATCCTCTGTCCCCTGGCTCTCCTGCCCGGTGGATCTCACCTTCACTCTCTATTGATGTGAGAGTTGTCAACCAGTTGCTCCCCAGTGTGCCAAGGCTCATGAGGACCCCGCCATCTCCAATCTCGCTCTCTCCTTCCCTCCCCTTTGCAGGCTGTGCATCTCTTTGGTGGCTCCCTGCAGGCTCCCACCACCCCACCATGGAGTTGATCGCTTTGAGTTATTTTTGTGTGAGTGCTTGAGCCTGTGGTGGTAAAAGGAGCAGCACTTGCAGATGCATGAAGTCCTCCTGTTATTCTGTTTGCAGTGCCAGCTTTTCCATGATTCCTGGCCAGTAACATCAGCCATGACCTGGAGGGACAGGCACAAGAGGTAGTTTGGTCTTCTTAGCAAGGTCAGCCCAGAGCTCTGCCTGTTGAGGAGAGACCTTCGGCGGTTGAAGGATGAGTGGTATAATGCCNGTCGAGGTGTGACTGTCACCCCGAGCAGGGGGCTGTCTCTGAAGAAGACCGTTCTGCTCTCTCCCCAGAGCCTGTCTGACCACGCTGTCGGCACAGACCCCCTGGCAGAGAGGACAGGTCAAAGGCAGTGAGTATCTTTTTCGCGGCGTCTGTCTGCAGTGCCTCTGTGTTCGTTTATTTCCTGGCTTTCTCTGCATGGATGGTCTTAATCTCCTGAAACCCCCGAGAGATCTCATGGTTTGCTGTTTTGTTTGTTTGTTTTGCCTTCGTGCTGCTATTTTTTTTGTACTGGGATGGCTTCTTTATCTTTGCTCAGGTGGTTTGATAACCTGAACCTTTGAGGGTCCTAATCACACCCCCTCCCTTTCTGTCTCTCAAGGAGAAACACCCAAACCACATCCATGATGAGGCTGGCAATTCTCCTTGACCAGGTTCCTTTGATAGAAGGGGGAGGTAGGATGAAGAATGGAGAGGGAGGAAAATCCCCTCATCAGGACCTTTATTGCAATGCCTTTACCAGGCACCACAGCTTACATTTTAAAGTCATAGCTGACTGGCTTTATTTGCAAACAGAGGAAACATCCGTGGGTATGTCAGCCAAGCTGTGGGATTGCCTTCACGGGAAACGTAGGTCCCAGCACCTGTGAAGTCGAACGGACTTTGGGATTGCAGGGAAGTTGGGTGCCGCTCACCAGGGCAAGTGGTTACTGTGGGGGCTGAGTGGATGGGAGTGGGGGCAAGCAGAAGGCTCTTTCATAACAGTACCCCAAAATTCAGGCTGCTGGAGGAGGCTGCAAGGGAGAGGGCACCCGGCTCCGCTTCCAGCTGTCGCTTCAGACCAGCAGTGGGAAAGAGGAGCAGGAGCTGCTGGACTCTAGGAAGTCATGAGCTGTGGCCACACATGCGGGTGAGGCTGTTAATGAGGAAATTTAAAGGGGCTTAAGGAATTACAAGGATTGATTTCAGTTAGAGCGCAGCAAAGCAGCCGGTCAGGGTGAGGATTAAGGAAAGGCACTCACTGGCAATGCAGCACAATCCCGGTTCCATTAATTTAGTGGGGAAGAGGCTTTGTGCGTTTTTAATGTAATCAGGTTTTAAGAGGGATGTTGCATTGGGCAGCGCAAGCTCCAGGGTCTCCCCAGGCCCCAGCAGAGCAGGATCCTGACTCCCTGCACAACCTCTCAGCTCTCCTCAGCTCCTTGGTCTTCTTGGTTGTCCCCAGTGGGCAGGAGGACATGACATGGAGGGTACCTGGATCTTGGCCCTGTCCTGGCAAATCAGAAACCTTTGCTCATCATAGAGTCCTATCCTCTGTCCCCTGGCTCTCCTGCCCGGTGGATCTCACCTTCACTCTCTATTGATGTGAGAGTTGTCAACCAGTTGCTCCCCAGTGTGCCAAGGCTCATGAGGACCCCGCCATCTCCAATCTCGCTCTCTCCTTCCCTCCCCTTTGCAGGCTGTGCATCTCTTTGGTGGCTCCCTGCAGGCTCCCACCACCCCACCATGGAGTTGATCGCTTTGAGTTATTTTTGTGTGAGTGCTTGAGCCTATGGTGGTAAAAGGAGCAGCACTTGCAGATGCATGAAGTCCTCCTGTTATTCTGTTTGCAGTGCCAGCTTTTCCATGATTCCTGGCCAGTAACATCAGCCATGACCTGGAGGGACAGGCACAAGAGGTAGTTTGGTCTTCTTAGCAAGGTCAGCCCAGAGCTCTGCCTGTTGAGGAGAGACCTTCGGCGGTTGAAGGATGAGTGGTATAATGCCAACTGCTGCTGCTCCCTGGTGAGCTGGGACACCAAACTCAAACCACTTTAGACCTGAAGCTGGACTTTACCTGCAGTCCTGGTCTTAGATGGAAATTCTGTCTCTCTTCTGTGACCATCCCTCAACTCTCAACGTCTTCCATTGAACAATTGACTTTCCACGCTAGGAGGCAAGGATCAAATGGGTTGAGGACAACTCACCCTTCTTGGCTTTGGCAAAGAGGATTCTTTGGTATATTTTAAAGTGCCAGGACATGAAACAGTAAATCTCTTCTTCCTGCGCTCCTGCCTCCTGCACGCAGCCCCGACTGCAGTCCAAGCCAGCCAGTTAAAGGGTTAACCATAAATGAATGCCTGAATGGCTGCCTTACTGATCCCACGGAGGTAACTGGAAAGACACGGTGCATCCCTCACCCCTGCCCATCCTGTTGCTGTCTGCCTCGTCCAGCAAGCCCTTCAGCTCACTGCAGTGTTCCCTCTTCCCTCCTGCCCTTCTCTTGCCTCTCCACCTCCTCCAGACCCAATTCCTTTCCCTCTCTCTCTCTCTTTTCTGTGTCCTGTCTTGGAAGTCCTCGCCAAGAGAAGGGTGTTCCATGAGGAACCAACTCCCTGCCCATGGCACAGTGGCTCTGCCCCTCACCTGCTCTGATTCTCTGCTGCAGTCCCTTGATCTCAGGCATCAGAGGGGAATCTGAGCAGCACTGCGGTAATGCCTGTCACACCTCTTGCTGTGAAATTCGTGAGCAAACAGAGCAGGGAACAGAAAGGTGGGGTGTAGGAGGCATCAGGAGCGATACCAGAAGGATCCTGTAGTGGGCTCAGTGTCCATTTGAACACACCAAGTCCAGCGGGGAACATGGCACTCCCTGTGCTCTCATCTGGAGTTTGTGGAGTGTAGCGTCCCGGGCCCATGGCCATGGGTCTGTAGCTGGAAGCTGTGCAACAATTCCCATGATTGAAGAGCTCCTGATTTTTGTGCTTGTTAAACGCTGTGAGCTGCCTGTGTTGCACCAGGGAGACACTCGGTGCATTTAATTAACATTTAATTTGCTTTAAGATTACATTAAAGTGTGCAATAATAGAAGCTCTCTGAAAGGCGGGAGGAGAAGGGGGAAACAGGCGCACTACAGATTGGCTCAGGCACTGGTGCTGAAGTGTTCTGCAAGAATTACAGCTGGAAGGGAAAAAATGCTGTACTTCTGCAGCCACAGAAAGTCTTCGGCATCTGTTTGGCAGCAGGGCTTGGAGAAGGGCTTTCAGCTGCTCCGAAGTAGGTCCAGCAGCTGAGAAGTGGAGACTGGGTCACTAAATGCTCCCGCCGTGGTCCGGAGGAGAGAATAGCCTAGTTTGATGTCCAGGGAATCTCAGAGACGAGATGCCCTTGAGCTGGAGAGGCAGATCACAGAGCCCATGCAAACCCATTAAGCAGCCCCCACATGTTTTTGGGGAGAAGATGATGCCAGTCCCGTGTAATGCATGTGTGTATTCTGTTTCCCTGTCCCTCTGTGTCCCTGCCCATCCCGGGTTATGTAATGAAGGATGCTGCGGCTGCCATCCTGGGAGGGGGCTGGGCAAGGACGCCAGGGGCTAGCAGAGGATCGAAGGCTTTGGGGCTAGGCTGAAATTTAGAGGAAAAAAACAATAAAGCCATTTTCTGCCTGGGTAAGTGTGTCAGGAAACAGGCAGTTTGATCCTGCTTATGTAATCCTGAGTCTAAAGAATCGCTTGGGATTGATCCTGGCCGGGAACTCACGGTTCTGCCGCACAGGCTCACCTTGCAGGTGCCTTACTATCCCTCTCCTTCCTCCAGCCCCCTCCTGCCCTCCAACTATGGTATTTGTGCTGTTTCTGGTGCTGCTGGAACATGGTGACTGATTTCTTGTACTGCTGCCCATTGCTCTCCTCCCACACCTGAGCAGAGCAGGACTGTCCAAGAAACCATCGCAAAGCGCAGCCTTTCAAAGCCATTTTGCCAGCCAAGGCAGCTGAATGCCTGGTGTGGGTGAGCCTTCAGCTGCTCTGGTGCTGTGTTCACCCTTAGCATCTACCTGGAGATGTCTCAGGGTCCCTCTCACACATGAGGGAACCAAGGACACAGACCTGGCACAGAGCCACTGAGGGTTTTTTTGGGGTTGTTCTTTTTCTTTTGCCAAGCTGGCTAGACTCATAATCATTCTCTTCTTTGGTTTTCCCCTGCTAATACCCCTGCTTCCCCACCTCGACCACAGGAACAGAGGGATGAGGACTCGCCTAGGCTGCCTGTCTCACAAATCAGACTCATATAATGATTTCACAGCTATTCTTCCGGACAAGCCCAACCGGGCTTTGAAGTGAGTATAGCTGCAGCATCCCACCCCAACCCCACTCCTGTCCTTCCCCTCCCCACCCACCCCCTTCTCCAGTATTGTCTTCCTTTTGTTGTACTTTGTATAAACTGTGACTACTTCCACAAGGAAAACAAACTGGCACTGATCGAACAGGAACAGCCTGGATCTTTGACATGAGCTCTGCCATGAGACAGGACATGCTCACAGTCCCTACTGCTGTGTGTGGGATACGTCTGCACCTATTTGGTGATGTAATTTACACCTCTGTCATCACAAATCAAAGCCTGAGCAGTTGGCTTGGTGTAAGAGGTGACCAGCAATTTCAGGTCATCTTCAGCTCAGCCTTATATTTAACACTGCCAAAATTCAGGTGAGGGTTTGCACAATGCCTGACGGAGATGCTTCAGACCCTCCAGAATCCTGATTTGAGACGTGTGGGATGGGACTCATCTGATGACAAGTCCCTGCTTACACCTGAGCTAAGATCCCCTGAAAGGCAAGCGAAAGAAATAAACACTTCTGCCGGGCTGAGTTTCATTTTGCCTGACTTTTGGCTTTTACAATGTAAATGTCTGCATCTGAGCTTGTTCCCTGGGCCTCTGCTTAGAGTCAGTGAGGAAAAATTGGTCCCTTTTTGGGTATGATTCATCTGGCCTATTTTACCTGCCTGCCTGGTGGTGTGAGATGAGCAGAGATGAGTCCCTGCAGGTCCCTTGGTGTCTCCTCACTGATTCTAAAGGGAGTCCAGAGTCACTTGGCTCAGTTCTACACTCTAGACCTCCAAAATCAGGTGAGAAGAATTCCAGCCTTCCTCGGTGTCCTCATCAAATGGCTCCAGAGGGGATGAGCAGCCATGGGTTGCCCATAACTTGCCCCTTCTTTTCCTTACAGAAGACTGTCAACAGAAGAAGCAACAAGATGGGCAGACTCTTTTGATGTCCTTTTGTCCCATAAATGTGAGTAGAGATCAAATTCTATCTTTTTTCCCTCCTCTGCCCTTAACCCCTGTTGTTGTTAGGGCAGAATGTGTGTTGCGTAGCAGGGGCATGGTCCCTCAGAGCTGCTCACTTCCCAGCAGTCACTATCCTCTACAGGCACAATTGCCCTCTGGATAAAAGGATTTTGTGTGTTCCCTCCATGGCTTTGCTCCTGACCACAAGGAAAACCACAACTGCTAAAGCCATCAGCCCAAGGTGCTGCCTCTTCCAGCTCAGTACCCTTAAACGACTTGCCGTGCCACAGAGTTCTGTTCAGCAAATATTGCTGTGCTTCACCAGCATTTTCACACTGAGAAATTATAAACAAGACAGCAAATTTCCCAGTATGGCTTCATTCATGGGGTTCTATTGGAGAATAAAACCTGAGTGAGTCGAGGTTGGGTAAAAGTCAATGTGGGTGGTGAACTGTTTTATGGCAATAAGGAGCTGTCTAGCTTGCTCAGAGACTCAGGTTTTCCTTACATTTTAAAATATAAGTGTAGAATTATATTATTAAGTGAAGGGTAATTTTGCTAGGTTTCTACTGAGATGATAACAGTTTTGGCAGGGAATTAAGTGACAACTTTAAACAGGCTGGCTGACCAAGGCAGGAAAAGCAGTATGTAATTTTAGCAGCAGTCTCTAGTTGAGATCGTTGCTCTTGCAGCCAATAAGGGAAAAAATATATGGTGTAGCTGGGTATGGCTAAAAAGGAACATTTCTTTTGTGGAAATTCAGAACAAGAAGGGGAAAATGCACCAAGGAGATTATAGGATGCCTGTGGAATGGGGATAGGGGAGGGCAGGATATTCACATCTCTGTTACCATCCTGAACTCAAACCCATTTCTTCTTCACCAGCGTAAAAGTAGAAGTTTTCTTTATTAGATACAGACTGCAGAAAAAGTGCTTGGATTACAAACCCCAGTGAATTTACCCACCTATGTCCTGATGTTTTATTCTTCCCTCTTCAGCTGACTACTGCAAAAATGCTAAATCAAGCCTTAGTTCAACTATTTTGTCCAGCATCCTCCAAAAGGGTGTCTGGTTTTATTAATAAATTAGCCTTTTGGAGTGATAAATGAATTATCAGGATTTTTCCCATCTCTTAGAATGGAAAGTAATTCTGATAACTCTCTGGCACTGATTAAAAATATTCCGTTTCTAATGAAAAATATTCAGTTCCTAATAGCAACAGAAGGTGATCGTTAAAATTTAAATTAATCTTTTTTTATCAGCAGTCACGGTGACATTGCCTGGTGATTGGTGACAAAAAATATTGTTGTTTAATAAACTACTTTCTAAAGGAATATTTTATAACTGCTCTGCACCTGAAGTTTCTGGAATTGCCAGCCTGGCAGTCAAGGGTTATAATGATGCAAATACAAAACGTTCTGTTGAAACAGAAGTGTTATTTTAGTTACACTGGTTTAAAGGAGAGAAGAGCACGCATTCATATAATTAATTATATCGTATGAGCTGTATTTTTGCTGTTAAGATGTGCTAATGTTAGACAAGTAAGGGAGCCTTATGCCTTAATTGGCCAAAATCTGGGAGTAAATAAAGCTGTGCCTAGCCTGCTGGCATCTGTCCGTAGGGAAGCTGCCAGCAATTATTCTGCTTTTAGTACCAAGAGGCAGATAGAACTGTCCCAGTCTAATTTCCCTGTGACTACTCAGGTGAACAGCATTAGCCAGGGAAAATTGGAATTCATGCTTGGGGGCATGGGCTAAGCGCCAGCTGGGCTCAGGGAGAATTCCCCCCGGGGCTCACAGCATCCACAGGTAGAGCACTTTTGCTTGACACATCTGTCAGAAACTGTCTTCACTAGATGGACCGTTCATTTATTTTGGAAAGAGGATTGTGATTTCAGGGTGTTGTGTGGTGCTTTCTGCTGCAGTCGGATGGTTTTGGTCCCTTCCAGTCAAACTGTTCTCCAGGGAAAATAAACCCCAAAGTGCTCAAGTGGGACTCAGGAGCTGGATAGAGCAGCTGCAAATGGGGCAGACCTCGTGGGCAATATTGCAAGGGGTTGGACAAGTGGTAAAATTGCTCCAAGGAGCAAGAATGTGCATCAGAGCTCCCTAAGAGGCTCTCCAAAGTGCCCAGGTGAGCAGGCTGCCCTCGTACATGCAGGAGGCTCACAGGGCTGCAGTACGCTGTGAGATGGGAAAAACACTTCTTCCCTTTCCTATTTTCATGAGTCTCCAAAAGGTTTCTGAATCGAAGTGACCTGAGTAGGTGTCATGCATTACACAGACTCTATAGAGAGTGTCATTTTGCCAGGCTGGCTGGGGATTTGAGCCACCTGGTCTAGTGGGAGGTGTCCCTGACCATGGCAGAGGGGTTGGAATGAGATTATTAAGGTCCCTTCCAGCCCAAACCATTCTGTGATTCTATGATCACCTTTGCCAGATACCCTTGAAGTGTGATGGCCCTGTGGGGCTCTCCCTGATCTCCCCTCATCCTTCTAATGAATGACCTGTGCAGGTAATATTTGATCCTGACCTGCTGCTGTGGGGCAGCACCGTGAGTGGAGAATTGAAATCCCCTGGGATTTGAAGCAATTGTTTCTCTTGTGAGATTGCCAGGCTGGGTAATGCCCTCTGCATAGAGTGGTCTGATTCGGATTCATTCCCCAGCCATTCAAAGGATCATTTGAGTTGACTTTAACAAGAGATTGTGAGTAGGAAATGCAGGAGGGCTTTCCCCACCTAGCTTTTGCACTGGCCCTGGGACTCAATTCCCTCATCCCTCCTGGAGTGAGCAGTGCTGAGCAGCAGGATGCAGCAGCTCCACCCCGCTGGCAGCCCCAGATGGATAGGTCAGTGCAATGATATCCTAAGTGCTTTTGCTCACGGGTGAAGCAAATCAACTTAGAAACCCTGGGGTCAGGCAGACAATCCCTGTTTTACATCAGGAGCCCTGAGCTCACTGCCAGACGCAAGCACAGTGTAGCCGTGTTCAGTGGGGTCAGGGCTTCTGAGCAAGCAACAGGAGAAGGAAGTCTGATCCTGCTCTCGTCAGGGCATTGAGAGAGTAGGAGGCAGACTGTATGCAGTATGTCCTTGGGTGCCCAGGGAGAAAGAGCAGTGTTTTTAACATGCTGAATTTTGGCATCTTTTCCCATTTTGTGCCAGCTTGAAGGCTCCCAGGGAAGCAAGCTCAGCGTTGTTCCCAGAGTGTGAGTGCATGCGTGTGAGTAACTGAGGAGTACTCCCTCCGCTGTGCCCATGCCCAGGAGGCACAGGCTGGCCAGCCAGATGAGGATTTCTTGTGACAGGCTGCTGGAGGGAAATACAAGCAATAGCATGTCTTGTTCTGCGTCCCTCACAGGGCTGGACACATGGCTTATCATTTGTCCAGCATCCACCAGGACAGTCTGTCCTCAACCCCTTAGTCACTTTTCAGCAAGGCACTCGACACCAAAAACCTTCGTGCTGAATTCCCCCTATTATCTCAAGGGTGATTTTTCTCCAGATTTTCTGTGATCTCTGTGCTCTTCCGCCCAAACTTTATTGTTGTTCTCCTCCTTCTGTTGTCTACACATTCCTTCACTTCCTACACAGCACAGGAATATCCCAACCTACTCCCAGTTCTTTCTAAGCCAGAACAGTGTTAAGCATTGTGCTGGTGACAGGCAGCTGAGATTAAGAGAAGCACTGCTCAGCAGCAGTGAGAGCACATTCGTGTGCTATGCAGTGCACGGTGACCTCGTCCCTCCAGCCCTGGACCCAACACGTTCCATGCAGCCAATCCATGCACCCACCAGCCACAGGGACTCTACCTTTACCCCCTGCATGAAGTCTTGTTGCTGATGCAACATGCATTAAATAAATGACTGTTGATTGCTTTCTTCTTCTGACAGTGGCAAGTGCTTGGTTATTAGGCTGCCACTAATCTGGGCTCTTCCTCAAGATGCTGGATCTTGATTGAGTTAAGACCTAGCCTGTGTTTTCTGCTCCCTACTTCAGTCCCTTCCTCCACAGCCCTTCCTGCTGGAAAGGATCCACTCTCCATCTCCTCAATGGGATTTCAGGAGTCCCGGTCCTCACATGGCCACTGAACTGCCTGGCACTGCCCATTCATAAAACACAAATTCCTGTCATTGCCTAACTCACAGGTGACCTGCAAGATCCTGAGTAATGTCTGAGCACTTAACAATCCCACCTGGCAATCCTCTTGCCCGTTCCTCAGTCAGTCTGGACAGAGAGCAGGGCATTTTGAAGCTCATATCTACACTGCAAAAGTAAAATAGCAAATGTCTGCTGCTTCTCCCTCAGACTCTTGACACTCAGTAAAGAGGTCTGTTTCTTTGCCTTCAACTTATCTGCCCCATCAGGATCGATTGCCTCCTTTGGCTTCAAGCAAAGGACTCTTGAGTCAAATTCCTGAATAATTGTCCAATAGTTGTCTTGAAGGGCTGTGCACCTACACCAGCACATCCTGTCCCCCTGAGTGGCCATGCCTTTGGGCCACAGGTTAGGGATTATCCTGTGCTGCTGCATCTGCAGACTTCTAATCCTGCTTTTAATTCCTGTGCATGCTCTGTAAAGCATCCCTTTGGAACTGCACTCCAGGATATTTCAGGAGGTGAAATCTCTCTTCTGCTCATATCACACTGCACTCCAGTGCTGGTTGCCCCAGGAAAAAAGATGTCCAGTTGGGCAGGATGACCTTTGAAATGCTGATCATTCATGAGTGATCATTCCTTGATAGCCTTCATGTGCTATGAAGGAGAAGAGGAGATTGAAGTCAACATCCAGGTCAAATTCCAGCTCAGGTGGTGGCAGTTCCCATGCCTACTTGTCCTCCTGCCCTTTCAATCAGATTTGTCATTGTTCCATGACAAACTTTTGGCAGCGATTCCCCAAACCTGGCTGTCAGGCACAGCTGGAAAGGCTGGCAGGCAGTCAAGGACTAAAGATGAAAACTATGGAAAACCAGGCAGTCAAGGGTGACGTCTCCTGCATCCAAAGCGTCCTATGCAAGGTCCTCACAGGTTCAGCCTCATCACTTGCAGCTCCTCGAAGGCTGTGAAGAGTGCATGACAGGAGTGTATAAAAAAAGCAGAGAACAGCCAGACACTATTATTTATCCATTCACTGTCTAAACTTATTTCAGGATAAAAAGGAGTTGATTGACATTAGAGCAGAAGGCAGAGCTCATGGAAACCTCCTGGTCTCAGGGGAACCTGCTGCAGCTGCTCTCTGGGGCAGGGCTGTAGCAAACACCTTTCTCTCCTTGTCAGTCATGACATTCCCTTCTTTTAGCAGATATTATATTTTGCAGGTATTATATTTTTCAGATATTATGTTTTGCAGTGATGATATTTTGCAGATTTGGTACTTTCATGCAACTCTGCTATTCCTGCAAGTGATCGTCTGTCAGTGCTGGGGCTCTGGGCCTGCTGTAGAGGAAAATGGGGGAAAAAAAAAGACCAGAGCAAGACCTCAGCAGGGACACAGCAGAAACTGCAGAGACACAGCAGTATGCTTGGGTGCTGCAATATTCAATGTCAAGCATCCTAGGAGCTGGTGATATATAAAATGACATAGATCTTGAGGAACTAGAACTTTCTCCCTGTTTTATTTTCTTCTGTCTGAAAGCTGTCAGCCTAGAAAGACTCCCTGCCCTGTTCTCCAGTCCTTCCCTTGTTCTCACACAGGCCCTGTGAATTTTATAGGCACTAAGGCAGACACAGGTTTTGGAAAGTGCTTCTGCATCCCAGATTTCAGGAGGGGCAGCAGCCCTAAAACACCCCTCACCTTCACCGTGTTTATCTACCCACGGAGATGCTCAAAGCAGCCACAGGCAGGGTGATCCTGACAGGTGCCCTGCTCCTGGAGATGCCTTTGGCATTCTGCTCTGCAGGCTTCTACAGGGTTGATGTCACAATATTGCCCCAGGCTTGGACCCACAATTTGCACTGTAACTTGGACAAGAGCCCTGGTTTTGCCAACCCTAGCAGTGCAAAACCCTGATCTCCTCCTAAAACTGCTTGACTTAAGAGGTGTCAGGATGAGCCGGAGCACTAGAGCTGTTTCTGGGGCTGACAGAAGGAGGGAGCATGGCTGAGATGGGATGAAATGGGATCTATTTGTATTGCTAAAAGCAGACTGCTGATGGAGCAGTCAGTGCACAGAGCCTGCTAATGAAGGACCTTTGAGGAACCCAAAGCAGAGAGGTTTAGCCTCTAATTTGGGCTTGTCTGGCCTAATATCTCTTCTGCCTTTCCCTTTGAGGATTCGGGCAGTCAGACATCTCCTTTGACTGACACGCAGACAGAAACAGGATTATTCGTTGCTGTTCAATACCAGAGGCCATTGCTTAGGGCTTGGGGCTTCAGCAGGAGCTGGAAAATATCTCTATGTCCTAAGTTATTACCAGAAACAAAAGAAGCAGGAAGAAGTTTAGGACATGCAAGGGAGATGCAGGGCAGTGTTACATTGCTATAGATCTGTAGCATACATAGCATATACATATATACAGCATATAGATAGCGTATAAATTATATATAGCACATAGATAGCATATACAGCATGTAGAAGGAACTGTCTGAATAGCCTGTTTGACAGATGTTAGGATTATCCACAGGGATCTGGACAAGCTTGAGAAATGGGCCCATGGAAATCTCATGAGGTTTAATAAGACCAAGTGCAAGGTGCTGCACATGGATCAGGGCAACTCCCAGTATCAATCCAGGCTGGGGCATGAACAGATCAAGAGCAGCCCTGCCCAGAAGGACTTGAGGATGCTGGTGGATGAGAGGCTGGAGATGCCTTGTCCTTGCTCCCTTCATCCTTTCGAGGAGTCTGACCTCGCCAAGTGCATCCCCAATTCCATCAACATTTTTAGACAGTTGCCGGGAAGTAGCCAGTGCTGACTCAAGAACTTTCCAGTCATGAACTACAAAAACCCAGACCCTATTGCAAAAGACCAGGGAAAGTTAGAAACATGTTACTGGGGAAAAAAAAAAACCAAAACATGAGAAGCTAAATTTATCCCAAGGAGAAAGGGTATGTGTGAAGCCTTCAGCTACTTCAACTCCACTGGTGCCATTCAGGGAAAGGAAATAAAAAACAATGACTGTGTCCATAAATAGGCCCAGGCAGGGGTTTAGGAGGACACAGATTGCCTAATAGATCTTTCCATATTTCTAATCTGCCCCAGCTGACTCAGACTGCATTACTGAAATGTCACAATTGCTGAGCATTAGCCAGTGATAAGCACACTTTTACCACTGACTAGACAAGCTGTAATTATGCTGCGTCCTTTCCCTCTACCCTTTACTGGAGCTTTAACAGACTCTCCAAGAGCTTTCCTCTGTTTAATTCAGAACTAAAAACAGCACAAGGCAATAAAGCAAAGTGACAGAAAACATAGGAGACAAGTCCACAGCTGCCATGTTTTAGTAAAGGTTTTTCTTAATGACAGATAGGATGTTATAAAGTGTTGCATTAACATGCACAAGATGCAAAGAGTTGAAGCTTGATAATCCCAAGAGTAACTTTCCAAAGGGTGGTTGTGTCAGTCTCGAGGAAAGCCTTTTGCCATGTTAGCTGGAAAATACTTTTTCAGAGTTACCTCAAGGGATGTTTGGCTTTCTGGCAGCTCATGAGAGCCCAGCTGATCAGTGGTGTAAGTTATGGACACATCCTGAGATTGCAGACTTTGGGAGAAAAATCAAATGGTCTTTGGCAGGCAGGGGCGGATGGAAGGGTGTCTGTGAAAGGAACACCTCCCTGCCTTCTTTCTCCTCCCTTTGTAACTCCCTGTGTCTCTCCTGCAGATGGGCTGGCCGCTTTCCGTGCCTTCCTGAAGACGGAGTTCAGTGAGGAGAACCTGGAGTTCTGGCTGGCCTGTGAGGACTTCAAGAAGACACGCTCGGCAGCCAAGCTGGCCTCTAAGGCCCAGCGCATCTTTGAGGAGTTCATCGACGTGCAGGCCCCTCGGGAGGTAGGTATGCAGCACCCCGGGATGGCACAGCATCCCTGTGGGCACTGAGCAGGGCCATCACCCCCAGCTGGGCCCGAGGGTGCTCTCCCTCCCTTCCTTCCCTCTCAGAGAGTGGCTAAGGAGGATGGGAATGCCATCCTGCCTGCTACAGCTGTCTCTGCTCATGGTGACTCATCCTTGATGAGGGCAACTACTTTGATGATACTAAATTAGTCAGAGCCAGGGAGTTCATTGGCAACCTCAACCTACATTTCCTAACCTCTCCGAGCTTCCCAAGAGCATTTCACAGTGCTCCTCTCATTTACTGTCAACCCTTGAGCAGGCTGTTGGGCTCATTCCTCAGAGGACCCTTTGCATAGGACCATCCCACCAATGAGTAACTTACTGACTCCCCAGGGAGGAGAGTTTGTCTGCTGACTAGCTCCCACCTCACTCAGACCTCCTGAGGGGTGCGAACAACACCTCTGAGCTGAACAAAAAGTGCAGCCACAACCCAGAGCCTGGGATTGTTAAATCCTCTTTTGAACACTGACAGGCTGATGGCACTGTCAGATCCTGCGCCGTGAGGATGCTGGGTTGTGTTACTGCAATCACAGCACAACCACGGTGGCTCCTACTGCACCCAGCCCCTCCTGCCCCACTGCATGGGTGCCCCCAAAAAGGGCTCATTTTACTCCCTCTCCCAGCTAGGAAGGCCATTGCAAGGCCACTGGGAAGGACCCAGATGCACACCAAGGTGTGTGGGTATCTCAATGCCCACAGCTCTCCATGAGCATCTTCCCAGTGTTATTCAGGAAGCTGGGTGAGACTTTTAAGGACTGGAGGGCTGAATCTTGATTAGAAATGGGAATGCAGGTAGGATGGGGTCTTTCCTAAAAACGGGTCCCCTGGTAAAGTTTCCTTAGCACTGTTATATAATTTTGGCATGCTAGAATATGAAATTATTAAGCAATGCAGAGAGCTAATCCATACTGCTGACCATCCACGTTAAGGCAGACAGCTTTGCTTTCTAGGCTCCTTCAAGTTTGGACACTGAGTTAATAAGAACAAATAACATCTTTTCAGCCATTTTTTTCTTCCAGACAGTAACCCTAACAAATGCTGATTGCTCTGCTAGGGAAGGAAAACAGGAAAACTCCATAGGCTGGCTTTGCAAACAAATGGCAATCATAACATTATGGGGTGGTTTATTTTTTCAAGCCTTTCCTCGAGATATTGCAACATGAAGCTGCTATGGGAAAAAAATCAAACCATTTATTTTATGTCAACAGAATTTAGAAACATTTAATAAGAACATACTAATAGTTTAAAACCAGTTAAAAATTCATTCACCCATATATTGGGCATGTAAAGAATGAAGGGGATAGAGAAATCGTGGCTGACAGGAGAGAAGTTAGGCTGAGTCAGCAGTTTTAAGTGCTGCGCTGCCTGAGAGTCTGAATAAAAGTAATTTGATTTCAGAAGTGCTCAGATCACTATAAATCCAACTTTTCCAGGCTTGGGGTAGGATTCGTAGCCCTGGATCACTAAACTCGCCAGAGCTGTGGGGGCTGTTCAGGCATGGACGAGGGTAGGACCTTGGTTCTGCTGCTGTTTTCCAGCCATGGCTGAGAGGGAATGTGCCATTTGAAGGAGGCCATCTGGACACTCAGTGCCAAACTCTCTTCTGCTGCTTTTCCCAGGTGAACATCGACTTCCAGACACGGGAGCTGACGAGAAGAAATGTGCAGGAGCCCTCCCTCTCTTGCTTTGACCAAGCTCAGGGGAAGGTGTACAGCCTGATGGAGAAAGACTCGTATCCCAGGTTTCTGAGATCCAAAATTTACACAGACCTGCTGTCTCAGACCCAGAGGAGGCTCAGCTAGAGCAGCAATGGGACCCTCAGAAACCATGTGCTTCCCACAACAGCCAAAACCCATGTCTAAATGTGAAACGTTCTTGATGTTAAAAGCAGTGGGAATGGGAAAAGAGGGAGAAGGGGCAGAGGAGGCTTCCAGAGAGTGATCCAGGTGTGGTATTAAGACTCTTTGACTTTCTGTGCTTTTTTTTTTTGGTTAGCAGTAGCACCTTGCAGTTGTTGCCCCTTTCTAGCACAAACCCACAACCCTCTCGAGTCATGGGGTCATCTGTTGGCAAGACAGGTTTCCTTTAAAATTACTGTGTTGGTTTGTGTGTAAATAACACCTTTCCATCCTTCCACACACCTCCCTGTCCCTCACCTCTCCCTTGTGCTTGGAAGGGCCCCAAGGGCAGTTCTGACACTTGTGAAGCCACATCCAGCTCATGTCTCCCATGTTGGCTGCTGGGGTCTGGACCCAGAGACCAAGGGGAGGGAGAGAGGAGACAAAGGCACAGGATTCATTCCCCTTCTCAGAGTGGAAACCATCAGCAAACTCAGCTCACCTCCCCATTTTGGTTGCATACCTTATGACACATCTGCTACCCTGTCACTGCCCCTTATCTTTCAGGGATGGAGACTAAGAGTATTCTCCATAGGACTGTCGAGTTTTCCTCATGAGGAAGGTAATCCCAAAAGCTCTCACTAGGCCTGGGCAGGCAAGTCTTCTAATGTGAATGATTGTTTTTCATGACTATTATTTATTTGTGTGGTAGTTCAGCCTCAGGGCCCCAGTGGTCATTCAGGCTCTGTTGCGCTGGGCACTGTACCAATACCGAGTACAAAGGGGCTCCTGGCTGCCACAGGCTTGGTGGCTCCTCAGGAATGACTTGCTGGGAGACAGTGGAGAGAAGGAATGTCCCCTCTGCCCCTTGCTGAGGTGTACGAAAAGCACAAGGCCCGTCTGCCACAGCAGAAGGCATTTTTCATGTGGTACCTGAGCAGCGTATGGCAACATGAAAAATCACAATTTTATTTTTGTTATTTCCTGACTACTGACTGTTCCTACCTACTGATTGTCCACTGTGGGTTCAATGCCCTGCAGAGAGCTCCCCAAGACACAGACCCTGCTGCAGGGTGCTTGCTTCCAGCGGGACACAGCGAGCTTGGAGTAAGCAGGATGGGTATCAGGGTGTGCGGTGGGGTGTCCTTTGGCCCTATTCCCATAGCCTGGATGGCCACTGCAGGAGAAGACTCTGTGCAGATGTCTGTGGTGTAGCACCTCCTCTGTGCTGTGCAATAATTCCTACTGTCTGATGGCCCTATTTCCATGGCATTGCTGTTCCAGCTTGGCAGATTCTTGCAATATTTTCTAGGGGAGAAGCAGACAGCCTGTCTGTGGATTTGAGCTGACAGACCAGAGGTCTGTTTTCTTAGCTTAATGAAGGCCTGAAAAGTGATCCCATGGATCTTTTCCTTCTCTTGGTCATTTACAGAGGCTGTAAACCTCTGCTCTAGCCAGCAGTAGTGGGTGGGTTTGACACATCAGAAAGCTGCATATAAAGATTTAGTGTAATGTGGTGTAAACGAGGTAGAATGAATTCTAAAGCTAAGCATAATGTATTTGGAACAAGATACAAAAAGCCTGGTTGGATATTAAAAATTAATGTCCATTAATTAAGTAGGAAACGGTTTTTTGAGGCTTTTTCTAAGGATTATGTGCAGGACAGTAGGACAAATAGGTTTAGAATCAAGATAGAAGTGGTACCATGTTGGGTTTACCCTGGAGGTGTATTCCTGTGGTCTCTAAGACACTGAAGTCTAAATACAGTGCAAGGGCAAACTTTCTGTTCAGCAGGGAAACCTGCTTTTCGGTTCCTGGCTGGTCAGAATCAGAGTTCTCCAGGTCTTTGGAAAGCAAATACCACCTCCAGTTAAATTTCTGTGAGGAATGGCCAGAAAGAGCAGCAGTGACCCAGCATTCCTGGCTGCCCCAAGCCCCTGCAAGGACCCCTGAGGAGCAGGGGCTGGCATGTGGTGACAGATGTGGCATTGTGCAGCCACGCCCCGGCTCAGTGACACAGCTCCTGGAGCTGTTGAGGCACATGAGGTCCCTCATGCCCTGTGTCCAGAGACACAAAGCTCAAGGTCTGGACGTGGCAGTTTCCAACAACCTTTTTGCTCCTTGCTTGAAAGTGGGAGCAATGAGAGACATCTGGAAAATGCTCCAGATTTGCCATGATTTACCCAAGGGGACCAGATCGTGCAGTACCTCGATGTCCCAAAGCTTTATGGCAAGCAAGGTACAGTGAGATGGGTGTCTGGGGAACCTGTGCAATGCGTGGGAGGAATCAGAGACGGAAGCAAAGGATACAGAGCCATGCATCCAGTGGCTGTCCCTGGTGGTGTCTGGCCTGCAGGAAGGAGTAGGTCACAGCACCTCCATAGCCCCTTCCTGGGTTAGGGAGTGAGGAGGGCAAACCAAACCACACTGCAGTGAAACACTCGGTGCTTGACCTGCAAGGGAGGAGGCAAAGCTTCCCTCTCTGTGAAGAGAGGCTGGAAGAACTCCCCTTTCTCAGAGACACTGTCTGCCACACCTGTGTAACACGGGGCAGATTGGGATCTCCCAGGGACACAGGCTGCTGTGGCTGAAGTAGTTTCCCTTGGGATGGCCTGTGGTCCCAGTTTTACCCAGTGATCCCACTGCTGCCAAAGAGCAGCTCAGCTCCCCAGCACTGTGGCATCAAACAAGTGTTGCAAGTGGTGAAGGGAGGCCACCTGGTCTGGCCCTGCCTTCCTCCCTTCCTCCCTCCTCTTGCCTGCATGTGCAAAAAGCATCCCAGAGCTGCCCAGGATGTGAGAGCCAGCAGCAGGAGGCCTAAGCAGTCACGGCTTTTAAAGAGAAGGCAGAAGGTCACAATAACTGCCTTGTGCTACTTCTCTCCAGACAGACCTTCTGAGTGGGCTTGGGTGGTGCTGAGCTCTAGTGCCAGCTGAGGCACCCCAGACAAGGCTCTGCAGCACCTTGGGGAGGGTCACAGAGACAGCCAAGAGAGGAGACACAGCAGCAACGGGATGCCTGTGCCGAGGAATGTGAGAGGGGACAATCCCCAGGCTCCCCTGGTGGCTACAAAGCCTGGTCCTGTTCAGAGTGTGACTGCATCTCTCCACAAGCTCCTCCAGCGCTGGTGCTGTTGTCCTTTCATTTCATGTCAGAACTCATGGAAATCTTCAAAGTGGGCAACACCCTGTAAATCCAAGCTCTCTTCTCTCTTCCATCCGCCTGGGGAATTGCTTGGAGCAGGGCACGTCCAGAGATGCCACTGCTGCAGTGGTGACAGGACCTGGAATCAGGCTGGCTGATGTAGGAGAAATATTTTCCCCATTAAATTGGTGCTACATAATGGCCTCCATGGGAAACAGCATCCTAGAACACAGAGTGGAGCAAAAGTATTGTCTGAGGCATGTGAGTCTACCACAGTTATTTTTGTTGCTGCTCTTGCAGTTTGTCTCTCTTGAAGGAAAGCAAACTCATTATTTAAAGTAAAATTCTATTTTTCTTAAACAGGAAAATGGCACCAGCTGCTTCTTTTATGCCCAATGCCATTCTGAAGTGAATCAAAATAGGCAGCTTGTAGCTCTACCCCTTAAACCAGGGGCTGATCAAGGAAATAATGACTAAGCCAAAGCTTTGCAAAGAACTGAGTGGTGACTAATCCCCACCAAGGACAAATATCCTATCCTTGATTCATCTCTTCCTGGTGTGAAAGGGATACTCACAACCTACAAACCCATTTCCCCTCTCCACAAGCACACACCTCCAAAATTTTCCTCCTGTTTGGAGTAGCGTCAAAGTGTGCCATCACATGAAGAGAGGGGGAAAAATTGGATCACTTAGTTCTTTTTATTCTATTTTCTGGCACAAATCCAGTCAGCTCCCAGGTAGTCTGATGGCAGAAGGTAAAAAGAGTTTATACATTTCCTTTCCCTTTTCTATGAACTTCGGGTGGTGTTAAAGAGCAAATGCAGAACTCTAATCTGTCTAAAGTTTCTCCTACTTTGATCCATCAGCCAGGCTTGGGATGATTTCCATCACTTTCAGTGGACTCATTAATGCACCAAGGGGTCCCTGTTGTCCATGATGGGGAGGTGTGAAGGGCAAAGTCTTGCCAGTTTAAGAAGGGGGAGGGGGAAATTGATGTGTGTGTCTGGGGGTGTGGGTGGATGAGAGTGCACATGATTTCGTCTGTATCTTATTTAGTGTCCTCTACTAGAGAAGCTTTTCTGAGACATAGATGTGCATGTTAAAATAGAAGAACTAGGCATAAATGACATAAACTGAGATCTTTAGCCAGTGTTGTGTTTGCCTCGTGTGTAAGTCTGAGTAATAGTAAGAGACATAAACCTCTGCTAGGCTTCCAGTTACCCCTAAGAGCACATGTATCAAACTGAACTGAATGTTCACTGACAGACACAAAACCAAAATGTTTACAGCATTCAGAGCAATAGCAAAGCATACCTCATGCCAGTCCTGGAGTGCCTCTCACCTGTCAGTGCAAGCTCTCCCCTCCCTGGGGGCCTCTGGCTTCTCCCTCCAAACCCCTCTCTCCTCTATCCTGTTCTGGTGGTCCTCCCTCCTCCTCCTCCTCCTCCTCCTTGAAGCACTCCAAACCATCCTGTCCACCAGCACTGTTTGTCCTCATCTATCTGAGCCTGAGACTCCCATAACCTCCCCCTGTTTGCCTATCCTCCATGCCCATCCATCCCTCCTCTCTTCTTTGCCTTTTCCTTCCCCAGACACTCTGGTCACGCCATCTTCCTCCCACACGCCTCCTACTGCCACTGTAAAGCTCCTAGGAGCTCTTCCTTGCCTGTTATATAAGAACAAAATGTTTCACATCACTTCTGCATTATCTTTCATTCCTGGGGCTGCAGCAGTTGTCTCCTTCCTTGGTGCTGTGCTCTCTCTGGCATCGTAGCATTATATCCCAGAACTGGAATTAAAGTCCATTTTGCTGCTAGACCAGAATGCTTCTCTCTACCACACACCCCTTGGGCTTTGCAGAAGCTTGTCTTGTCCCCAAGTCTTTTGTCTTCCTTCTTTTTCTCCCTCTTCCATGCACGCTGCACATGCAGTGCTTGTGGCAGGGACTGGCTAGGGGAGAGGGCAGCCGTGCTGGGGTCACTCACAGCTGGGCTCCCCCACGGCTCTCTGGTTTTATAAAAATAGTCTCAATAAAGGTGTGCGAGTTGTATTTGCTTAGCAAAGTCAGTCGTTGTACTCTGTGCCTCCTCCTGGCTTTACAGGAGGATATGTCTCTAATCTGGGACTGCTGTGAACTCAACAGAGTTCAGGGAACTGAGGCCGTGGGAGGGAGGTGGCAGAGGGGGATGAGCTTGTTACCAAAAACATCCAACATTCCTGGCAAAAAGGCACAGGAGAAAAGGCAGTGCATGCTTCTGGAGGGACCTGGTGTACCAGGGACCTATGGGGACCAGCTGTGCTGTGAATTGTTTGTCTCCAGTAGCCTCACATCTCCCAGCTTGCCTCATGTGCTGCATGCCCCAGGCTGGATCTAAAACATGACAGATGTTGAGCTGCTCGGCTTTGCATTTAGATAACACTGTTGATAACAGTGTTATCCAAAGAGAAATGTCTTCATGTTGCTCTATCAGTGCCTGCAGCCACCAGCTGACAAGCAGTGAGGGGAAGGAGGCACCTTCTGCTGTGTTTACTCCCGCAGACCTCTATGGGATTCCCGGCAGTGAAGAGAGCAGGGTACAAGCACATCCTGGAGTAGATCCCCCTTCCTTATGAACCACAATCGAAGATCTCATCTTCTTATAACCTCTCCCCCCAGCTCCTCTATGAGCTACCCAAATCAGAGTTCGGATTTGTCTTTAAGCTCCCTAGCACCTCCGCTTTGGTAGGATGGCAGTGTCCCCTTGAGGACCTGACTGCAAACCCAAGTAAGGCTGCTTGAAATAACAAAGATATCTTGCTCCTGTGGAAATAAATTTGTGGGTGGCTCAGAAGAGACTGAGGATGGCTCTGCTGTATGCAGTGAACTCAGAAGTGAGCCACCAGGTAGAAAGACCAGCCCAAAAGTGCTTCCCTCTGCCACATTTTTATTTTCATGAGATCCTGCTGCTGCAGCTGCCTCCGCAGTGTTCAGGTGCTGCTGGTGTGGGGAGATATCAGCAGGAGCAGTTTGGGCAGGCCATGCAGGCTGTTCAGTCTGATCCCTTCCCGCTCAGAGAAAGACATGGGCTCAGCTCCCTGGGTTCCCCCTGCATTAGCTGCTTGTTTGCTGGCTCCACTTCCCTGGGAGTCTGGAGAAGCTCCTCAGCCACGCCACACATCCCACTGGCAACAATACCCCACTGAGTCGTGTCACCACGTTGTGCAGTGTTACCCAGCTCTTCTGTATAGAGACCCTGAGGACTCTGTAATAAACAGCCTGAGACTATTTGTTCTCTGCCTGAGTGTCTGAAAAGCTGCGACTTGAGAACTGCAATCCTGGAGATGGAGGGGTGTCTCCCAGGCAAACTGCTGAGGAGGAAGAGGATGGGAGAAGGTGTTTCTCCTCAGACCCTGGGTGCACTGGTGCAGACACACTGGATGGGGTGGCAGAGTAGGGATGTGTTGGTTCCAAGCAGTGAATTGCTCAGTTGGAGCAATTTAGAACCAGGCTCCCTGGAGGCACAGTTTGAGGAGATGAGTCAGAAATGTGTCAGTAGGACCTGCACGGACGGAAAATCTCAAGAGCCTTCCAGCAGCACACTGTTGTCCTTCTCTGGGTACAACCTACTGCTGCCTGGGATGGATTCCCTGCCCCAAACTGAATCGGGAGGACCTTCCTGGAGGGGACTGGCCCTTTCCATGCTGGGACCATGGCAGGGGGACATGGGGCTGCAAAGGCAGCAGGTGGGCTCTGTCTCTAACACACATCCTGCCTTCAGGCCAGGAGAAGCTGTGATGGCTCTGGAGCAAATGCTCTTTATCAGCCCATTAACCCCCAGCCACGAAGCCAGAAGTGGCTGTGGCAAAGGTGGCAGAGCTGAGGCATCATCTGCCCTGTGGTGGCACTGCTTTCACCTGTCCCTCTGCCAGCCTTTCCATCACACTCCTCTATGGCCAGAGGTGGAGACAGTGCTGAGCCTGCTCCCGGCACCAGGAGCAGCGGTGGGGGATGCACAAGCTCCTGGGAAAGGGAGCAAAGTGAATGGATCAAGCACGATCAGGTCACAAAGAACAAACAACAAATGAAGAGCTTTTTCTAGACCATAAAAAAAATCCCCTGTGCTCCAGCAGGGAGCCCACGCCCAGGTCTCAGCTTGCTTCATCCTTATGGGATATAAACCAGGGAGGGATGAGCAGGAACAGGGTGAGAGCCACCAGCCAGTCATGGGCCAGTTTAGGAGTCTGGAGGAGCCTGGGATTGCTGGGGAAAGGTCAGGCAGCAGCTGAGGGCAATCCTGGGCAACAAGGGGGGAAGAGGAGGTATTAGCAGGGGCAGGGATCAGGGCAGTTGAGGGGAGCTTAGGTTTCAGTGGCAAATTGCATTGGGAGATTAACTGCAGAAACTCTGCAGTGGGGCTTTAGTGAGGAAGGGCTGAGGCCAAGCAGAGCATCCCCTGAGCAAGTCTGGCCAGCAGGAAGAGCAGTGATGTGGATCTCATCTGGCCCTGGGCACACTGAGGGCTGTCCTTGCCGGGTGTACAACCCACCTTCTCTGCAAAAGGTGAGTGTTTACTCTGTGGTCTGCACAGGGTTGCATTTAAAAGGAAAAATTAAATGGGCTTGTTTTTCTCTGGAAATGGGTGCAGTGGAATTTATCAGTCCCTCTGGCTTCTTTCTATCCCCCTTATTTTTTTCCCCTAAATCCCTTCTTTTATTGTTTTTCCTTTTCATCCGCTGCTTCTTCCCTCAGACTGTCTCTGAGCCAAACCAATTTGGATGCATTCAAGGAAGGATCTGCCATTAGTGCCGCTCTGTCTCTCCTCTTAGTTAGGATATATTTAGCCTCATCTTTAGCTTTTTATCTGGCTGTTCAGTGGGTTTAAAAAGCAGGTGCCAGGAACGGAAAGAGAAGATTAAATGTACCTGCTGTCAGCTACCTCTCCCTGTGCAGCTGTGCAAAGCAAGCATGTGAGCAGAGTGGATAACAGCTGCCCCTCAAAAAACACATTTGTAATTCTATTTTTTTTTTCAATAATCTCCTTCCGCACTGCTACAAATTTCCAGAGCAGCTATTTCCTCCCGTGCCACACGTGAATGCGGCATGTTGGGAAACCATCAAACGCCCCGTGGGTGAGGGTGAAGGATCCTTCATGGGCAGCTGCCTGTCCTGGGATGGGCTGGGCAGGCACAGATGGAGCCAGGCTCACCTGCAACCACACGGATGTAGTGTCCCACAGCAGCCCCTGACTGTCCCTGTCCCATAAGTTGTGCCCATGGCTGAGACCCAGCTGCAATGTGGCTGCTTGGGGACCACTTGCAAACGCCTGGCTGCTGTCTCAGCCTTGGCAGCTTCGCTGCTCCTCCCTGACACTATCACAGAATTGCTCAGGTTGGAAAAGACCTCTAGAATCATCAAGTCTAACCATTAACACAGCACTGCCAAGCCCACCACTAAACCCTGTCCCCATCACTGTGCTCCTGCCTGTACAACACCAACCTCCATCCCATTCCCATCTCCTTTGCTTGCCTCCCTCCTTAAAGACGTCCAGAGCTCATCAATAGCTTGCAGGTGGAGGAAGGGGCTATGCAACATGAGCAGGGCCTTTAAACCTCCCATTTCTGCTCCTTTGCATTCAGCATCTCCCTGATTTCATGGCAGGCTCTGCTGGAATGCTGCAGGGAGCATGCAGTGCTGCCTTCAGGTTTGACCATTCCTGATTGCCCCCTCTGTGGTTCCCCACTGGTTTAGGGGAAATCAGGGACAGATTCCTTGGTGAGCCTGCCTGATGATGCAGTGAGATCCCAGCAGTACAGTTCACCCTGGCTCTTTCTCTTCCCCTCCTCCTTGCTCCCCCTTCCCATCTATTTCTGTATCTTCCCCTTATTCCACTCAAACAGTATAAAAATACAAAAATACTGCTGCTGGAAACTCTCAGCGCTTGACTGTGCATTGGGGCACATATGCAAGGGCACTTCACACCCTGTCACCAAATCCTCGTTTTCCTACTCCCTACCCCATTCCTGTAGTCTGGGGCTGAAACCCTTATTTTCATATTTTCCAAAGTTGCTGGCGCTTTGCAAATACTAACCCAGAAACACCAGCAGCAGTCCCTGGGGCTGATGGTGCATGTGTTTTGCTGCTGAGGGTGAAGCCAGTCAGTGGCTGTACCCCCCAGATGCTTGCAAAGGGTGGCTGTGGGTGCAGCAGGTGCCTTCACAGCCCAGCCACTTCCCAGCCTCAGCAGGCAGGAACCCCTCCAAGCACCTACCTGGGTTGCCAGGGCCTTCCTGGTGGAAATGAAACTGGTCCCTATGGAGGGGAGGTGGATTGGTGCTGGCAAGCCTGTGGCACGGTTCTGGGAAGGGAGCCTGGCCCCAGGTGTTGCAACACAGATGAGTTTTTGTGTTCCAAAACAAGGACTGATAATGGAGGCAACGGAGCTGGAGCCACGGGAGGCTGCTAAGCTAAATGAGACAGGAAGCATGTAATTAAATTAGATACAGAGCAGCATGAAGACATCTGAGTACACATACATGGCTGGGCTGAGAGGCTATTGCATAACCCTGGGAAGAGCTCTGCAATATGAAATATATCACCTAGTGCAGCCTGTGCTGGTGAGCTGCCTGTCCTTGAATAGCATCTCCTGCCCCATCGAAGGGGAGAGGCAGAAAAGCTGCCCAAGGAAGCAGAGGAGTCAGGTGGTGACTTGTGCAGGGGCCTGGTGGCTGTGGCACAGTGGGCAGGAGGTTTGTCCTGGACTTGGTGAGGAAGATTTTGCTGGAACAGCCCAATCCCACTCCTGTGCCGGGGCTTAGACCTGCACACGTGGATCTGGCACTGCCCTGTGCCCCAGAGCCACACTCTGGATCAAACCCCCTGGTGTGAGCGTGGCATTTCCTGTGGCTTTGTGCCTCTTCTGGCTGAGGCACTGTGGTGCCTAAAAAGATGCAGCCTTTGACTGACTCCTTCCCTCCCACTGGGATTGTGCAGGGCTCTCCCTTTCTCACCATGGGCAGCTCCTCACCTCTGCTTCACTGTCAGCTTTGCCTCACCTGAGCCAAGAGCTTCAAAAGCTGCCACAAGGGACAAAGTAAAACCATGCACACACTTGTTCAATGCACTTTATTTCCCTCGGAAAAAGCAGCAGGGAGACAGGGACTAAAGCAAAGAAGGGGCAGGGTGGGGGGGCCGTCAGCAGGCTGTAATCTCAAGGCAGAGAGGCACAGAGTTTCTCTGCTCTGGCTCACATTCCCCAGGCTCCTCACCAGCTGCTGTTGCTGCCATCCCAGCTGTGTTTTTGCCATAGTTACATTTGCCTGGCTGCTTCAAGCAGCGCACGGTTCCCAGCACAGTGGCTGTGCCAGGCACCATGGAGTTGCAGCCAGAAATCATCTGTCCCATGTGCCTGCAACACACGTCCAGGCTCCTGGAGGTTTTCCTCTTGGCATGACCTGCTCAGATGATGCCTCAAACACCAGTGAGTTACCACAGCATCCTGTGACTTTGAAGATGTGCAGGTGGGAGGATGGGCTTCAGTTTTAGAGGGGAAAAGTACAGAGGTGAATTCCTGCTTCTCACCAGGCATGCCCTGAAATGATGAGGCAGAACAACACCACAGCATTTGTGTGGAAAACCAGGGAGGAGACAGAGACGTAGGTAATGAGGAGAAGGGGCATTGCCATCCTAAACCCTCTGGTCACCTGCTGCAGCTGGGTGGCAAGTGCCTAATTGCTTTAGCAGGGGGTTGGACTGGGTGATCTCCAGATCTCCTTTCCAACCCCAACCATTCTGTGACTCCGTGGAGCAGCTGAATGTGGCCCTGCCCTGTGGGTACCAGGAGCCTGTGCCCACATCAGCGTGGCACTGCTGCTGTGACACCAGTGCTCCCAGCAGGGTGCTGAACTGGGGTGGAGCACCAGGCTGGTGTGGCCAAGCTCTTAGAAAACTTAGATCAAGCACAGTCCACGCTGTGGGTGTGCACAGACTTCAGCAGCTGTACAGGCAAAAGCAACCTTACAGCCCTCTCTGCTTTACTCTTCCATTTCTTCCCTTAAATCCACAGCAAGGATCACAGCTCTAATCATGGTTTTAAGGCACAGAGAAGACATGAAAAAGAGCTTTGTGTAGCTTCAGTCATTTATATCTGTAGCTGAATATTTGCTAACTAAGAAGGCTTAAACTTGATTATTCAAGTAAAAAACCCCAGAGCCATCAGGAAGGAGGCTGCTCTTACATTAGAGCTGAGACAGGAGCTAAGCATGTTCAATCATGAGTCCTGAGGCATCTTTCCTGTCTGTCCATGAGCAAGACAATTCTGTGGCTTTTTCTAAGTGATGAGAGAAAGACAGGACTCCCCTTCACAGCCAAGGGAGCTGAGGTGCCTCATGTTCCTCCCAAAGTCTCCCAGCCAGATATCCTCATGCTCCTGCTCCCAAAGGCAGCTTGAGAGGAGCCTTTCTCCCTGGCCCAGGGTCGAGATGGCTTTGTGCTGCTACCCTCCTGGCACAGTTCATCTCTCCTGGGAAAGATGCTCTGGCAGTGTGCTGTGTGTGATGAATGCAGGCAGCAAGGGCAGGAAACAACCTGAGCTCTGGAAAAATGTCTGAGCTGGGATAGCAGGGATGGAGTAGAGAGGAAGGGAGAGGATGAGGAGTGGAAGTGGCAGCTCTGGCCTTGCCCTGAGCTGGCCATGAGCAGAGGGCTTTAAGGTCACTCCCTACCAGAGCCACTGAGCTGGGGAATTGCAGGGAGGGCAGCTCTCTGGGATCCTCTGTGAGCCTGACCTCAGCACAGGGGACCTGTTGGTTGTCATGGACCTCTGGTGCTTGTAGCGCCAGACCCTGGGGTTTGCTGGTGTGCAGTGTCTGACACTGGTTTAACCCTTTCTCTTCATCTTTCTGTTTTGCTGGCTCAGTCCTTCCCCTCCAGCTTCCAGCCTCTCCCGGCTTTTAATCTCCTTTCAGTTTTCGTATCTCGTCAGGATCCTCCATTATCAGGTGCTTTCCCAGGCTTTGGATTTCTTTGATGTGCATCCCTTCCCTTCCTTTCCCTCACCATACACCCAACAGGGAATTTGTGGTGAAGAAGTGCAACTTCAGCCAGCATATGGGGCCAGACATCGTCCTTGTATGATACACCTGTGAACCGGCAGTGCCATTAAGGGGGAAGTGGAAACATCACACCCTTCTGCTCTACCTACATCGTACTGCCCCAGGAAGCACAAACCCTCCTGCCCCTGGGATGCTGCCTGACTCTGCTGGGGACTGGCATCCCCTGCTGAAAACACTTGGGCAGAGTCTGCTGCTGCGATGCTGGAAGCGCGGGGAGGTTTGGAAGCCCTTGGGCAGCAGGATGGAGCTGATGACTCCTGCTGTGCGCTACAGCGTCTGTCCTGTCCCTCGCTCTCCCACCCGCGCTCCCACCCGCCGGTGCTTACTCGGCAGGCTCCACACGTCGGTGGAAACGAGCCTGTTTTTTCCTGTTCTCGAAGCAGCAGCTATGATTGTGATGCTCAAGGACAAGCCTGGGCCTCCCACTCCCCCCTCCCTTACCAGCACACACAAACTTACCTAAGCTCTTACTTCACGGGCTGTGCCTGAGCAGCTTTTGGTTGGCTGGTGGCTGGAGCGATGCTGGGTCCCCCTCCCCGCTCTCCCGCCTCCCACCCGATATAAAGCGCGGCTCCGCGCCGCTGCTCCAGCCGCCAGCACGCGACCGCGGGGCAGCTGGTGCCGCAGGCGCCTGTCGCACCCTCCTGCCATTCCCGTAAGGACCCGATGAGTTGCTGGATGCCTGGGTGCCCAGCTCTCAGCATGTGCCGGGGCTTAGCCGCGCTCCCCATCACTTGCCTGGAAAGGTAAGGCTCTTCTGGGATGCAGAGGGTTCGCTGGAAAAGATGCACCTGAACCAACCTCTGCTGGCGTAGATGTGATGTTAGGATAGAAACCGAGGTGCAGACCTCAAGGAAACACGCAGCGAAGTGATTTGTTGTGGCTGCATCCTTTCTGCTCCCCAGGAGGGGAACACGGAGGTAAAACATTGGGAGAGACAGGGGGCTGGACAAGGCTGCCCGGCGAGTGTTGGGCTGTACAAACACACCAGGGTTTCTCTGGCTTTGTCTCTGCACAACTTGCTTCGAGTTGACAGCAGCAGGAGTATTTTTGTCAACACGGTTCAACTGTTAAGCGACGTGTTGCTCCTCCTGCCAACCACGGCTGCAAAGCCCCACGCTGCAGGCTTGACATTTAAACCCTTATTTTTGTATGGGCGCCTTGGGACGCCTGAACGAGCCGCGGCACACAAATAGCAGCGGGGCCACACGCCTCGGGGGCACCCTGGGGACAGGAGCCTCTTCTCCTGCCCTGCTGCCGCAGAGACTTCCCAGTAGGGAGGCGCCTCCTCCGTTCCCTCGCCGCGGAGCCGCGGGGACAGGCAGGAGCATCCCAGCCTCCGGCACAGGAGCATCGTGCTGCCGCTGGCTCCTAAAGGCATGGGGTAGGTGGATGGCGCTGCTGCGGAGCGCAGCCCTCTCCACGGCCTGGCGACAGGCTCCTGGGGACTCAGCGGCACCCCAAAAAGAGAGCAGGGGCGTAGCAGCCTGGCAGCGGGGAGATGCTCCCGCTCTGCCGAGCGGAAAGAAATCGCTGTGTTTTTCCAGTGGTTTGGGAGCAGCGGAGCGCTGCCGGGAGAGTGGGATGGGAAGAGGAACCAGGTTAGCTCCGGGGAGCTGGGAGGGGCTCCAGCTGGGCACTCAGCAGCTGCTCTGTTACCTGCCCCCGAGGAAAGAGCTCGTCGTGCTTTATATTTCACGCGTCTCTACCTGGGAAACGAGCAGGAGAAACAGTCCCCCAGGTTTAATGCGCTGCCGAGCGTGGTTGCCAGGGAGCAGGAAAAGCAAGTGGGGAGCATTTATTTCGTACACCAGAGAGCAAACAAGTGGCTGAAGCTGGGGAGCGAGGGCTGTCCCCCCGAGCCCATGGGGTGCAGCCCCTGCCAGGGGAGGGGTGGTGGCAGCAGTCTGATGGTCCAGCGATCCCACCTCTCTCCTTCCTCCTTCCCTTCCAGAGCCAAGGATCTGAAGACCCGCATAGGGATCCTGCTTCATAAACCCGAGCTGGGACACAAGATTGGGAGCTCCAGCAAGCTGCAGCTGGGATCCAGGCGAAGGTAAGCCAAGCACTGCTCTGCCCCAGGTTCAGCCCAGGCCACGTCCCCACAGATCAGGCTTTCCCGAGGGATGCTCCTGCCCATCTGCGCAGCACAGAGCACGGAGCACAGCTCCCCCTCCCCATAGTCCCACCCAGGCAGGCCAGGAAGGCGGATCACTTCCCAGCTCCAGCAGTTATAAAATCCAAGCAGAGAACAGATGCTCTGGCATTAGGCACAGAGAGCAGGGCCTTGGCAAGAGGCAAGAAACCCACAGGGCTCCCGCACCTCCTGGTGTCTCTCACCAGTGGCTGGGATCCCTGGGGAATGCAGGCAGCATTAAACACAAAACACTAAATATTGCTGCTGAGGGCAGGGGGTCTTCTCGCAGAGGAGGGTCTGCTGGACAGGCACCAGCAGAAAAGGGCTCTTCTGAGCATTCCCTAGAGAACCTGCTGGACTGGTATCAGCAGAAAAGGGTTTTTCTGAGCATACCCTAGGGAACCTCCTGGCCAGCAGCATGGAGCTGAGGTCGGGTGAGCCATCAGGGAAGGTAAAAGAAAGGGAGGAGAGAGGAAAGAGAGCCCACAGGTAATGGATATTGGCCTCTCGCTTTGGTTTCCTGCTGAATGCCACTGTCTCCCATTGATGGAGCTGCATAACTGAAGTGCTCCCGTCCCTCGCCACTGGACAGCAAGCCTTACATACTTTTGTCTTTTCCAGAGACTCCTCCCGAGAGGTGCTGGAATGGAGGGAGTCCTTTGACCAGCTCCTCAAGAGCAAAAGTGAGTAGCATCTTGTTTTCTTCTCTTGGCGAGAGCGTGTTGGACAAATGCACTCTTAGTGAGCTGTATGCCTGAAGTCAGTGTATGATGAAATCTCACATCCTCCTCAAATGAGGTGTTTTAGGATTGAGAAAAAGGTCCCTTTCCTGCCCAGATCTGATGCACAGGGCTCAGTGCCTGCCTCACGAAGCTGTACCCTTTCCTCCTGGCTGGGTGTTTTTGGGGGTCAGAAGTGTTGCCTCACAACACCTCACTGCTGCCTTGGGACAGGAGCATTGCCACAGGCATCCCATGTGGAGCAGCCCACCAGGGGGACTGTCATGGCATTCCCAGACCATCCCTTTCTCCACACTCAGGAGAAGGCAGTGTCTGCTCTCAGTGTCTGCTGGAGACAGTGATGTAGCCACCTCCCCTTAGGCTTGCTCAGAAAACTGCATTGCTGCCCTCTGTCTGTCTGTCCTGTGCCTCCGGGGATGGCTCTTCCACAGGGAGAAGGAATTCAGCTGTTTTACTGAATAACCGTAGCCTTTTTCCCCTCTGATATCAGCGGTATGTCTGTCATACACAGGGCTCCTGTGAGATGCTGTCTCCCTCTCCCTATGCAGACAGTTCCTCCAGACCCAGAGATGGGACCTCTTTTTTGGTCCCACACATAATCCTCTCCTTACACTGGGTTCTGCACAATGGCAGAAGTGCCAAATTTTAATCCAAAAGTCTACCCTAAAAGCTCTTCCCCAGCCAGACAGAGTCCTTTCACAGCGCTAGTCTGTGGCCAAGTGTATTTTCTTCCAGCCTTTATCACATGCTGTGATGGCTAATGAGCATCTCCCGCTTTGTAACTTAATACACCCTCCCAGCACGACTCTGAAATCCTTGCTGCAATTACTCTCCCATCCTTAGCATCTTGTTCCCCCCAGATCTCGGATGAGAAATCAAAATAAAGGCACTGCTGTTTGGTTTCTGCAGCGTTCCGATGCGTCAGCGCGCTTCTCCTTAGGTAGAATTAGCTCTTTTCCAGAGCTGTAAAGAAAATACTCTGAAGCCTCATTACAGAAAGGTCACATAAATAAAACCAGAGGATTACTTGTCTGTGGGAAAGGATTTTATTGGAGTCTAGAGGCCAATTAGCAGTGTCTCAGAGGGTGGAATTTGCCCAGAGGGAAAGGAAATCTGCAGATGTCATGGTCTGAACTCCCAGGGCGCAGGCCAGGCAGAGTCTGCTGCTGGTCCTCCTCCTCCCTGCCTTCTGTCCCATTAACTGCTCTTCTCTCCCCTCCCCAGGTGGTGTAAATGCCTTCCACACCTTCCTGAAGACTGAATTCAGCGAGGAGAATCTTGACTTCTGGCTGGCATGTGAAGACTTCAAAAAGACCCGGTCGAAAACCAAGCTGGCCTCCAAAGCCAACAGGATCTTCGAGGAGTTTGTCCAGAGTGAGGCGCCCAGGGAGGTGAGAGCATTTTCTGTGCCATCAAATAGGGTGAAAAAGGAATAAAATATCCTAGTGGATTTTATTAAAGTGCTCTTGGATCAGTGGGAAGATGTCCTCTTGCTCATGAGAGCTTTAACTTCTAGCATTGTGTGGTCCATCACCATTGACTCGTTAACGTTGGAACAGACATTGAATCCAACAATGAAGGGATAGAAAGGTCTGTGAGCATCTGAAGATGGATTAAAAACAGTTTTTGTCCCCATAGAGGAGGGGAGCTAATGTTTGTGGGTGCTGTTTCCTTGCAGGTGAATATCGACCACGAAACCAGGGAGATCACCCGCAAGAACCTCTCGGGGGCCACCTCTGCCTGCTTCAATGAGGCGCAGGCCAAGACCCGCACGCTGATGGAGAAGGACTCCTACCCTCGCTTCCTGAAATCCGCCTCCTACCAGGACATGACCAAGCAGGCCACCAGCCACGGCACCAGCAAGCGGTCGCACACCTGACCTGAGCCATGGCGAGGGGACAAGCTGAGGGGCCAGGCACAGGTTAGGACATGGTTTGCAAGGGCCGAGGTCCTTTTGGCAGGGTTTCAGCTGAAGTTCCGGAGTTTTAACAGGATCCCCAGGACCCTGAGTGCTTCCCGCTCTGCACGGAGCCACTGGGCCCAGCATTCCTCCTCCCCGCGGGAGCAGTGCAGGTGGGAGCCCAGAGCCTCCCCTTGCAGCTCAACCAGAGACCTGCACCACTGCAGAGACAGAAAGAAATCGGATTTGAGCTGCAAGTCCAGGAAAAAGAGATGGGATTTCTCTGAGCATCCACAGCCAAAGAGCTCCCACCTGCCCTATGACCTGTAGCATCAGCCACCAGCTGCAGGGCCAGGACAGCAGTCTGCCATTCCCACACACAGGGAATGGCCAGGATAAAAGCCCCAAGACTACGTGGCATTTTCAGCTGGAGGGATCCAGCACCTGCCTTCTCCTGATCCCACGATCCTCCAGCTGTGTCCTATGCATGCTCTGCATCAAAGCTTCCCACCTCCTCCCAGTGCAGCGATGTTTTCATCCCTCACTTGTGCTCCACGACCTTCAGATTGCACCTAATCTTAGGTCATGTGTGCAATGTTTTATTCCTACTATTGTTATTTATTTTATCATTGTTGTTATTATTATTGTATCTATATTTATTAGAAGAGCACTGATGAAAGCACACACACATGTCCCTTGCCCCGAGGAGCTTGTAAATTAAATTATTTTAGCTGTTGTAGCACTTAGCATGCCTCCCACCTTTTCTGTGTAATAATTTGAGAGGACCAGACAGATTTGTAGCACAATTGTGGAGCAAAGTATGCCAATAGCAGCAAAGAGTGCTGCTAAAGGGTTTGGAGGACCATGGATGGCAGTACAAGGATGCCTTGCAGCCCATGTTATTTCCTTTTTCCCCTTAAAGATGTGGAAGGCATCTCGGCACACAGCAGCTTGTCCAAGGCAGAGAATAGAGAGGTCAAACAGGCACTTTGGTGAGCAACCCTATGGAAAACTTGATTTTCACACATGGGAGAGAAAACCTGGGGTTTTGCCTGGGTTTATAAATGGGCCTGGTGTTCCCTGGGATGGTGAAACCAGTCTGCAGACACAGCGTTTTACCAGAAACCTGTGGAGTGAGCGAAATCAGTGCTGTGAATTCAGTGACTTGGAGGGGTGGCAGGGCCCATCATCAGCTCAGATGTGGGGGCAGCTCTTCAGAAAGTCCCTCTCAGCAGTAATTTCGGGGTCCCACTCAGCAGCAATGGTGCCAGCAGCTGCGTGGGTGGGTGGTGTGGAGCCTGTGCTGGGTCCTGGGGAATGTGCCACCAGTTCTGCTCCCTGCTGAGGGCTCATTCCCAGGGCTCTGTTTATCACTAAAGACTAAACCTGGAGGTTCTTGTCCCACTGGTACTCACTCCTTGCCAAGGGAAACCTCTTTTGTCCCCCCGTCCCACCAACAGCCAGAGCACAGCATCGTTTGGGCTTTTCACAGCTGCTTGAGCAGAACAAGGGACCAAGGACCAGTTTGGGGATGTTATTCCAAGTCCTCTTCCACCATCCCCATCCTGGTTCCACCTCTGAGCCTCTGACAGGGGTCCTGGCTGTGTTTACCGGGAGATATCAGCTGCTTCCTTATTTATTATTTATTATAACAACTGGAACAACCTTCACTGTGTTACTGAAGTGAGCGATGCGCAATGGTCTATTCTCATTACTGATGTAAAGTTGTCATTATAAAATAAAATGTAAAGAGGAAAATACCCTGATAGCATGGGCTGGATTTTTTTGGTTCTTTTTTTTTGGTTGTGGACTTTCAATTAAATTTTACATTCCAATTCTGGATGCTTTGCAAAGCTGCTTGTGTTGGGTGACTCAGGGGGCATTTCCAGTTGCTTTAAAAGTCAAGAGCAATGTCAAGAGCAGGAAAGGAATGGGGAAGATTTTTGAAAAGTAAAGCTCTGTGGTATTTGGTTTATCGAAGAAAACGGAACAGTTAATAGAAAGAACGAAAGCAGTAGTGAAGTTTTGAATATATGAACTGCCAGGGTATCCAGTACTGCTTGTATTGCTCATAATTTCTGAGCCCTTTACAGGACTGCAGTTCCCAAAATCTGCTTGGTATTAGTAAGACACCAAAATCTTAAAATGGGGAGGATCCAAGTGAGGGCTGCTTTTTGCAAAAAAAAACCCTGCTTTTACGTCACTCACATAAATAATATTTGATTTTTGTCAGTAACACACCTGATGATTGAACTCATTTACAAGGGGGAAACCCTCTGGTATTAGAGGGGTTATTAAAAAACATCTTATTCCATGCAGAGTGTGCTGAGGTTTGAGCACACCCTGGAATGCTCTGGGAGGCTAGGGGAGGGTTGCATGGTCTGTGCCTCTCCTGGCAGAGCTCTCCATGGAAGCACCCAGGGCTGCCTCTGGCAACGCAGGGAGAGGAGCACCCCAGTGCACCTTGAAGAAGTGCTTGGAATAAAAACCCAACCAAACCATGTTTTTTTTTCAGTTGCCTTCTTTCTATTTATTGCGTGTTCTGGAAGCCAAAATTAACTGGCCCGCGTCAGCAGAGGAGAGCGTGAGAGGATTGCCAAGGAGGAGCTGGAATCACAGGGGAATAACTCAGGAATATGCATATTCCAAGGTGTTACTATGAGCACAAGCCACCCCCTGCCATTCAAATGCATTTTACAGGCACCTGCAGCTACAACAGAACATTCTATCCCCTCTAATACAGCCATGCAGGGTCCAAAGATCACTAGTCACTGTAAAATACATCGAATCTGCTTCATCTCTATTCCCCACCTATCCAGAAGAAAGCAGGTTGAGCTTCCCCTCACCTTTCACTTCCTTTTAAATTAAGCATGGCCTTGTCTTACAAGCCAGGTGATTTGGGATCATAGCAGTTTGCATCTATACCTTATCTTTGTACATGTCGGAGGGAAGAAATGAGCTGAAAAGTATCCAGGAAATATTTAAATTACTTGTCAGGAAAGAGAGCTGTAAAGCAGACTAAAAGAAGCTGGAATCAAAAATAATGTTGTTGCTGCTTTTTTTTTTCTTTAACTGCAGCTTCTGACTGAAAAATATGAATACTTTGTCTTGCATACCTTGAAGTTAATTTAAAACTGATTCTCCATTAAAAAAATTAAATAGGCCAACAACAATAAAATAAAGAAGTAAGAAAAATATAGAATTAAAATATTTTTGAGCTTGCTTTAGAAGGAAATTTGAGGCTGTGTCTGTTTTTCCTTCATCATGTATGGCCCAAGCTGAATCTCAGCCTTGTTGGCAGCTCTCAGACCCCACAGCTGATCCTGGACAATCCCATCTGCAGTCTGGTTTCCTCTCTACAAGCCTGAGATGCTTCCCAAAGAGAAAATCCAGTCACTAAAAGCAAGCCTTGCATCCAGCTGTGGCTGCTGCCAAAACCCAGTGGTAATGCAACAAAACCTTAAAGCCTCAGGGGGATAAAAAAACCCCAACCCACAAAACCACGTTGAGAAAGAGGAGCCAAAGCTTCCCTTGGCTGGCTGCGGTCACTCCCAGTAAACCCTGGCTGAAGTTTCCCAGGGAGGAGGATGCGAATTTGGAAGCAGCTGAGGGGATATGAGCTCCGGGAGCCAACGTGGGGACTGGCACTGCCCTGCCCCCCAGGCTGAGAACACATACTTGCTCCAGGGCCAGGTTTCCATGAGCCAGAATGGGGGGTGGATTTATCTGGTGGAAAAAAGCCACTTCCCCATGCCCTGGGACCCTGAGCATTCCCAGCAGCAGCTCAGGGGCTCCTGCAGCCAGAAGATCCCTGCTCCAGTGGGACCAAGCAGCTTTGGGGTGGCCTTAGGACATGGGCATGGATGCAGGAGTGCACTAAGACAAGTATTTAGGCAGGTGGATGTGCATATACGTAAGTGTAGGAATTCTAAGCTTTCATTTTCCATGGATACACACATGTGACAACAGGCGAATTCATGGCTGCATGTGTGCACATCCATGATTTATTTCTCTTTTTAAAGAAAGGCTGCAAAGGACTGCTGTAAATAGTTCTTTAGATATGTTTTTGGACAAAGCTCAGCAGCAGAGGGGATGCACTGAGCCATTTCAGACATGGCAAATGCTTCACCCCACATTCTGCAGTGCTCTGCCAGCCCCAGGCCAGCCAGCGGGGAGGGAGCAGCTGGATGGCATTGCTCTGCAGCTTCTACTTCAAGGCCTTTGCCTGAATAACGTGCCAGAACTCACAGCTGATGTGCTTCCACATGGCTCACCCTCCCCTGACACACGCGGCTGAATGCCCAGGTTGTCAGTCCGCTCCAGCTGCGCTCAAGGATTTTGTCCTAGGTTACAGTGTAAGATGTGCCCAAAAGTATGTATTCTATCACCATCTTCATAGGCTGTTAAAACCGATGGGACAGTGTTCCCTCATCTCCTTCATGACTCCTCCCTGATAAACTCATGGGGATATCTCCTGTTAATGGGCCAGCTGTTGACACCAGGTGGGGCAGAGTTCTTTATCTCTCCCATGACCCATCCTCCCTCCAGGGGGATCTTCTGTTAATGGGCCATCACTGCATGGCTGATAAAATTACATCATCCCATTGTGAGATGCTGTGCCCAGAGGGAGGAACCAAGCATTCCATCCTGGATATAAGCTAAGGTTTGGAACACCACAAGTGGCCTTTCCCACTGGATTCCCAGAGGACAAGAGCTACACAACCACCACTGGACTTTCCAAGGAGGACCAGACCTTTTTTCCTACAAGATCACCACTTCAACAGAGCCACTTCAGAGAGAGCTGCAGCTGTCACCTAACCAGACTGCTACCACCACCCTGCCCGGCAGGGTGACAGGTCATACTCTGACTCTGTCAGGTTAAACCAGTGTTTTCTGTATTATTGCTTTGCTATATATACACACACACACACACACACACACACACACACATATATATATATATATTAGTAAAAGAACTGTTACTCCTATTTCTCATATCTGTGCCTGAAAACCCCTCAATTACAAATTTATAATAATTCAGCAGGAAGGGGGTTGCATTTCCCATTCCAAGGGGGACTCCTGCCTTCCTTTGGTAGACACCTGTCTTTTAAACCAAGATTTGTACCCCTGGGGTGCCTGAGCAGCCAAGAAAAAATGAGAGATAATTCTCATACTTTCTGCTGCTGAGGCACTGAGGGCAGTGGCGGGGTCTGCAGCCCTCCTGCCTCCTCAGGGCTGGGCTGCCTGTGCTGGAGGGGAGCTCAGACATGATGCATCCACAGCCTGGGGGCAAGGATGGGGATGAGAAACAGCTGGGAAAAATCCTGCTGGAGATCCACCTCCTCTCCTTGGGAAAGGCATCTAAGCTCAGGCGCTCAGCCTGACTCCTTGTCTGACCTGTTTTGGCTGCTCTGGGCTGTTTTAAATAGACCTGCCCTGCTCTCCTTGCCCAGGGATTGGGATGTGCTCCCCTGCTTGGTGAGGTCCCTGCCTGCCTCACTGTTGCCCTCACTTCTCCTTCCCTCCTGGCAAAATGCTCTTTTCTTTTCTTTTTTGGTGGTGATGAGGATTGAGCCGCAGTCTAAAAAACTACAAAATGAAGTTTAAAAAAATGTAAAAATACTTCAAAAAGGCACAGATATGGCACGTGGGGATGTGGTTTAGTGGTGGACTTGGCCGTGCTGGATGATGGTTGGACTCAGTGATCTTGGAGGTCTTTTCAAACCTAAATGGTTCAGTGAGAAGTGGTTGATGCTCTGCCATGGGTAGCATCACCTGCCATCTTTCCATAGACTATTTTCCAGGATCGTGTTCCAGCACCGAGAGTCACATCAGCATGACCAAGCACATAAACCCTGGGATATTCCCATTTGGAAATACAATAAGAAAGCACATGAAGGGAACATGAAGAAAAAACTTCATCCTACTATTCATAGCTCCTTTAAAAATTATTTTGCCCTTGGCAGGCAGTTTTTGTTGCCACATTTTGCCTCATGTTTATTTGCGGCTGCTGGGAGGACATGGATTCTCAGAGATGTCCTCTCAGGGGAAGGGATGCAAAAATGGGTGTAAGTCCTTCAGAATGGAGGAAAAGGGAGATTTGCTTAGCTGTGCCCTTGATTTTCCTGCTGTCTGTGTCTCAGCAGCTCATCTCCGGAGCCCTTGGGTGTGTGGGGGCAAAAAATGACTCTTCAGATGTGCAAATACAGCAGGAACTTCATAACCCAGAGGCTACAGAATGGTGGTGGAGAGGAGCTATTACTCCCATGCTTTAGAAAACCTTTGAGACTCTTTCATTTCCCGGAAATTGCTTGTTGCAGGGACTCAAGAGTTTAAACTTATGGCTCTGTGGAAAACAATTTGGATCAGGAAAGCACTACCAGCAAATCCTTCTTTGCTGAGATGCAGGCATAGGACACTCCTGCCACAGCCCGGCTGGTTGCAAACACCTTGTTCCCACCGTCATAGGGTTTGGGTTCTTACCATCCTAGGGATTTTCATCTCCCCACCATAAGACGATAAATTACTTTAATTAAATCAGCAAGCTGAAGAAGGCTCTTGTACATGGGTGGGTGGGCAATGTGATGTTGTTGTGTACTGTAATACTGGCTTTTTTTGGATGTCTTTATTGGCTTTGAAGCAGAGATGTGACCTTGCTCAGGTTGTTTGTCTGTTTTGCAGCCTGCAAATGGGTACTCGAACACCAGCAGCTACAGCCACAGCCCTGGCCAAACCAGGAGAGATCCTTCATGTGGATTAAAATGAGATCCTGATAGCCTTGAGACAGAATGGAGATTGCTCCCCGAGTTTTCACAGTCTCTGTCCCTGTGGGGCTGTGTCAAGGTCTCCTGTGGCAGCACAAACCCTGTGAAATTCCATGCAGAGACTGTGGGATGTTCCCAGACACTTTGGATGCACTGCATGCTGTGGGAAGCAGGATGCCCAACACCACAATGAGGTCTCCTGCAGAGACAGAGATTAGTGAAAGCTGGTATGGAGATGCGAGTCAGCAGTCTAGATATCCGTAAGGATTGGGATATCCACGTAAAACACGAGCAAGACTGCACTCACCCAGCCCTTTAAGGGCTTTTCCGTGCCCTTGTGCCTGTATCCATGTCCATATGCAGGTTCCCAGTTTGTGCATGTACCAATGTTTTAAATACATATTATAATATTTGCTTTCTGCAAATATTAAAGTGAATGCTGTATATATGTTAAAGTAGCTTTACTATAAAGATATAGGCTTATTGTAACAATAACTAATGCCTTTATTTCTCTTATTGGTGGTAGTAAAATAGCTGATACAGTTATGCTTGTGGTAATTGAACTGTCCGCTTGGTTGGATAACATCCAGTGAATGTATAATGAAGACCCCTGCTACTGACATGCCAACTATCAGCAACTCTGCAAAAGCCATGGGCCAAAACCTCAGCTGGAAGTGATAATAAAAACTGACCCAAAACCACAGCCAAGAAATACGCATGCTCTAAAAAGGCGGACCCAGGGAGGAGCCATGTAAAACAGTTCCTAGAATATGTAAACTAGTTTGGGGGAAGTTTGAATATGTGTAATTGTTTATGAATATGCGTTAGGCTGATGCAATAGTAAAGCTATGTAACGGGTGTCTCCAGCGCTGTAAATTTTGCTTTATTGTTTTTGTCCCTTATTGTCTTTTTTATTAAAACTTTTAAATTCCCGCAGGAGAATGAACCTCGTTTTTCACACCAAGGCACCACGGAAAGTCAGGAATGATTTGATTGATACAATTCCAGCCCCGTCTCAGATGTGAACTGAATCCTGCCGCTGGCACAGTTCAGTGGAGGAGCTCTGCTGAGCTCATCTCACGTCACAGGGTGGTGAAGGAAACCGGGTGAGTCATCAAAGCCTGCGTTCCTTCGTGTATTTCCCGGACAGGCTTTACGGGCAGATAAGGGAGGCCTGGAGGACCAGGCTCCCTGGGTGTTTACAGAGAGCTGCCTACAAGGAGCAGGGTGCCAGGGTGGTGGGAGCTGCCTGCCCAAGCAGTGAGGAACGCACACATCTGGAGCTCAGCGATTCCCCGGGTGTAATTTAGCAGCATTTAGTTCCCTCCTGTGGATGGATTTACCAAAACGTGAGGAAAAGCTTAAAATAAAACCCCAAACCATCCCCAATCTCCCCCAAACCACACCACTGATGCATTTAATGCCTCCATGCTTTCAGCTCCTGAATCACTGCTGAGCGGATGTTTGTAAACAAGGTCTGTGTGTGTGGGACTGTGTGGGGAGAGCACTTTGCTCATGCCTTCTCTGCTGTGTGCTGAAAAACAGGCCGCCAAACACCTCCCCCAGAACCCCTGCATACTCCTGCAAGTGGGTAAAACCTTCTTTCCTGGGAGGGGCCAGCACATACTTGGGGACTTTGCCCGGAAGCAAACACGAGCTGGGGATGGTGGCCGGCGAGCAGCAGCGAAGAGCAGCGGCTGGGAAAAGCTGCTCTGTGGCTTTGAAAGCATTTTCAGCCGCGGCCGGGCTTGTGAGCAGGCACAGGGACCGCTTGCTGGCCCTGTCGTTGTGGGTGGCAGCTGGCAGGGCTGCGTGACACACCGGCACATCGGGACGCGCAGACGCCTCAAGGTCAAAAGTCAGTGGGGCGGGGATAGAAATGTTTAAAGATTTCCTGGAGTACAGAGTTTGCGAATCTGCAGCTCAGCGGAAGAGGAGGGAAGTGCTCAGCCTCTCTCTTCCCCCTCCCCAGGCTTCTACCATCCCGACAGGGGTAAGGATCTTGAGCCCCACCACGCGCAGGGGATGCTGTGCTGCTTTTCTGGCCAGGAAGGTAACGCTATTTTTTTTTTCTGTATGGCAAAAGGTATAGAAATTAGTACAAGGAAATGAAATGCATCTAAATCAATGAAATACTGTGTTCATTTCCTGCTGGGCGGGGAAACAAACCATCCAGAAAACAATCTTTGGCTTTCCTGAGGGTAAATTCATGTAAATGTCTACTTTGCTTTTATACCTTAAGATTTCTTAATCCTTTTCCTGATTTGCTTAGGTAATTTATTTCCAGTTCAGCTTGTCAGGCAGTAAGTCCTGAAAGTGCTGATCACTTGAAAATGAGTATTGGAGTCCACTTTTTCTAGATACCAGACAGATAAAGGTAAATTAAGTTCTGCCTGATTAATCTCCTAATGTGGTGATAAGCTTAGGAGACGCTTCCTGTCGGGTAGGGTCTCCTCATGGCCTATAGAAGCAGGAGGGATTAAGGTGTGCTTTCTGCCTCACTCCAGGTGTTGGACCAGGGGCAGTCAGGACTGTGTGTGGTTGCCATCCAAAGCTGAAGGGGAATGCCCATCTCTGCCTGCCTGCTGCGTTCTCCACCTGACATCATCGCTGGGGGATGGCTTATCAGGTAACCTGTGACGAGTCTGAGATAAAATTAATAGCAAAAGCAGCAGGGATGCCTCCCTGGGCCGTGAGAGGGGCTGGGGCCAGGCAAGGAAACAATGAGTGCTAAAGCACGAGTGCTAAAGCTGTGCTTCTCTCCAGGCCTTGGCTCTCCTGGCTGGCACTGGCATTGCTGTCCTCTGCTGCCCCTCACACAGACCTGCATGACACCGAGTGTAAATGGCGAGGTTTCACAGGCTAATAAAGCAGTATTTTCTGTTCATTAATCAGGTGAAGACCATAGAGCCCTTAAAATAGCACCAAACTTGTTTCATCGGCCACAGCCAGCACATCCCCCACAACCAAGGCACTGAACATTGCACTTCTCCCATTCTTCTGTGGATCCCTGGGTTCTGCTGGGGAACATCAGATGTCCGGAGCCCTCCCTCTGACCACCATGGAGCCCCCAGCTCACAACCAGAAGAAGGTCTCCAACCCTCCCACCACAAAGACAGCAGAAGTCCTTAACTCCAAGTTAAATGCCGCCGTGAAGAACAGGGATAAAGAAGCTGTGCTAGAGCTGCTGGAGCAAGGGGCAGATGTGAACTCCAAGGTAGTCAGTGGCTGGACACCCCTGCAGACCGCAGTGCAAACTGGTGAGGAGGACCTGGTCCAGCTTCTGCTGGACAGGGGAGCTTCTCTGCATGCCAGGAAGGACAACGGTGGCACTGCATTTACTGAGGCAGGCATAGCAGGGAACGTGGATGTCCTGAAGCTCCTCCTGGAGCATGGGTCAAACATTAACGACCAGGACATCAATGGCTTCACAGCTTTCATGGAGGCTGCGTGGTACGGGAAGGAGGAAGCCTTGAGATTCCTGTACAGCAGAGGAGCAGAGGTCAATCTGAGGAGGGTGACCAGTGAGGAAAAAGCCAGGCTACACAAAGGAGGTGCCACAGCGCTGATGGATGCTTGCAGGGAGCGCCACTTCTTGGCTGTGAAAATCCTGGTCCAGGAGATGGGGGCTGATGTGAACATCCGTGACAACAGAGGCAGGAATGCCTTGATCCACGCTCTAAAGAAAGGTTCAGACAAAAAAAGATACGAGTCAGCTGTCTCCATAGTTCGTTTCCTGCTAGAGCACAATGTGGATGTGAACAGCAAAGATGAATGTGGGAAAACTGCCCTCATCCTGGCTGTTGAAATGGAGAGCCCGGAGCTGGTGACAGCTTTGTTGAAGAAGGATGAAATAGATATTGATGATGCAGATGAGGATGGCAACACAGCCCTGATGGTGGCTGTGGAGAAAGGTGATTGCAATATAGCAAAGTTGCTGTGTGAAAAGGGAGCAAGGACTGATGATGGGAACCTTATTGCAGCTGCAAGGAGAAATCGTTCTCTTAGCATGGAAAATCTTCTTCGTGAGCACAAGGCCAGGTTTGTCCTAGAAACCCCCAGAGCCTGGGAGCCAAACAGCAAACGCTGGAGGGCCCAGCTGAAAGAACTTGATCAAAAGCATCACCGCATGATTGGCAAACTGAAGACATATCCGTACAGCCAGCAGGAAATTCAGGATGGCATCTACCTTGGGCTCCACGGAGGGACAGAGGTAGCAGTGAGAATAACCCGCAGTGCAGAGGGTAATGAAGAGAAAAGGTTCTATGAACAGTGTTCTCACTGTGAACATCTACTGAGGCTCTTCCAGTCTGAGAAGGAAAAAGGCTGCATGTACTTGTGCTTCCCACTCTGGGAAAAAAACCTCCAGGAACACCTGCAGGACCCTGAAGGTGGAAAGGATTACAAAGGTGCTCTAAAGATGATCTTCCAGGCACTGAGAGAGCTGCATTCCCTCGGATTTGCTCACCAGGATCTACAACCCGGGAACTTTGTAATAGGTTATATTTTGCCTGCTTTATGTTTTCGTTTTGCTTTCCCTGTAGTTTAGAGAAGAAGGTGCCTCACAGCTCTCTGTAAAAATACAGATGTCTTTGTGCTGAATGGGGTGGCTTTAGATCTCCTCTTTAAATAACTATAGGTATGTTCACAGAGAGAACAACTTTACACATCTCACTAGCTCTGCCCTCCTCTCCAGGGCTTTGTAGGCAGATCAGCCCACCACAGATGCCTTCAGAGAACATGTTTTTTTAAAGAAGGGGCCATCCAGAAGTCAGTGATGGACCATATGAAGGTCTGCCACCTTTGTTTGTTAACAATTTCTCTTATTTCCCCAGATTTAAGTGGCAAAATTTACTTGGCGGACTTTGGTAATAAAAGAAGGTTGATTGAAGGCCAAGAAGAACTTGTAAACTCAGATTTAGAGGTAAGTTCTCTGTGAATCAACCAATGGTTTAAAATGTTAGGTGCTCTCTGATATTCTCTGTTGCTGTGGGTCCTAGGGGAAGGCTTTTTGCATCCCTAACTAGAAAATGCCTTGATTTGTGGGAAAGCCCATACAATGACAGATGTTGCATAAGAGCCATCATGATTTGGATGCCCAATTCCTCTGTCCTCATGCACACAGCTTCAAGGTTTGTGTGGGTGTGTATTTTAAACTTTCGGGCACCTACAGGGTTTAGGGGTATGAGTCCTCTTCCATCAGGTTGGAAGTTGGGAGCGTGTGGCACAGGAGCAGCGATGTCTCTTTGCAGGCCCTGGGCAGGCTCATGCTCTACGTTTTAGCCGGGGGTACGAAACCCCTCCAGCAAGTTGGCATCGAGGATTTGGCTCCCGATTCCCCAGATTACTCAGAGGCTCTGGACCTTATACAAAGCCTGTCCTCTCATGACGAACGAGGCTTGGAAGGGTTGAGCAAACATCCCTATTTCTGGAGTAATCAGAGGTAAGTACTGGGAGTACAAAGGATGTGGAATTTTGGTGTTGGAATTGCCTGTAGTGCTGGGAACAGTGATGTCCCACTGCAGCTAATGAAGTTTGTCATCCCACAGCAGGTTCAACTTCCTGAAGAGTATATGGAATCAAATCAAAGACATCCAAAGCCGAAAAAGTATTTTTCAAGGTCCTAATGTCACTAAGACAATTTTTCCTTATCCACAGTGGACCAAAAAGGTAATCCTCTTCAATCTGGATTGGTGTCAGGTTTGAGCTAGACATTCAGGCAGAAGCTTTTCCCGTGTGTTTCACAGGCTCTGTTTAGAAATGGAACTGGAAGAAGTAGCCCCATACAAATACAGACAACTGGGAGAAACAATTCAGCCAAAGGCACGTAGTCAAAAGATGTTGATGCTAAAGGGAGCTCTGCTGACTGGGGTGGTAGAAGGGGTTGGTCATTCTTGACTTAGCTGTGCAGACCTTCAAAGTTTATTGGTGACCATTTAAGACAAGGACTTCTGGCCCTTGTCACCAGCAGATTTCTGGCAAAAGTGTTTTGTTGCTTGTCTCAAAAGCAGCGAGGCCAGGCCTGCTTTGGCAGGTGACATTGTGCCACATTCATTTGGGATCTGACAGTCTCAGTTCAGTACAGCAGCCCGTGTGCTCTCATCAGTGGCATAGCTGGGTGAGGACTCTGGACTCCCTCCTGCCCTCCAGGCATCCATGAACATCTTCTGTGCCATGTTGACAGTCCTAATAGTAGTGCCACACCTTGGCAAGGCAGGAGAGGAAGCAGAGGAATCAAGGGGCTGTGTGGTGCATGCCCTGCAGAGTGGATTCTTCTGCTCGTGGTGGGAAATAGGCTTTGGACAGTCAGGAGATTCTCCCATGCAAAATGATGTCCCTGCAAAAAGGCAGTGGCTGTGGTGAGTGGTGGTAGATGTGCTGTTTTTGTGGGGTGTGAAAGGCAGGGAATAATCTATATGCTTTCTTTCAGATTGACAAAGATATTTTAGATATCATGAAAAATCCTAGGAATGCAAAACCATTCAGATACAGTAATGACGTCACTGACCTCTTGAGGCTCATGAGAAACATGGATGAACACAAAGACGAAAGGTACATGTTGCCCCTGCCACAATTGCATGGAATCAGAGAATATCCTGAATTGGAAAGGACCCACAAGGATCACCAAGTCCTGTCTTTGCCCAGGACAAGCCCAAGAATCCCCACCATGTGCCTGAGAGTGCTGTCCAATATGAAAGTGGGATTAGGCAGATGGAGGTGCAGGAGGAATAGCAAAAAAACCCTAAAAAACAACGGATTGAGGAGTTTAGCAAAGGTGGAGAAAAGTTGCAGCTCTGGGGTTTCTAGGGAACCTCCCCATGTTATCAGAAAGCCTCTGGAATGGCTTTTTCTCTGCAAGGGCATCCTAGAATATTGACCCTTTGGACAAGGCTTAAAAATCGTTTTTGCTTTTGTTCTCTTTCAGGATCAGCAACAAAATAGGAGACTATGCCAAGTATTTCCTGGAGGTTTTTCCGAAACTCACCATCTATGTATACAACAGTTTACGCCAGAACCCCACGTACAGTCACTTTGCAGACTTCCAGGACCCTTCTCTATAGGATGCCACTGCCTCCTGTCCCATGTCTGATCCCACCATCAGTCCTTTTATTTCTTACTTACTCACCTGCAAAAGAGCTGAAGACATGGGTAAGGAGATGGGATAAAGCACATGCAGGGACAGAGTATGGAGGACTTAAACGAGGAAAGATCCCAGAGTGTTTGGTGTAACAGCCTCGAGCTTTGGATGCTCTGATTTGCACTATGATTATATGTTGCCTATGGAAATGTTTTTCGGCTGTTGAAAAGGTTGGTTTTTGTGTTTTTTTTTTTTCCAACTGGGATTGTTATTCTTTCAATGACCCCACAGAGAAACAAACTTGAAATAAACTTGCCTAGAAAACTGACTCTACACTCCCCTTGGAATGAGGTTCCCCCATCCCTTCTGCACAGGAAGAGAGATTCTGCAGCACTATCGAGCCACCACCTGCATCAGTGGTCCTGGCTTGGAGCAAAGGTCCTTCTGATAATCCTGGGAGCCTTTTAAATACATAATGGAAGTTTGACTGCGCAGCTGTTGATGAGAAAATGCAACCAGGAGAACGCTGACTCCTCTTGTGCCAATATTTTTTGGTTTTTTACTTTTCCTCCCTGCTCTTCTTTTCTTGCTCACTGTGCCTCTCACGCCCAGAAAGCAGGAGGACACCCAGAGATGTGTGCTCAGGTTTCAGCAGTGGGGGGAGCAGGGGGCTGTGGGGTGCCCTGTGCCACAGCAGCATTTCTGCTTTTGCATGAGAAGTGAGGCCATGGGCTGGGCTCCTTCGGCCTCCTGGAAAATGCCATGTTTCCAGTTTTCTGTGACCTTTGCATCTTCTTCCATCACTCCAAAAACAGAGCAGTGCTTAAACCCAGGGAGGCTGTGACTTACCTCTCTGGGGCAATCTGGCTGCTGGGAACAATCTCCAGGGATGGCTCCTGTGCTCTGCTTTCTGACAAGCCAGCAGCACTAACAGGCTGCTGTCAGAGAAGAAAACTGATCCATGCACAGCATCTGCAGAGCAGATTGCTCCCAGAGCATGGGAGGAAGGAATGCAGGACTGGGAGCAAGGCTGGGGAAAACACCAGGCTGCCTCTCCCAGGAGGATGGGCCAGTGCTCCGTGAGATGCCAGGCAGGATCAAAAACTGGTGGGCAGTACTGGAGCTGAGTGGTGTGGCAGTGTCTGGAGCACAGCTGGGGGCAGAACCAACTGCCAAAATTAGTGCTGATGGCTCCCAGCATCAGTGCCCACCTGGGAGGTGCTGCCTGCCTTTGCCCTGGGCAGGTTTGCGGCCCATGGGTGGTGCTCAAAGGTGTGATTTGGCCCCACACACTTCATTCCCCTGCTGTCCTGCCTGTATTTGCTGTGCCTCTGCCTTTTTCCTCTGCTGGGGCCCCCCGGGACAGCTGGCTCAGCCCAGTGTGATGGGATCAGGTGCTCCCTGTCCTGGCTCTTGCATGCTGATGACGTGCTTGTGTGCAGGGGATGCTTCCAGCTCAACGGGGCTCATCTGCTGCTCTGAAAAACAAACCCACAAACCAGCCCACAGAAGCACTGGAGTGAAGCCTGTTCTTAGCTGTGGTTTTGCTTGTGCTGAGCTTCAGGCACATCTGTGAGGGCTTCGAGGGCATGGGCTCAGCTGGGCTCAGGAGTGTTAGTGAAAAGCTCACAAAAACACAGCAAGTTTTTGGGCCTGAAAGCTTTCAGGGCAGAATCAACTTCTAGCACAAGGGCAATTTTGAGAGTCAGTCACATTTAATGTTGTAGAAATGGCATCAGCTTCCCAAACCCTTCATTTAAATAAATCTTCTTGGGTTTGGGTATTTTTGATCCTCGAGAAGCAAAGTGTTGATACTCGTAACTGATAAATACCAAACATGTTGTCATTTGCCTTCAAAATGTACCTGGTGTTATTCCCAGGATGCACTCTTCTAGGATCTGGGATTAAAAAGTGGTTAAAAATAGCTGAAAATGACAAAGCTGAGAGCTTGCCTCTGACAAACTGATAAAGGTTGTGGTCTTTTCTTCATGAGATCCAAAGAATATTTGTGATTTCTGCAGCTTCCTGGTGACTTGGCAAAGCCACTTTGACTCAGTTTCACCTGGGGAAAATTAAGGCCTTTGCTATGATTTGGTTAGTGCTTTGTAAACATACTGGCTTAAAAAAACCCAGCAAAAACCCAAAACCTCACCAAAAAAAGCATTTTGAAGCCCCAGTCAGGCACGAGCCGATTTTGTTGGAAAATCAGAAAGGCTTTGGCAAAACAGGCACCATCTCAGCACCCAGGGACAGCTGAGTAAGTGAACCAAGTAGGCTCTCTCAGCCTTGCCACCCACAGGACGCATTTAATTTGTATGGAAAGGTGAGGAGCTGAGATACATTTTACAGATACATGTGAGGAAGGAGATTTGTGTGGTATTTCAGCAGGTAACACATGTCACAACAGGTCCCTGCCACAGCTGCAGAGCTGTGAGCTGCTGTGCTGTCACCAGGTAAGCTGCAGGATGCTGTGAGTCGCTTTATTTTTAAGTCTTATTGCTGACTTAAGTGCAAACAATTCCTTGTGTCCAGCTTCCTTGGATCATACCCGTGTGGGTGAGATTTTGGGAAGGCTCTTGCTCGAGGGCGGGCTGTCCTACCCTTAGTTCCTGGAGGGAAGGGAGAGATGCTGCATCAGTGGCTGCTGTTGCTGGAGGCAGGGTGAGGGTGATCAGGAACCAGCACGTGGCTGTGTGCTCCCAGGGAGGAATTCTGGGCATGGAGAGGGTGATCAGGGATGAGCATAGGGCATTGTGCTCCCAGGGAAGAATTCTGGCCATGGAGAGGGTGATCAGGGATGAGCGTAGGGCTGTGTGCTCCCAGGGAGGAATTCTGGGCATGGAGAGGGTGATCAGGGATGAGCGTAGGGCTGTGTGGTCCCAGGGAGGAATTCTGGGCATGGAGAGGGTGATCAGGGATGAGCGTAGGGCTGTGTGCTCCCAGGGAGGAATTCTGGGCATGGAGAGGGTGATCAGGGATGAGCATAGGGCTGTGTCCCAGGTAGGAGTTCTGGGCATGGAGACATGCAGCAGCTGGGAGTTTTCTGTGACTGTTACTGGAGATGGTGGGGGTGAGCGGCATCCTGCACAAACCCTTGGGATTCAAGGGGAGCCCCAGCCTGTGCTGGTGTGGTTTGGAGGAGGTGAACGCCTCTGGGACCACCTACCTGCCCTGCGGGGCAGACTTGCTGAGCGAGGGCCTCTTCTCCCCACTCGGATCTGAATCTGAGGGAAACAACAGCACGAACTTCCCACCACGGGCTGCTGCAGGGAGCCCTCAAGCCCAGCTCCCATCCCCGCAGCCGGAGCTCCCCTCAGGAGCACGAGGGCCCCTTTCAGCGCTGGCTCACCTTTTTGCTCCTTTGAAGGCTGAGTTTTCCTCTGGGGCTGTGGCAGCAGGAGCTCGAGGCCTTCTGACAGCGTGAAGATAATGATAGGCTTTTTACCTGGTGAGGGAAAAGACATGGAGTGCCCCGATGGCAAATGAGGGAGGACAGCAGTGTTGTCCCCCTCAAATCACTTGGGGCTTGCCCAGAGCACAAGGAAGGATGGCTGAGCAAGGACTGGAGTTACCCAGATGTCCCTGACTGCAAAGCAGTTTGGGGGCTGCGGGGTGGGGGTGACATGTCCCACCCCGGTGCCGTGGCAAGGCTGCTGGGGGGGGTCCTGGGTGGCAGAAATGGGAGATGGGGAGATGTGCCAGGCTTTGTGCCTGCCTGGGCAGCTTGTCCCAGGAGTCACCCCGGGGTCGGGCAGTGTTTGCAGGCTCTCAGGCAGCGACAGTGCCACAGTGACGCCTGGCGATGGCTCACAGCTCCCGGCCTGCCGCCGCCCGGCCCTCCTCACACCGCGTCTGCGCGGCACTCAAAACGGGGAGACCGCGGCGTGGAGGTTTTCTCTGGAATTACAGGTGTTTTCCCGAGCAATTTCGGTGCTTTTTTAAAAGGCAACAAAACCGATTCTTTTTTCCCCAGCTCAAAAGCAAGTCTAAAGGTCGGAATCTAAATCTAAAGGTCAGAAAAGCAAGACCCTTAGGGAAAGGTCATTGGCGAAAGCCTTAGGTGCAGAGAAGTGTCTCAGGAGCTGGTGTGGACATCAGCACAGTCAGAAACAGCAGCTATTTTGGGTCACACATCTTGTCCCCACATGCCAGGCAAGATGAGGGAATGTTTTCTGCCTGGCTGCTGTTACTCATCCCTGTGAGATGCAGCAAGGAGCGGTGGCTTGGAGACTGTGGTCCCAGGGACAGTCCCTGAGCGATTAATGTCCATGGTGAGAGATCACAGTCTTCCACGTGTCCAGAGCAGCTCCCAGTGCAGTCACTCTCTGTGGCTGCAGTTAAACACGGGCTCTGCTGCTTGGGACTCTTCTAACCCTTCCAACAGTTTGCACTGATTTAATCACAGAATAATTTGTCTTGGAAAGGACCTTTCAAGACCATCTAGTCCAGCCCTCAGCCATAAGCAGGGATACCTTCCACTAGACCAGGTTGCTCAGAGCCCTCTCCAAGCTGATCCTGAATGTTTCCAGGAATAGGGCTGCCACAGCTTCTCTGGGAAACCTGCACCAGTGTTTTACCACCCTCTAGTGTAAAAAACCAACTTCCTTATCTCTAATCTGAATCAGTTTAAATGTCACTCTCTCTGCTCCCTGAAGACCCTGGCAAACACTGTCCTCATCCTGGACAACACAGCCAGTAGCTCCTGTGTAACACAGGGCTTGTGGCTTGTCACTTGTGACTTTTGCATTAAAACAACTATATTTGAGAAGGTCTTGGAAGTGCAGTGAGGCTCTGTAACAAGGTGGAGACCCGAGCTGAACATTGGATGTTGTCCTTGGAAATACTCAAGGTGTGAGGTGGTTTGAGCTACAGACATGGCTTGGCATTCCTGGAGCACAGGGCTCTGTCACCCCAGCCCTGCTGTGGAGCAGGAGCTCAGGCACCTGCTTGGAGGGATCCAAATCCTCGAACTCTGCTGCTTTTTAACCATAACTTGACAGTGATAAATGACAGGGAGCAGAACAGCAGCTTGCTGACGCCCACTCATCCGTCAAAGCAAGATTAGTATGTGCCTATTTTGGTTTCCCCTTTAATCAAAAATCAATTAGACAATTTCCAAATGAATATTCAGCCAAGGAGCGGGTTGTCAGGCAGACTGACAGTGCTCAGTACCACTTAGTGTTGTTCAGTTTAGAGTTATTCAGTGTATTGAAACTAAACAGTGTATGAGGAAGAAAAAACATCTATTTCCCTGGAGATTTCACCTCAAATCCTGATGGAGCTTATTCTTCATTCCAGATATTCAAAGCACACTCCATGGAATGCCACTGTGCCTGGTGTTCGGCTGCACAGTCGTTCTCCTTTTCCTGCTCCCATTTGACTTGCAACCCAAAAGATTGGAGTTTTTATTTCTGTTTCAGGGGGCGTGCCTGAATAGTTTTAGCTTGGTTATTGAAATAAAGAGGAATTATGCAACAGCTCTTTGCTTGGGAAGTCTCTGTGCTCACTTCCCTATTCACCAAAGAAAATTTCTAAAATCCCACTGGACAGTTTAGACTGATTTTGACAGGAAAAAATTATTCCATTCCATTTTTTCCAGCAGGCCTGCACCACATACAGCCTCAAAGCTGTGTGAAGTAGGGGGTCTTCTAAGGGGAACCCTGTGAATACCAAACCCCCAGATCTGGATGTGTCTGCACTGGAAGAACAAACCTGGAGCAAAATGTGTAGCAGAGGGAATGGCCACCAGCTTCTTGGCACCGTAGATCTTGGGTACTTTAGAGGAGGTTTTTGCAGGAGGTGAAGAGGCTGGAACCCTGCCCTCCTTGTGGCCCTGGGAGCTCCTGCCCCTCTTGGGGACCTGAAAGCCCCTCTCCTCCTTTTGGACCCGGGAGCTCTTGTCCCGCTTGACAGGCTGAAAGCTCCTGTCCTCATCACGGATCTCAGAGCTCCTGACCTCTGCATAGGCCCGAAAGCTCCTCATCACCTTCCAGGTGCAGAACCTGCATGAGAAACACCAGAGACAGTGAAGCTCCAAGGAGACAGTTCCAGCTGAGCTCCTGGGGAGTGTCTCATCTGCATTTTCAGCATGTCAGAGGAAGGAGTGGCTGGAGGTAAAGTCTGGCATCCACAGAGCCTCCTCCACCTTGGGAGAGAGGGGATAGATAGGTACCTTCTCCAGAAGTACATCAGGATGGGGAAGAGGGTGACCTTGGCATTGTGGTAGATGGCCCGGGTCACTGGCCCCTTGGAAGATAAACGCCAGATTAAATCCCTCTCCTTCTCAGAGATGTTGACCTGGGCACAGAAGAGACCAAACGAGTTTGCAGCAGTCCTGACAGGGCCAGGTTTCTCTCCCTGGCCCCATCTCAGCAGTCTCTAAGAAGAGAACCAAATTACATCCTGGCTGCCTTCCCCAGACACGAGGGCAGGATCCCACCTGGATTTCTGTGGAAAGCATTGTGCTCTCCAAAGGGGAGATGGCAGTGCTACTGGAAGGGGGTGGAGTGGGTGCAGTGGGGAGGGGATGATGGTGGCATTGGCTTCTGGACAGTGAAAGGACTGGATTGGTGATGTGCCGCAGCATCCTGGTGCTTCAGCCCTTGTCATTTGTCCAGCAGGTAATGGATCATCCCCATCTCTCCCATCCTTATCCACATGCTTGTTCTCAGTCTGTCTGGGTCTGGTGGCGGATTGCTTCCCACCCCTCACAGCCCATGTGGAAGTCCCAAGCTCTAGAGCATGCCCCAAAATCACCACAGCAGATCCAGACCCCTGCCTGTTTCTCTTTCCCCACCACTGTTCCCAGCTGCGCTGCAACAACCTTGAGCAATGAGCAGGCAGCAGGCTCCAGCTGGGGAAGGTGGGTCCCAGGGTCTCACCCGCAGCTTTGGGGGGATATCAGAGTTCAGGAAGAGTCTGCTGATGATGTCAAGTTTCTTTTTGAGAAAGGCAACCTGCTTTTGTGACCGCATGCTGCGGGGTTCCACAGCTTCCACAGAGTCAGCCAACCTGGAAAACCTGCAAAGGCATATGGGGTCTTGCTCTGAGACAAGTGCTGGTAACTGCCAGGCTAGACAGTCATGTTCTTGCTTAATTTAGTATTTGCTTGGCCAGAAAAAGCAATCCTCAAGGTGTGGAACAGTGACACAGGAGGTATGAAAAGCCACGTCCCTCTTCTGCCACCCTCATGGTCCTAGGATTTACCTGGGGCAGGTAATGTTCCCCCTTTCTGGGAAGAGAGGAGGACTGAAAGCTGGGGATTTGCCTGTTGGCTGCAGGGCTGGTGTCCACTGGCCATGGATTGGTCTTACAGGTTTGTTGGGAACACAGAGAACGTCAAGGGAGAAATGCCACCACAACTGGGACATCCAGAATGGTGTAGGCAAAATGTTGGGACTACCAAACCAAAAGGATTTCAAACAGGAGCCCTGAGCAAGGGGATGACTGCAAGCTGAAATAGAGGATTTGGAGGTCTCCATCAGAGACGGGTTTGGGCCAGAGCCAAGGGAGGCTGGTGCCAAGGCCAGGTTGGATGGAGCTCTGAGAAACCCGGTCCAGCAGGAGGTGTCCCTGCCCATGGCAGGAAGTTGGAACAAGATGACTTTTAAGGTCCCTTCCAACCCAAACCATTCTGGGATTCTGTGGTGGTACCCGAGCACCTGGTGGAAGAAGAACTTACTTGTCCATCTCCAGGTAAAAGCGGAGGTCATCGACGAGGAAGTTCACAGTGATGACCTGTTTGTCCAAAATGCGGCGTTTTATCAGCGTCACCTTTTCCGGCCGGGCTTTCCCCTTGCGGGACCGGGGGCTCCTCGCGGGACTTTTGCTTTTCTTCTCCTTGATGGGCAGGTCTGAGACAGGGGAAGAGATGCTGTGTCCTGCTCCCCAGCACTGAGTTTGCTCCTTCACCTCACCTGTGCTTCCCTTACCTGCATTCAATTTGCTGAGGACCTTTCTAACTCTGTGGACTACACCTTCCCTCTATCTTAGCAATCTCCTCCATCCCTCCTCCTCTTTGCACCCATGGAGTGTTTATGTTCACTGTTTCCATAGGGAATGGCCTGTTCCTAAAGCCCCCTGGTCTGTCTAGCTGTTGCCCCGGCTCTGACAGAGCCCACAAGCAGATAATGAGTGAGGATGAAAGGGAAAAATCTGTTTCCCCCATATACAAAATTCTCTTATGTATATGGGGTTTCTGTGTGTTTAGCAGATTACTTTTCTAACTGCTTTTCCAGCCTCCTCTCAAACCTGTGTGTAAACTTTCTGTTTAGGTCAACTCCCTGTTGCCCAGAAAACAATTTCCTTTTGTTTATTTTTCTGGCCTGTCTCACCTTAGGTCCATTTAGTGTTTCCTGTTCTGGGGGGTTTTTTGGGGGCAGGGATGCAAACTTGCATATACATTGTTTGAGAGAGATGCTACAGCACAATGGGGCAATAAGTCATGGTGATGGGAGATAAGGCACAGGTTTCCTCCATTTTCTTCTCTACCTACACCCAGGCATGTCCTGGGGAGGGAGGAGAAGGGGTGGCAGGACACTGGACATACTTTCCCTCTCGTTTCTTCGCTCCTGACGGAGAAACTCCTCGAATTCCGCACGGCGTTTGTAATTTGCCATCTCCCTCTGGAACTTGCAGAAGCTCCTGACAAGCTCTCGGATGGCATCCCAAGCCCATTGCTGTGGAGACATGGTACAGGTGGCATCAGCCAGGGGCTGCTCCTGGACAGAGCCCTCTTGTTTGGATCCACCACAGTGAGCTGGAGCAACCTTGGCAATGGGATTTGTGACCCATCCATCATCTTTGCTTCCCAGTATTTCTCAGTTTCACTGGTGGCCACAGGTGATGGTGTGAATCATTTAGCCAGTCCTGACCAGATGTGGCAAAGTCTGCGTGGAGCAGGACTCCAGAACCCGTAGGAGGAAGCCTTTCCCTCCTGCCATTTTGCAACCTCACCCCATTTATGTGACGACATTTGTCTCACAGCATCTCCTTGCTTTCTTGCCTGGCAAACATCCTCAGCCTGCCAGCAGACAGGGTCTTTCCTTACCATTCTCTCTGTCTTGAGGTCCTCTCTCTCTTCCTGCATCTGATGACGACGCCTAGACTTGGGCTTTTTGCTCCAGGGCAACAAATCCTCCTGCTGCTGCTGCTGCTGCTGTTCCTTCTGCTTCTGTTTCTGCTTCTGTTTCTGTTTCTGCTTCTGCTTCTGTTTCTGCTGCTTCTGCTTTTTCTGCTGGTACTGCTCTTCCTCCTCTTCCTCCTCTTCCTCCTCTTCCTCCTCGTCCTGCTCCTTCACCCTGCCAGATAGGAGAGCAGAGAGAGCGTCAAGGGCAGTCAGATGCATGAGGAGGGCACTGGTTTGGTGGAAGGGGGACTAAGGTGGGGAGCAGCTGATAGGGGATAGCCCCAGGGTTGGGGTCCCACTGGACTTCTGTTCCTGGAGGAGGTTGGACAATGGTAAAGGGCACTAGATTGCCTCCTCTGGGCTCTCTTCTTGCACATGGCAGCCTTGAGGCTGTCTGTCCTGCTCATCTGCAGTGTTTCCTCCTCCAGTCCAGCAGCCTGCAGGCCCAGAAGAGATTTGGTAGGTTTGGGCTGAGGGTCTGGATGGAATATCAATATTCTGACTGATGGTTCATAGAAAAATGCATTTATAGCAGTTGCTGTCTGGCCCCTTGGGGTGGGATGGATGTTGAGCAGGGTGCATTTGCATAACTGGGCTTAAGAAATCAGCTGAACCCTGGTGCTCACCATCATTTTTCCATTTGCTTCATGTCCCAGTGTGGAGCTGCAAGGACTCATGGCTGGAGTATTCCCAAGAGGTGAGACACAAGTCCAGAGATTTAAATATGGCTACAGAGTGATTTTAAGGGATTTTTCTGGGAATCTGAGCACTGCACAAGATGTGAAAAGTAACTCTGAAGGCGGGGGGGGCGGGTGGGGGGGGCTGGTGTGTGTCAATTTTTCCCCTTTCCCCAGTTTAGACCCACAGGCCACCTATGCCTACATCTGAGAGGGCCAAATGACCAATCAGGGAGCAGTGGCACTACAGGGAGAACTGGAAAAAATCCGAAAGAGTGGCAGTAACAAAGCACTGTACCGCAAAGTGCCAGACCTGCGTCTTCTAGAGGACTTCCTTCTTGCAGCAGCAGCAGCATTCTCTCTAGCAATCCTCTCGGATGCAACAGCTGTGGGGACAGAACAGGGTTGGTCACTTCCTCTGGTGACAGAGCCTGCTCGCAGCTGGACCCTGGAGCTGCCACATGGTATCTCTGTGGTGACTCTGGCTCAGGAGACTCTGGGTACTGTGGGAGCTCTTCACCTCTCATGGTTTGACCTCCTCAGCATCTGCTTCAGAGAAATCCCCCACTCCCACCTTCCCTGGCTGGATTAATGCCCCAGAATACAGCCTGTTATGGATGGATAGGCCTTTCCTTCTGGAGAAGTTCCACCAGATGATGCAATGCCTGCAGGGAAGACCCCTGCTCACCCAGTCCCTGCAGCACCCCCAAGGGTGATTGATGTTTGGGAGCCCACCCTGCCTCTTGTCTGCCCAGACTGGACTCACCAAGTGCTGCACTCATCAGCTGCAGAACCTCCTCTTCCTTGCTTGGGCGACGCACAGCCAGCTCATCTGCCATCATCCTCTGGAATTCTGCATCAGAGAGAGGAGAGAGGACAGATCCCATGTCCATTACCTCTGGCTACAACAGCCCTTCAGCACTGGCTCGGAGGGCTGGATTTTAACTGTTACCTTCCTTGTGTGTCCTGTTCCATGATCCACCCATGACACTGCATTTTTTGGGTACAACTGAGGGCCCACAAGCCACAGGGGTGTTACAGGTGCCCAGAAACTTGGTGTCATTCTCCAAAGATTGCGTGAGAGAAAAAAGCTGAGGGGTTACACCAGTAGCACCAGCATGGCCAGTCACAGCATCCTCAGGAGAAGGCTGGATGGAACTGGGACATGGAACTGGGGTGGCAGGAGCCACTGCTGGCTTTGGGCTTTAGTCACTTTGCTGCAGCCTTCATTTGATCTGGTGACCCAGGCCAGTGCAGGGATGTGGCTCTGGTACTGGCAGGAGAGAATTTGGCCCTTAGATCACTGCCAAAGATTTGATTACAAATGAAGGCTCCCAGACACACTGTACCAACCCACTCCATGATGTTCCTGACCTGTTTAGGTCACTGGTCACTGCCAGAGCATAAAATATGCTTTACTGGCTTCAGCCAACGTGAGCCACATCAGGAATTCAGAGCCTCCTCTTACCAGTGCTGCCAAGGAGCAGTTTCATCTCTGCCTGGATGGAGCCCCCTTTCTGGGGGTCCCGAGCAGCAAGTAATTGCCAGTGCTTGGAGGAGATCCCTTCCAAGCTCCTTGTGCCATGCAAGGCCTGGCTCAGCTTCAGGGACTGGTTCATCCTCTGGGACAGGTGGAAATGTTCCCGTCTGCCAGCAGCATGGCCTGGCACCTTGGGCATGGGGACATCGCTCCCTGGAGCCTGTTGACGAGAAGAGGGCAGGGTGATGGCACAGAACACCTTCCCCATCTCCAGCACTGTGCCCACATGTTTTACTGTGCCTCTGACTACAAACCTGCCCAATTTAGATCTCTGCTTGAGCTTTAAGCAGTCTAGAAGGAATCTGTGTGAGCACAAAGTTCAGCATACACCTTACACCCATCCATGCAGCTGCCTAAATCTGGCTCACAGCTGCCTGCAGCTGGGACGTACTGGGGACAGGCAGCCAGAGGTAGGCCAGACACAGCTCTGCAGCTTTCCTGAAGAGTTCAGCATCCCACCAGGAGGGCTGAAAACAACCCTGAAGGTGTCCCCAGCAGCCTGGTAGCCTCGTGTCCAGTTTTGTTGGCTGCTGTCGCTGGGGGTGGCTCTGGCTGGTGCCCTGGGCGTGCCTCCCTCATCCCTCCGAAGACTCTCCTGCAGGTTTTGCCTCTCCCCACAGACAAACAGTTTGCACAGCTTGCCAAACAGCAGTGGCAGAGTGGCTGGTTTCCGGCTGAGATCTGAGAGCAGGCACCAAAAATAACCCTGCTACGCCCCCGGCAGTTCCCCTGACACCAGAGCAAGAGACCCAGGAGGAGTTTGGCTCAGGGGATCGTGCCCACAGAAAGCACAGCCCCAACGCCTGCCGCAGTGCTAATTGCACTCCCAGACCAGCTCTGGCCTCGGAGGGGAGATTCCCTTTCCGAGAGATGCACAAAAACCTGGGCAGCTGATTAACTTCCAACCAAGAGCAGTTAATGAGTCAGGGTCAGGAGGTGCCAGCTGACTTTTCCAAAATGCTCAGCTATCACTGGCTAAGACTCTGGGAGCCAGGTCTTTGAGGATACCAAGCCCTGACAGCCTCTCCTTAACATTTCCAGGATCAGCTGCTGTTTTTACATTTCGTTTTGGGGAAAACAGTTGGTTTGAAGAACACCATCTGCAGTGAAAAAAATCGCCTGCATAGGTTGTGCAGGTACCAAAGCAGGTGGGGTGCTCAGGGGGTTCTGCCTGCAAGGAAGTTTCTGGGTGTAATGCTGGAATTTGGGGTAGGTATTATGGGATTTCTGATGCCAGGAGGAATAACAGTCTGGGAAGAGTGCTTGTGTGACTCTGATTTCTTATATCATCCTTTTTGGTGGAAAAAAGTATCTGGAAAACTTGAGAGTGGTTGAGTCATAGGCTAAAAGGCTGCATGGCTTCTTCCCCCCTGTGCCCGTGCTGGCTAGGCTCTGGTGCTGGGACAGGGTCATCCCATGTGTGTCATGCACATGAGTCACATTAATAGCAGTGATAATTACACATTAGTAGCATGGGCAAGGGAAAAAAAGCCAGGGGGAGATCAATTCCCAGAAGTGCTGGGCTCACCCCTGCCTGCCCTAAAAGCCTGCAAATATGTTTCTCCCTGCTTTTAAGCAGGGTCACAGCCTGTTTTGGGGGTGCTCTTGCAGGGTGTGCCTGCAGTGCTGCCGACTTAATGGGATGCTATGCTGGAAGAGCTAAGGATCATTGCTCCAGGCAGCTGGAGTTGGGTCGGATCTGCTGTGTCACCCTGTGGCAGCATTGGCTGGGGATATCGTGGGGTGCTGGACCTCCAGCTAATACTGGGCTTCTCCTCCCTCCCTCTCTCTCTCTCCCTCCAACTTTTCACATCCCCACTGGTGCCTGCACACCCCCCGGAGGATGCCCCTGTGCATCACCCTTACCATAAACTGGAGGAACGTCCTGTCATCATCAGCCAGAAATTCCTCGTAGAGGCAACAGAGCAGCTGAGGAGGAGCAAAGGGAGATTGTCCTCAGGCAGTGTCACAGTGCTGGTGCCATGGGTGGCTCACAACTTGCTGAGATGCCCAGGACACGCCTGCACATCCAGCTTGGTCCATTGGGCTGCCCAGAAGGGCTGGGGTTCTAAATGTGTTTTACTGGGGTAAAACTGGTTTACTGCTGGAACCAGACACAGATGCAAAAGGATGGTCACTGCCCTGTCATTCCCAGCCCTTGGAATGTGCATCTAGCCAGGGTTACCAGAGATATTCAGTGACTGCTCACCTCTGCTCTGCTGTGCAGCAAACTAGTGAAGATGCTCCTCTCCACTGGCCTGGAGCATCTTGGTCACTGCTCCAGTATAAGGTGACCACAAGTGTTCCCTTCCTAATCTCTTTTCCTCTTAATTTTCCAAATGCCTCGCTTCCTAAACATTCCCACAGCCCTCACACCACCTCAGGGGGGCCAATGCCAGCTGTACCTCCCAGGCTGACCACTGCCAGCACCCCTGTGTACCTTGCAAATCTCTTTCTGGGCTCTGAATATCCAGGGGGAGAATTCTCCACATATCAGATGGTTCCACAAACTCACGAGAGTCCTGGTTTCCAAGGGAAGCTTCTCAATGCTGTCCTCCTCCAGGTAGGTCTTGCAGATCTTTTCCCCAATCAAATGGCGCAGGAAGAAGCTGTTTTCCCTGCTGGAGTCCAGCACCACAGGCAGAAACTCTTCCAGGTCGTGCCACAGATCCAGGAGATGAGTCTCCATGGACCGGTTCTGGCACTGCAGGAAGTCTCTGAAGGGCCGTCCTGCACAGGCCTCAGCACTAAGGGCCCAGGGAAGGAAATCCAAGGTCTCGACTGGCTTTTTCAAGGATGGCAGCTGGGCAAGGGATGCAGAGGGAATCAGGTCAGAGAAGATTTTCTCCTTACAGAGGTTTTCTAGATCCTGCTCTGCACTGGATTGAGGTCTTCCAGGAAAGGTTACTCCTCGATTGCCTCCAAAGGCAGTATTTGCAGGATGCTCTGACTGCTGGGGAATCGATCCCAAAGTATCCTTATCCAGACACAATTCCTCTGTGCTCCCAGCTGGCCCTGGCTGCCTCTCTGGTTTCACCTGAAAAGTGGCCATCTTCAGTTCTTGGGTGTCTCTCCCCTCCTTGACCAGAGCCCAGATCTCTGCTTTGGCCTTTGGGCTGCAGTAGGGCCCTGACACACCCTGAGTCCTTTTGATGTGCATCATGGGGAAGGGCTCCGAAAGGCCTGGGGGCTCCTGCCAGCTGGCCTGTGATAAACGTTTCTGATATTCCTGGAGCAAAGGCTGGCATGATTTGTCTTCCTCCATTCCCATCTTGCAGTGCATGAAGAATTTGGGGAGCCAGTAACTCTGAATCATAAAAAGGGCCTGTTCCTGCATCTTGCTTAGGATCTCCCTCCTGGTGCTGATGGACTGGATGTGCTTGGCTTTTGGCAGTGATCCTGAAATGGATGCAGGGAATTACGATGGGGAGATGGCTCCATGCAGTATCCCAGCCAAAACAGGAAGGTGATGGTATCCCACCTCCCTGGGAGCATCCAGGAAAGACCACCTCTCTGGAAGGGCAGTGCTCATCCCCAGCTCCTGTGTTTCTTACCAACGATGGTGGTGCAGAGGGTGATGACGCTGGAGCCTTCACGCAGGTGAGTGGCTCTCAGCCTGTGGATCAGGGACAAGAACAGGTCTCTCTGACTCCCATCTGACTCATCCAGACCCAGGAGCCTTTCAGTGATGAGCCAGAAGTCGATCAGTTCTTCCCCTATGGATCAGACAAGGGATGGGACTTGGAAGGAGTCCCTGAAAGCCTCGAGGATGGACGAAGCAGAAGGAAAGATCACTCGGATGAACCGAGGGAACAGAGCAGAGAAAAGCCAGGGTTAGGCATCTCCCTCTCAGCTCTGCTGCTGGCTCACCTTCCAAACCTTTCTCTGGGATCTTACCCATGCCTCCAGCTCTGTGCCAGTGTCCTGCCGGGCAGGTGGCCCATGGTTGGCTGGGAAGGGGCTGTGGAGCATCCCATGCTCACCTGCTGTTCCTTGGACGAAGGCCCGGAAGTGCCGCATGCCGTGGCTCCCACTGATGCACCTCTCCAGCAGCCACTGGTCAGCACTCTGCCAGTTCAGGAGCTCTGCTGTGGGACAGAGTGCACAAATGGCATCAGGGGTTGCCTGCAAGATCCCAAGAAAACTCTCTAGCTCCCACCAGCACCCCCCAGCCTCCCTGAAAGGGGCTACTGGAGGGAGAGCAGCAAATCACCCTGAACTGGGAGTTTCAGACAGGCTGTGGGATGCACACGTGGATAACTCGCTCGTGGATAATTCGCTCCTGTCAGGGATAGCCCGTCCAGCTGCTGTGCCTCTCTTCCTTGCAAATGTCCATCTTTTTGTTGCCCAAGTTTGAGGCTTGCCCTCAACTTCCTCCAGCTTTGAGTTTCAACCCGACTGGAGAAGCAGCAGCAATATACTCAGGGAAAAACCTTGGTGAATTGCTTATTTTTCTGAAATGAGAATCTGCATTCCTGCTGCCACAGCTTTCTTTCCAGTGGCAGTTGATACGCAGGTTGATGAAGCACCTGGCTGGACTGAGAAGGCTCATTTTAGGGGCAAAGTTAGCATAATCCAGACTTGTTGCCAGTAAGAGAGACCACAGCATGCTTTCCCAGGGCACCCCTGCACAGCAGCAAACCCGAAACACCACCACCTCCGCTTCCTGTGCCTCAGGATGCTCTCCCGCCCTGCTCCATCCCTGAACCCCTTGCTAGGCACGTACTTAAGGAGCCTGTAGTAACAGGGTGGTAAAGTAAATCCCTGCGTATCCCATCGGGACCTGCTGCATCCCTAAAAATGGGATGTGCAACGCCTTCTTAACCCCGAGCAGAGGCACGACCCACTGGGCAGGAACCAGGCAGTGACAGCCCCGCAGAGAGGAAGCCCAGCTGCAAAGGAGAAGCAGATCTGATTTCCTCTATGGCGCGATGACTCACCTGCTTCCCCCGAGCGAATAAAACCCAGCAGCTTCTGGCAGAGGACGAGGTGGAGGCACAGGTTGGATTTGCAGAATTGAGGCAGCCGGTGCTTTTCCAGCCAAGCCAGTAAAGCCGCGGGGCTGGGATCCTGCGTTGCAAACCCCGTGCCCAAGGAGAGGATTAGCTGTGAGCGAGGAGCCGGTTCCTGCCTGGGGATTAGGGTGAGTAACAGGTCCCTGCCACAGGGGAAGGAGGTGGGGAAGGCGCCCTGTTGCTTTATGGCGATGAAAGCCACTCTGATGCTGAGGCAGAAGGGGGATACTCAAGTTAGAGCCCCTGCTTGTGTCCCCAAGAGCTCTGCCTGCAAACGTGGGAGCCCCGGCGCTTCACGGCTGCTGCAGGGCTTGCAGCGAGGCTGCCTCTCCTCGCAGCCTGCCCGCCTTCCCAGAGCCCAGGCAGCGAGGCATGGCAGCTTCCCGGGAGCTGCCAGAGCAGCAGGTTCCCTTTCACTTTGGGATCTGAGCGCTGCAGGCGGCGCTGGCGGCTGTGGGGAACGGGGACGTACGTGGGGAGGGCTGAGCCAGCCTGGTGATCAACAGGGCTTCACTCCTGTTGAATTCAGGAGGAATACAGGACAAGGGGCTGATGTTTGTGTCCTTCTCTGCCACCACACATGCTCTCGACTTCGCTCCTGCTCTCGGTGTTTATAGATAGACCCCATAAACTGCAGCAGGACTTTAAATGGCTTGTGCTCCGCCCAGGGCTTAAAAGCAAAATGACGCCTGGGTTTGAAATGATCCCCCAGCTGCACGAACAGGAGAGCCAGAGAGGGGCCTTGGCAATGAGAAACCGGCTCCTTCCCTCCCCTGCCCTGTGCCCTTCCTCCCTCCTCCTCCGCCTCCTCCCTCCTAACAAGGGGCATGTTCTCACCAGGGGGCTCGGCAGCTCCGGCCACAGGTACCACCGGCCCATGCCACTGATGTAAATGGGTGTCTGGCCAAAAATCTGGATCAAAACAGAAAGGGAGAGCTGAAAGAGACGGAGGGTGGCAGAGGAGCCCAGAGCCCAGCTGTTCTAGTTAGTTCCCACTACAGGGAAGCACATCGAATTCCCTTTTAGACTTCTATCTCCAAGTTGAGATCCTCAGGTGTCCCTCATTTTCCAGCCTGAATATGGTGTACTCCCAGTTTTCCTGGGGCCTCTAATGCCACAGAAAGTTCACCTAAGGAGAGCTCTGAAAGGTCCCAGGTTTTATGGTGCAGGGTGGACTTACAGGAAGGTTCAAAAAGGTGTTGAAAAAGTCAACAAAAACATCATCTTGCAGCAGCAGCCCCATGTCCATGGAGGCTATGGATCCTACAAGGGGAGAAGAGAAAGTTACCTGGGCTTTGTGTTGCCAGCTGTGACATCAATGTGAGCCAAAGGAGGAGTTTGGGCGGGGAATCAGCTTCAGGGTATATGTGGTACAAGCTTGTCCTGTGTACACACGGGAGGATTTGGAGCTGGGACAGTCTGTGAAATGTGTTTTGGGATGGGTGGCACAGGCTGTTTGGAAAGCACCAGGTCCAGCAGCATGCAGGAGCTGGGAAGTTTGAATGGCAGCCTCCTAAATAGCAAAGGTACGTGGTTCATAGAGGCTGGGCACAATGTGGTGGCATCCATAGGGCAGGAGAAGGGAGGTGCTGTGGCTGGAGAGCACAAGATGTGCTCCTCTGCCTTACCCAGACACGGGCATCACCCACCTTATCCACCCAAGACTCACTGCAAGTGTCAGTGCCCAACACCTCCCACTACCCTGTGAAGTTTTATTCATGTCTGAAAGATCTGGATGCAAGAAGGTGGGCTGGCATCAGCCTGCTGGTGGGAGGATGCCCTTGGAAATGTCCTCTTCCATGAAGGCACAGCTGTGTTACAGGGAGGACCCATACTTCAAAGCTTAATACTGCTTTTTGCCCCCCACCTTTGTCCACCTTTTGGGGTGTGTTTAGAGGGGCTGAAGCCCCCAGCAGAGGGTAACTCACCAGCAGTCATCATGATGGTGTTGTGTTTCGGTGCTGTGTTCCAAAGTGCCACCCTGATTGTGACACACTTGTTATGGGGACTCCTGGGGGGCTGCGGGGCTCTTGGGGACCATGGGGCTCTCAGCACCTCCCTCCTAGCTGTCCCCCGGGCCTGCTTAACCTGCAGGGGAGAATACTGAGAGAGGATCTGATCAGTGTCTGTATGTGCCTGAAAGGGGAATGTCCAGAGGATGGAGCCAGGCTCTTCTCAAGAAGCTGAGCAATAGGATGAGCAGAAATTGGAACAGAGGAATTCCCACCTGAACATGAGGAAAAACTTTTTTACTGTGATGGTTACTGAGCACTGGAACAGGCTGCCCTGAGAGGTTGTGGACTGTCCCTTACTGGAGCTATTCAAGAACCATCAGGGCGCAATCCTCAGTACTGTGCTCAGGCACCGCTGCTTGAGCTGAGATGTTGGACCAGGTGATGTCCAGTACATCTGACCTTACCCATCCTGTGACTGTTTGAAATGTCACTTTTAAATCCCCTCCAGGCACACTTTGGCAGTCCTGAAATGAAACACTTCCCCTCTCCCTGCTTAGGCAAACTTCCTGCCTTCAAAGCAGGTTCCTGGTGGCACCCTGGCACTGGGTATGGTCGCTGTCTGTTCATCTGCTCCGTTTGGGACAGAAATTTCACAGGAAACTCCACTGTGTCTGCCCCAAAAAGATCAACCCCACATTTCTTACCAGCTGTCTTGCTTCAACAAGAGCTGGGCCTGGGACTCAACCTTGGAGACCCTCCAGCTGAAAGAGGAGAAAGAGAAAAAGAAGGAACCCGTCTTGCAGCAGGAGTGACCTGTTTCCCTGGCAGGAGGAGGAATCTGCTCCCCAGGGGGGTATTCGATCCTGCTCTTTGTAATGCTGTGGTGCCAGACCTGGGGTCACCCGCGGTCTGCACAGGCAGCAGAGGGGCAGGACAGTGTCCCACTGTGTCCCCAGGAGCGGGGCCACCTCACGAGGTGGCGCTGTCAAATCAGGAATGCGAAGCTGTTCCCGGTAGCGACAGGGCTCTGCATCTCAGCAAGCAGCTTGTGACAGCACCAGTGAGTACAGGGACAACTCCGAATTAATTGTGGGGCTGGTGCTGGGAACCCCAGGGGGACAGAGCTGGGCTACTGGCACTGGCACAGCCTCTTGGGATGTACACTCACCTTCCTTCGGCCACAGCCCAGCCACGTGGGCTGGTTACTGTGCCAAAACCCAAACTGATAGGGGAAGGGGCAGCCATGAGCCACAAAACACCTGCTTGTTCCAGTGGTGCCAGGCAGAGCTGTGGAAAGGAGTTATGGAAGACCCTGGGGAGGAGTAGCTCTGATTATGGATCCATAAAGATTTATGCTGCGGAGCCCAAGAGATGAGAGGGGGGAGTAGGAATGAACTGGAGTGGTGGCTGTCTTGCATCTAAAAGACTCAAAAGTCCTCAGAGAAATGTCGTAACTTAAAAAGTACATTTTCCAGTTGACAACTGAGCAGATGCCCAGTAGGATCCTCAGAGGCTGGAGTAGCTCCTTGGGTGCTCATCCATCTCTGGACTGACCTCAGTGGGACTGTGATGGTTTCTGCCAGGAAAGGACTAAGGTTGTGAGCAGGAACAGGCCAACATGGTTACTGTGGGAGGGCACAGGGCCATTTCCATGGAGTTTCTCCCTGAAATGAGACTCCAAGAGGTCTGGCAGGATGGAGCTCTGCTCAGCCTGATTGCAGCTTCCCAGGTTTTCCCAGGGCACACCGTCTCCTCACAAGTGGAGCTCACGTGAGCTCGGTAGCTGTTTAGGAAAAGCCAAAAAGGTTTTTAAAAAGAAGTGGACACACGAGCACAGCCCAGATTTAGAAGGAACCTCGGAGTGGCTGGACTCCATAAAAAGATAAGGGCAGAGTTGCAACATCAAACACATCAGGAGGGCTTTGCTCCCCCCCTGCCCCAGCCTGAATCACCCACGTCCCCCGTCCCTGGCGTGGGGAGCAACCCTCCCTTGGCAGACCTGAGGTGACCAGTGGCAGAGCCTCACGTTCCCAGGGCGCCAGAGGGGATGGGGCTGGGATTTTTATCCTTGCCCAACATCAGTTGGCACTGCTCCCCATGGTGGCAAAGTCCAAGGCTGCCCAAACACAATGTCAGCCTCACTGCCTGTGGTTACTGGCCACTCACAGTCTCTCCCAGAAGCCCAGCCTGTCAGTTTTGGCGCCATCAGGAGGGTGGGGGTTGTTTCCTCCCCACCCTGAACACCTCAGCATTGCTTCTGGTTCTGAGTGATGGTCTGGAGTCCCAGAAATCTGGGAAACTCCAGCCTGAGTACACATAAGTATTATATTCCCACCATGAGCTTTTGGGGGAAGATTTAGGATTTTTTTTCCCCCTGTACAGCCTCATCCTGTTTTTATATAAATAGCTTATAGCACATTGGGCCCACAGCACCTTAAAACTGGAGTTGCCCAAGGCCTGAGGAATTCCAGTTCAGCCTTAAATATTAATTCCTTTATTGAACATATTACAATTATTTTTTATATGTGATTTTCATGCTCAGTCTCCTGAGTGCATAAGATCTGTTTGCTCAGCAAGGACACCACTGGTGTTCCCTTCAGGAGTATTTCTGAGCCTGTTGCCATCTGTCTGTGGTTTCCTTGCTTGGGACTGTCTGTGCAGGCTGGGCTCTGTCCCTTACACCTGACAGCCCTTGTGGCAGGCTCTGCCTTCACTTGTCTCTTCACCTGAAGCAGAACCACTGGTGCAACCTTATCTGAGCATCTGGGGCTGTTGACTTGAGCAGCCCAGGTTAAGTATGTGTTGTGGCAGGACAGGGACATAATTCAGCCACAAGGGAGGGACACGGGCAGCAGCACTTTGCTGTTACCTTTTATAATTTACAATGTCAGGCCCGGATTCACCACTCAATCCACTCAGGCAGTGGTTTGAGGATTTCTGTACTCTCACTTATGGAGCTGTGATGTGTGTTAGGTTGAAATTAATGTGCCAGCCACAGCTAACACAGCCCCAGCCTGGCTGGGAGTGCATTTAACAGTGTGAAGAGTGCTAATAAAAATTAAAAAAAAAAAAAAAGGGAGGGGGGGATCCCAACAAAAACAGCCCTGCCCATGCATAGTGTGACCAATTTCTAACCGCAGGGAAAGGCATGTGTGGAGCGCTCCCTGGGATATTCTCTACCCTTGTACAGAACAAACTGAGCCAAGCAATTTCTAGGTCTCAAATCCCGCCTGCCCCTGACGTTCTCATCTTCCAGCTTCCCCCCGGCTGCTGTTGAAGGCGAGCACGTGCTTGGGGAAGGTGCTCGGCCCCCCGTGCAAGGTCTGCGGAGCACAGCCGGCGGCAGGTAGGGGCTGCCTGCTGGGAATGCCGCTGGATCTCCCAGAGCAGGTGGGGGAGAGGGGCAAGGGGCTGCTGGGGCATGGAGCAATGCCATGGGCTCCTGGGAGGGATGGCAGGGTGGGCGGTAGGCACGGGGACAGGCACCCAGGTGGCTGAGAAAGGGGTGGGGAGGGAGGTGGCAGCACCTGGGGAGTTGCATGAAGCTGTCCCGGGTGTTGTGCCCCAAGGTCCCTCTTCCCTCAGTGCTTCCTGGTGCATGGTCTGGGGAGCTGCATGGGGAGGGAGGTTTTTTTTTTCACTCTGCATGTGCCTCTGCACGTTTTCACTTATTAATTTGCTTTCCTAAATTGCCCTTTGGTGCAGCCCAGGTGATCTGCTCTGGAAAGCTGAAAGCCCTCTGGCCATCAGCCCACGGCCAACCCTTGACCCTGGCAGCATCTTCAAAGGGAGCATGGGCCTGCTGCGGAGCGTGCAATGTTTGCTCACAGCCAGGGCCAGCAGCTACTGCCTGCCTGCCTTGGGGGGTTTCGTCAGCCTCCTGCAGCGCTCCGGGGGAGATCGGTCGGCCACTGCTGCTTTCACAAGGTCAGTCCTCCCAGTGCACTCATTCCCCCACCCCACAGTGCACTCCCTGTCCTCAGTCACTTTGGAACTAAGCACTTGCTTAGGCCTCAGGTTGATTTTTCCAGCCCTCCTGTTGCTAGTCATGGGTAAAACATGCTGCACCTCCAGGTCTCCCAGCCTGGGAGCACCCTGGGAGCCCACCAGGACCCAGTGTCATGCATCCAAGCAGAGGTAGCTGTGCCCAGTGGTGGGCAGAGATGGAGGTGATGCAATATCAGGACACCCAGCCCATGGCTGGTCTCACTTGGTTCCTTATGCAGGACCTCCTAGGCCAAAGCACTTCCCTGGACAGCTCTGAAAGTGGTATAGCTCAATTTAGGAATGAATTGACTGTTGGGCATGGGGAGAGGAGAGATGCTGAAGATGTTCCTGCTCATTGCAGGGGGTTGGACTAGATGACCTTCAGGTCCCTTCCGAAGCAAACCATTCTGTGATTCCACAATATGCCCAGCCCTCCTCCCTCCCACCCGTACCATTGCTGGAGGCTGGGGCATTTTGGGTGTGCCCAGCTTCCTCCTGGGACATAACCACAAAATGGGCAATTCCTCCTCCCTGTGTGACATTTCTGTTGGGGAAAAAAAAAAAGGCATTAGTTTCTACTTCAGAATATTTTTTTAGTGCTGATGAAAAACAAATGGTACCTGGGCTTAGCAGTCCAGGTCTGCAATCTGTTGGGCTTGAGATCCCAGGATCTGTGGTGAGGGGCAACCCTTAGAGAGAAAGTCCCAGCACTGCAGGGGCAAAGCCATCAGCCACCTGCCCCAGGGCCTGAGCCACAGGGAAATTTCATATCCTGTCTATCTAACCCTCAAGCTGCCACCCTCCTCTTTCCCCCCACCCCTACCCCCAGTGGTGTGACACTTCTGCATTTTAAGGCACTCCCAAATGGAGGACGGGGATGGAGTGGGACACATGGACAAGGGATGGGTCACAGCAGCCACAGCAAGGCACAGTGGCGAGCGAAGCCATGATCCTTTACTGCCTGGCTGCTGGCTGGAGTTGGAAAAGGGCAGGCATGTCTCATGCTACCTGTGAGAAAGTCATCCTGGTCCCCAAACCTTCCCTGGAGAGTGCAGGGACCCAGCTGTGCCCTGTCCCTGAGGGTTTGCCCAGCTGCCTCGGAGGCAGCAGGCTGCGATGTCCAGCCTGCCTGACCCTCACAGCTCACCAGCTGCTTCCCAACCTTGGCACTTTTCTCAGGATATAAAACTGTGCTGGCGAAAAGTGCCGGGCCATGCAAATAGAGGTGTTCCCACAAATTAATAGGAGGAAGAAGGAAAAACCTGTGCCAGTTGGGACTCGCCCCTTGAACAGGACATTGTCTCACCCTCTGTCTGCACGGGGCCCTTTGAAGGCGGATTTAAATCCACTCGTGGGTCGTGTCCCTTTTGGCACCGAGCCCTTCCCAGCTCCCTAAGGAGGGTTTTGTCGGCGACAGCGAGGGTCACTGGAGCACGCAGCTGGGCTAAAGCACAGCCCGAGCAGGCTTTCCCAAAAAAACCCCAATCAAACAACAACAACAAAAAACCCCTAGGCTGGAAGGGGAGGAGGGGAAGGAAGGTAAACAAGCTGGGTGAGCCCAGCGAGGCGGCCCCGGAACGCTTCCCGGGAGAGGGCGCTGGGTCCGCGGCTGCCGCTTCTCCGCTGCCTCGTAAACAACTTGTGCAAGGCGAGCACAGGGGCTTGGGCATGGGCCAGCCACCAAACCCTCCCGGGGCTGGCAGCTCTTCGTCCCAGCCCCGCCATCACACCCTTGCCCACCCTGGGGGTCTCTCCCAGGCTGAGGTTTGCCGCCCGGCATGGATTTTTGGGATGGAGGGGAGATGTTTACATTGCCAAGCTGCCTTCGCTCCCCACTTCCCTTCAGGGTTGGTTGGAGCTGCCCAGCCCCGAGGCTTGGATAGCACGGGGGTCACCCCACTGCACAGAGGCTTCACCTGGCCTTGTTTTCAGCCAGCTCTGGGTGGACAAAGTTTGGGAAATTAACAGGTAGCAAGCGTAATTCCAAGAATTTGGAGCTATCGGAGCTCTCAGTGTCCTGATTAAAGAAACACTCAACAAACCAAGGGAAGAGGCTGGGCACTGCTTTACGTTGCCTGTGGCTTGACAGCTCCCCTTTATGGGAGCTATTTTTGGCCTCAGCAGCAGCTCCTGTTCTACTTCCTTTTGCTTCAGCTGAGCTGTTGGATTTGGGTGGCCACAGCTGAACTTGGGCTGAACGTGAGATGCTGAGCTCATTTCTGTGCGTAAAATATCATGTCTGTTTGTGTGTTGAAACCATTTCTGTGCACAGGGTGCAGGAACTGGGGTGCTGGCAGGAGGCGCTTTCTGGGGTGCTGAGGGGAGGCTGTTGCAATGCTTGGTGGCTCTGCCTTGCCCAAGCAGTTCCAGGAGGGGGAAAGCACCTGAATTTCACCTTCTGTTCTGGACAGCCTCTGAGGATTACCACACACTAATGGCTGCTCTAAGGTGGTGGTGAGGAATGAGCCAAGTTGTTCCCGCAGGGAGGGTGGGGATCTGGCTCTTAAGATAGGCAATAAATCAAAGCGTGGTTTTAGCCAGCACTTCCACCTCCTCCCGCCTGAGGATCCGGCTCTCCCTTGCCATTTTCCCTCTGGATTCTGGCTGCACAGTGGCTGTGTCCGCGGTAGGTTGGCTGTGATGGCCAGGAGGTGGTTTTGGTGGCATCTCCCCGAGGCTGGCATGGGACAGAGCTGGGTCCTGTGGCCCCGTGGCGGGCGTGTGGGTGGCGTCTGCTTGGCCTGGGACCTGCGTGTGCCTTCAGCGTGAGCACACACGAGTGGCAGCTCCGTCTGCTCGTGCTGGCGTGGCTCTCCTGCCCCTTGGATCCGGACTGGGAGTTGCACAGAGTTGCAAGAGACGGGACAAGAGACCCGGTGGGGTGGAAAAATACTGGGCAATGCCTGCGGTTTGCTGGGTGCTGAGCGGGTCCTCCCATGGTGGGGCTGAGGGATTTCTCCTCCCTCGAGTGAGTGACCGATCCTGTGCCTTGGAGCGAGGGTCTGCAAATCCAGGTGCTGGAGGCTGTGACCTGCTTCAAGGAGGAGAAGCGGGGCACTGAGGCTCTTGTCCCCCTCCCCAAGAGTGGGCACCAAGTCAAAGCCTGTGCCCGGGGCTTGGAGCTCCGGTCCCTCCCTCTTTCCCCCCCGCTTTCCCGGGGCGGCCGGTTTCCATCCCTGCGAGCTATGCCAAGGCAGCCACTAATGTAAACGCTGCGGAAAAGCCCTGGATCCGCTCCCGCCTGCCCAGGGACACGGGGTTGTTTTTCCGGTCGGGAGCGTTGTTAAAAAGACCCAAAATCCACCCGAACCCTCCATTTTCTGCCTCTTTTCCCCTCTGCTTTCTGCACCCACCCACCCCCTCCAAGTGAGTACGGGGCGAAGCGGCAGTGGTCCCCGCTTTGCCGGGGGCGGCCGGGCCGCGAT
>WEIT01009678.1:33458-132611 GCA_013389985.1 Dryoscopus gambensis | reverse complement strand
AAGGCTGTGGGTTTAGGATTTTAAGTTAGAAGCATTTGGCTGAGGAAACAAAGTGGACTTAGGTGTTTAATGACTCTGTACAACTGAACCTGAGAGGAGATTGTAGCCTGGTGGGGTTGGTTNTGTGGCACTTAGGGACATGGTTTAGTGGTGGACTTGGCAGTCCTGGGTTAACAACTGGACTTGCTGATCTTGGAGGCCTTTTCCAATATAAATGATTCCATGCTTCTATGATTCTATAGCCTTACACACATAACTTCACTATAAAGTTAATCAGTACCAGTTTGGCAAAGTGAAGTTGATGCTAACTGGTTGATTCATTTAATTTCCACTGACAGTAGCTTTGTCAGTGGTTGTATAACAACATCCTGCAATTGCAGCAATAAAATATCAGTAGCTTTATTCACAATGTGCTTATCTCCACTGGCAGAGTGGTGTAAATAAGAATCACCTACTACTGCTCCAGTACATATTCAGCTTTTCCGTGGCTGTAATATTGATGTTCCCCCTTGAACTTCCTTCATGATTTGTTTATTTAGGTATGATAAGTGATGTCAGATATTAGGCCTTGCTTAAAGATAGCACCAGTGACAATCAGCTTCAAAGATGAGAATTGACTTTAGCTTTCAGACCTTGAAATAACCTGCTTAGCCACTTACCTCTATGTATGGTGTTATGCATTACTATTAAATAAATACTAAATTGCTTAATATCTCAGAATTTATGGACTAAACTAAATGAAAGACATTATCTATCATGATGCTTTGTGGTTTTAATTGTAGATTGGTTGATCTTTGTGCTTAAGAACTAGAGGACAGTTTGCTATATCAACAGTCGATCCTTGGAATGACAATAGAATACCAGAGTAAGAGAATAGAAATTCTAAACATCTGGTGAAATTTCTTACTTTGGAAACCAAAGCAAACAAAATCTTTCTGTCAGACATCTGGAGAAGAGACAATGTCAGATCTCACACCGGTTTGCAGACTGCTGCACAGCAGTTCCAGAATGCACTTTCCTATGGAAATAAATCTTCCCTTTTCACTGGTTTTCAGAAGGGGCACAGAATTTTGCTTCTACCATACCTAATTTGAAGATGTTGAGGAACATAGAAAGATGCTGTGACACTTGTCCACGGCACAATATTCAAAATGTCCTCTGTACAGATTACTGGATTGAGGACACATAATGAAACTTCTTCTGAAGCATTTTGTGCAGCTCTGGAAGGTCTTTGATCACAGTCTACCCCCTAATTGCACTCTAGAGAATAAAATTGCTCTCTCCTTCTACCTGTTGCCTTTTGCACACAGCAAAAATCTAAACAGAGGTAGAGCTGTAAAGCAGCCTCTCAATCAGCATGTGTTCACAACAAGATTTCTGACCATAAGGCAATGTGCCCTCAAGTTGTTATTTAAGAGACAACCCTGGAAGATGATGTGTGTTACCTCCTTAGATTTTCCTCAGGTTGTGAGCTGTTGAAGAACTGCAAAGGGTCTTGAAAATTACATAAGAAAATCCTCTGAAGGAAAGGGAAGCACTGAAGAAAGATGGAGAAGAAGGTGAAAAGACTTTACAGACTAAAACCTGCCCTCTGCTTCACCATGAGCATGAGACTACAACGTGTACGACTGTAATGCAAGAGAAATTGAGTTTATCCAGCTTCTGAATGCATTGATGGACTAAAACTTCATCTGGGGACATCCAACAGCAGTCACAGTCCTTAACAGCTCTGAGTAAGAAAACTGAGCACCTGTAATAACACATAAAATCATATGAACCATCTGATTTGAAGATTTCCTTGGTCTAAGTGAGGTATAGCAGTTTCATTTGATTTCTTACCACAGGGCTGTGAGGCTTCACAGTCCAGGTATTTCCAGGTCCAGGAACAGAGACGCCTTCACCTCTGGGATTTGCTATGGTTTAATCAGACACTTCCCACGAAGTCCTCTTTGGTGAAGTGAGCTCTGATTCCTCAGCTGAGTCCCTAGATCGTAGATTCAAATTGCACAGTCACTTCAGCAAAGCAGATGAGAAATATCTTGTGACATAAGAATTTTCCTTTATTTTGACTTCAAAAGCTTTCTTTTCATGTGGCTGAGCAAGGGCTAAAAACACAACAAAAGCCTCATCCAAAAAAACCAACAATTGCTTCCTTCTGAGGTCATCTAAAAGACTGATTTTGACTTTGTCTACTGGACAACCAGGAATAATCTCCTATGACTATGGAATAAATGAGGGAATAAAAATAATTTAAATCTAACTTTGTCATTTACATGATTTATTTATCTAATTCTCAACAACTGAATGCATTTTTACTTGAGTTTCTCTCATGCATACACATTTTTTTCCTTTTACCATTTTCCTGCCTTGCTGTGCTCTTTAATGAGTCCCTCTAAGAAATGGCTGCCATTACTCCTAGGTGATGGAAAAACAGAAAAACTGGCAATGAGTCTGTTGGTGGAGGTTTTGTGCTTTTAGGCACAGTCGCTACTGCATCCAAGAATCACTTTTCCAGGCAGTGAACATGGTTTCATTTTATAATTTAAAAAAAAGTCACAGCCAAATTAGTCTGTATTAAAAACATTGAGAAGATTCTCTTTTTCCTCACTGCCTCTACACATAGCAGAGAAAGAGATGTTACTTAACCTTGAAATTTAATTGTTGACATATTTTTAGTCAAGACTTGGAATTTACTTTTCACATTTTTCTTTGTGAACAGAATTCCAAACTAGAAGCTGAAGCACTGAAGTTGCATAGAGATAGATAGTATTTTTGTCTCTGTATAACAGGCATAATTAGTTTTATCCATACAATTATAAAACCAGAAATATATTCAAAAAGCTTAGCCATATGTTCTCTATTTAGTACTGACTCACTGGAAGGGTTTTTTTCCCTAAAATATTTTGTTTGAAAATTGTGTCTAACACTGTCTGCTTTGGCTCACAACACTAAAACCCACAGTGCCTAATCACCAAAAAACCCCTCAGCCCTTCATGAAGGTGGTGTTAACTGTGCTCCTTTTTAGATTCAAATGATCTGACATTCAAAACTGCGGATTATTAAGTGATTCCTTCAATATCAGTAGGATTAGCAGCACTTAGATCTTTGAGAAATTCAGGCCAAAATTTTGAGTTTAAGAATGTCAACTTGGCAATCTGCCTGCAATCTTGGTACCAGTAACCAAATGTATTTCAAGACAGCAGTAAATCCCCATTCACCTTTGAATTGCTACTCCCTGACCTTTCCCATCTAAGAAGACCAATAGAACAGATATCTTGCTACTTTATATCCTGATTTCTTCCCACCTCAGTTACAGTATTTCTAGAATTAAGGACAATTCTGTCATCAGATTTCTAGTACAGCTAAAACAAAGCAGTAATTCTCTTTCCTGAAATGTCTGCCTTTTTTGCAGCCACAAAATGAAAGATCACTTTCTTGCTAGCGCAGAGATAAAACAGAAATATTGTCTAATGGGCAATTTATTTAAAAATCCAATCTATACAACCTTCAAATGCAAGAGCAATTTTTCACTCTTTCTAACCAAGATCTTTTTTTTCTCGTTTTCAGCATTTAATAGGATGAGGTTTTTCTCCAGCACAATTCCCCACGTTATCTTTAAGTGCACAATGATGTCAGAAAGGGCACAGGCAAGATAAATCCAAGTGTTTTTCTTCAATTTGAGTGTGTTGAGATTTCAGAGATTTTTCTTTATTATGCAGAATGCATATTTTGTGCTAAAAAGTTTTAGAGCCTTGGAGTGACTTTCTGCAACATTTCTAAAAAGATCCTAATAGCTTGAAAGTTGATATTTAAAGTGGACTTAAAAGAACATAAAAATAATAATTGCCACATCTACATACCGCTGTCAAACATGAATAGTGATAGTTGTATTAATATCAGTAATTCCTCTTTGAAGCTTTTACACTTGGCACCGCTGTCATTACTAAATGTGTTTATGTCAGCCACTGTAATAATTTTTCTAATGCCATAACTTTCTTCAGTTAATTATAAACAAATTGGCACACTTAATTAATGGGTCTTACTAATAATATATTAGATATGTGTGAATTATAGCCTGTTACTAGCAGTGATGCAGCTCAATTAATGATGCCCAACACTATAACCTTCTTAATAGCAAAAAGCACACCAGTATTTCTAGAAAACAAAATTAGACGTCTTTAAAATAGAAACAAAGCAAAAGTACACCAAGGGCAAAATGATGCTGTCATGTTGGGTTTAAGCAATACTGAACTTACACAGAATAACAGAGACAAACCCTGTCTGATACTTAAGTTGTAACAAAATAAACAAAATACCTNGATGAACGAGCTGTTTCTCAAGCTGTCCAGACACAGCTTCACAGGAGCATTTAAAATTTCTGTCTACAGAAGTTAGAATTTAAGGTTACATAGGTGGCTTCAGGGGAGAAAAGAGGCATCACAGGACCTTGTTCTTTGGTGTGGTTGGCAGGAGGGCCTTGTTAGTGGTAGGATTTGAATTATTTGTGTGTTTAATAGCATAAAATCATTAATTTTTGTTAAATTCAAGCCAATTCATTACTGTAATGAGTAATAAACAGAAAATATGAAATGTCACAGTTTAGTGGCAAAAAAAAAATTAATTAACTTCAGCTACTTTCCCCTCAGGAAGAATAATCTGAACTTTACTAATTGCCCAAAATGAAACACTGCAAGATAAAATACTTTATTTTTCTCATTTTCTGCTAATCACAGGAACTGTTCCTGTGAACTTCATGTGTATATAGATAGTTATTTATACCTCAGTGCTTCAGGTTACCTACACTGCCATTTATTCATTTACATATCTGTGAAGTATCATGCACGTTTCTGAGTGCTATAAAAATTAACACTTGAAGGAGCAGGATAAATGAGTGAGTTACCAAAGTAAAATTACTCTTTCATCAGTGCAGCCACTTTATAATTATATGTGACTATTACAGGGTAGTGCAGGCTGGTACTTGGATGGTTGAAAATTAGTTTGCTTGGTAACACAGTTCTATTAGTTCCTTTCCTTCTTGGGGAGGGGAAGAGAGGTAGAATGAAAAAGGAGAAGGGATGAGAAAGATAGAGGCAAAGCCCAGGTTCATTCTGGAAACACAAATCAAAAACCCTTTAATACAATCCACCCTCAAAACTGAGGTGTTTCAGTACTTTCTTCAAATTTCATTATTGCCAGGGAAAGGCCTACTGGTGATAAAGGCCTACTGGTGATAAAGGCCTACTGGTGATTCATATCTGAACAAGTCTTTCATTCTAGAGAACATGCCAAGCTACAGGAGGCAGCTGTCTCTAGAGAAAGAATGGTTCTGGGCTGCCTTTGGCTCACTGAACGCTTCAGAAAATTCTTTTACCGCTAGTTTTTGAAATTATATTGCAGTCTCCTCTTGCAAGCGGGAGCCCCAGAAACAATGTAAACTCTTGCCAGCTGCTTTGCATCAGTATCCTAGCGGCAGATCTTGTGTTGGCAAGTCCTGCTACACAGTCAGAACAGTTTTACATCACTAAATGTCTGAAATGTCTGACCTGAGTTGCAAGGACAAAGGTAATGTAGTTAGAGGATGAAGAGCCATTGGGTTCTGATATGTAGCAGCCCACGCAATATTTTTTAATTTGGTTATCTTTGACATTTTTTCCACTCACCACTGGTAGAACAAATTTGACCGGTCTCAGCATTCTTGAAACAGTTTTCAGTTCACTATCAGGCTCAGAGATTTTCTATCAAAAGTGGACCTGCACCACACACATTCATCCTTATTCTCACCTGTTTTAAGTTCAGACAGTGCCAAGGTTTCTTGGAAGAAGGGATTCTCTCAACCTTTTTCTGTCCACCACTATCAATTATCAAGATAACAGTTCTCATAGACAGAAATCCACACACTAATTTTTGAGTGCTCGGTGCTGGTCCCAATGCTCCGATTTATTTCACTGTTGTTACAGATCAGATACTGCTGTTGTTGTTTACCAATGAAGTCCAAAAGAATAATGTCTGCTTTCCCTGCCCATTTTAAATTACAGACCTGACCTAGAACATCTCTTATTTTTATTCTAAGAATAAAGAACATTTTTTACTAAAAAAGTTCTGAAAAAGACAAAACATTGGCCACAATGCATCCATAACCAACATTTTCTTTTATTACCATATTTAAATCTAAATTAAGCTCTAGGTCTAGGCATGTCAAATAGGTCTCTAATATGATATCTTGCTTTATTTTGAAACAGATGTTGTTCTCCAATCTCCTTTTACTTTGCACCAATTTCTCTTTTCTCTTGCCTGACCTACTTCACAGCAAGGTTTGCTCCACATCTCATAAACTGCGCTTCCCCGTCATCTTGTGGGATTCACCTGAACCACAAGAACTCCCACATCAACAGAATTACTAATAAATAAGGGATCTTTTACATCAAAGGAAGCATAAAGCATCTCAGTAATGCTGTAGAGGTACAAGAGAGGTATGATCTTAATGAGATGGTCACATGTGTTGTTTGCTCAAATACAGAGAGTAATTTGGGCTGAATGAAAATTACCCTGAATTTATGAATAGCTAAATCTCCCACTTCCTGCCAGTAAAGATTAGGCAACATTTGACATTTTTTAGAAAAAATTAAGCACGCTATCTAAGATAAAACATTATATCTTCAACAAAATGCATTAGCTAAAAGATATGGATAAACATTTCACTCTGTAATAGCCTGCTTTATCTACATAAAGTGTAACATGCTTACTGCCTTTTACCATCAGAACTGCCAGCAGAATGTATCTGTGAGCCACCAATTTATACTTATTGAGTCACTTTTTATCCTCCCTCTTCTTTTCTGCTTAACAATGCAAGAAGCTTGCTGGTAAAAACATTACACAGCTTTATATCACTTTGTTTGTCACAGCAAATAATTAATGAAAACAGTGACCTTGTTATAACATGTTTATATATGTACTGAGGGGGCATTTCTTCCTGGCATGAAGGTAGACAGCAAGAAAAGTGCTCGACATAAGGTATAGATTTAAACAACAAGACTCAGTTCACTATCCATGCATATTTTAATACTTAGAGATTTAAGAGTGCCATCAGATCTGGTTTATGAATACTGCAGATCATCTGATTACTCTACTCAGTTCCAGTGCATTGCACAGTACAACCTTCATCAGTGCTGCCAAAAACTATTCAAGATACCATTTAAAATAGGTAGTGAGGCTATGTCACAACCCTTTATGTATTTTGACTGAAAATGAAAGAACATTCTACAAGAATTCTTTCGTAGTATCAGTCTATAATATAACCTGTTTACTGAGAGGTTTTGTGAGTCATTAGGAAATTCTGCACTTAAAATAATAACTTCTGGCTGCATCTGCTGCTAAAGAAAAGCACTGGATGATCATAACTACATGCTTGCGCAGAACAGTTCAATTAAAATTCAGGCAACAGAAAATGTTATTGTTTAAATGAGCAACCAAGAAGCAGATTCTACAAGTGGAAAATATTCCAGAGCTTGGTATCTGGGTCATACAGCTGCCAAGTTTGCCTTCTGTGTAGCAACACTGACAGAAAAAACAGTTGAGGGGGATTCATATTTACATTTCTCACAAGGGTAAACAAGAACGGGCACTGTGAATTGCATGTTTAGGGAGCTGCATGTGGGGCTGCAGCGCTACAGTGATAGGTGGTTTTCCTTTCCTAAACCTAGAAGTAATGCCCTGAAAAAACCAGCTATATTCTGTTCATATGTGTACAATATCAGGATTTAGAATGCAAGTTGTGAGCTCCTTAGGCAGCATAAGCACCAAAATGTTTCTGGACAAACAGGAGTGTGAAATACTGAGACACTGGACTATAAATCCACTAGGTCATCTAAGATTTTTCAAGAAGGGCTATCATTTTATTTTCAGCGGCAATTCTGCCCCAAACCCCTTAATTTTTATTGATCTAAACTTCAATCTGTATGTTAATTCACTTGTTAAGTTATGCATAAGAGAAATATATGGTCCTGGCTTAAAATGGATCTTTAAGGTCAAGTAGTTTTCTGTGGTGGGTTGACTCTGGCTGGATTCCAGGCACCCACCAAAGATGCTCAATTACTCTCCTCCACAACTGGACAGGGGAGAGAGAAGATAATGAAAGTTAAGATAAGGACAGGGACATGTCACTCACCAATTACTATTGTGGGCCAAACAGACTCAACTCAGGGAAATTAATTGAATTTATTGCCAATCAAAACCAGAACAGGATAAGGAGAAATAAAAAAAATCTTAAGAACACCTTCCTCCCACCCCTCCCTTCTTCCTGGGCTCTACTTCCTCTCAGTGGCACAGGGAGACAGGGAATGGGGGTTATGGTCAGTTCATCACACATTGTTTCTGCAGCTGCTCAGAGAGAGGAGTCCTTCCCTGCTCCAGTGTGGGATCCCTCCCATGGGAGTCAGTTCTTCCCAAACTGTTCCAACGTCCGTCACTCTTCTGTTGAGGGTTACCAGAGTCAGACACACGATCTTCATAGAAGTATGGTGAATGCTCCATTTATTTACATTATCCCACATCCTTTTATCTAGTTACAAAGTGTCCACGCGTCAAGCAAATCCCCGTGATTGGTTACAAACACTGTTTCATGCACCCAGTGTCTCTGTCTCATAGGCTACCTCTGGGGCAGCACGCGTCCCCCCCTGCTCTTGTGCTCGTGACTTGCACGTCTCTCAGTTTCTGTTTAGGGCCTCTCTGTTTTCATTCCTTCTCTTCTTCAAGGCCAGGATGTTTTTGCCAGGGCCCGTGGAAGCCTGAGCTCGCCGTGCACCTGTCGCTCTAATAATATTCCCATACTTTTCCACAGAGTGCAGTCCTTCAAGGACAGCCTGCTCCAGCATGGGTCCCCCACAGGATCACAAGTCCTACCAGGAAACCTCCTCTGGAGTGGGCTCCTCTTTCCACAGGTCTACAGGTTCCTGACAGGAGCCTGTTCCAGCACAAGCTTCCCACAAGTTCACAGCCTCCTCTCAGGCATCCTCCTGCTCTGGCATGGGCTCCTCCAGGGGCTGCAGGTGGATCTCAGCATCCCGGTGCCCTCCCTGTGCTCAGGGGCTCAGCTGCCTCACCATGGGCTGCCCCATGGGCGGCAGGGGAATCTCAACCCCAGAGCCTGGAGCACCTCCTGCCCCTCCTGCACTGACCTGGGTGTCTGCAGGGCTGTTCCTCTCACACGTCCTCACTCCTCTCTGGCCACAATTACTTCTGTGCAACAACCTTTTTTCCCTTCTTCAATAAGTTTACATATTTACAGTAATAACAGAGGCATTAGCACCATCTCTGATGAGCTCGGCCTAGGCCACTGGGCCTCTCTTGCAGCCAGCTGCCACTGGCTCTATTGGACATGGGGGAAGCCTCCAGCAGCTTCTCACAGAAACCACTGCTTTGGCTACCAAAACCTGGCCATGCAAACCCAATACACTTTCTTATCTATTTTCTGCCTCCTCTCTACAGTAAGAATTTAATTCTAGTGATGGTAATCATCAAGCGATGACCAAGAGAGAAATTTAATATGTAAATCTGCAGACACCAAGGTTCACATGACAGACTGAATGAAAAAATGCCTTAAACTTACCCATCACAGAGACTAACTGCTGGCACATTTGTACATGTGCATTTATCCAGTAAAACTTATTAATTAGTTGCCATTATTAGACTGAATACTAATTTAGGACCGAGATCCTCCTGCTTTTGGACCCAATCCCAATCAAAAAATATCACAGTAAGCATCCCATTGTGGGTAAAGAGACATGCCTGATCCACAGCCCAGTGGAGCCACAGGTGGCATTGACTTTTCATTTTAAGGAGGATTGGAATATACTACATTCTTTATCATGATTTAAATTGACAGTTCACACTTATTGCTTCTGTTACAACCTTCAGGTATCCAACTGATGCTACAGACTGCCTTTCTCAGGTTCAACACCTGCACAGATGGAGAGATGTATAGATAAGATGGGGAAAAGGAGAGAAATATTTCTCTTTCTGCTATGAAATAAAACAGGAAGCTGATAGTGCTAACCCAGAGTTCCGTGGAAGGCTCTGTGGGAAGAGCACCTGACGTTATTGAAGCTGTGTGTTCAGCCCCGAGCCCTGGCCAGGTGGGATTGCTCTGGGTGCCTCAGCCTGGTTGGTGCTGGCTCTTGCACCATTCTGGCCATCCTGGTACAGCTCTCACTGCTTGCCCAGCTTCCCTGTCACATGTGCTGTACATGTCCCTGACCTAGAAATGCTGGGAAGAGCATTGCCTCTGGAATGGGATAGCGTGAGAGTTTGAAAGAATCCTCTGCAGTTCCCATTTGTTTGAACAAATGTATAACCTCTGCCATGCCTGGGAATTGTTTCCTCGCAGCCTACAGTGCACCCTCCAAACCCTGGAAGTCTGAAGGGAGCACTATGAATTCCAGCATCTATTAATGCGTCCAAGGAGTGAAATCCTTTCTTACCCAAAAAGGGCAGGAAAATATATTGACAACAGTGAAGAAAGTATTTCCTAGCATTCCTTCCCAAAATTCTATGGGTTTGAGATTTAATGTTCAGTTTAGGAAGGTTTTGTCCTCATCACTGAAGTCCAGTCATCAGCACTAAACATACTGAGGCCTTTTTCTCAGCTTCTCTGCTCTACCTTTCTTCCCAGCATTGGATGACAGCGTCAGATTTCGCTTGAAACAAACTCCTTTGTCTGCCTCCCTTCTTGCTGAATGAAACCTTGTGCTTAACTGTTATTTTCCTGCTGTCTGGCCAAAATGTGCATAGCCTCTTTCTGAAACATCCTCCTCTAAATGTCTGTCCATTTAGAGGAGTACAGACATGTTGCACACCCCTAGTTGTGTTTCGCACACAGGGTCTCCATTTCTGTGATGTTTGTATTTTGGCCTGTGACAGAAACGCACAATGCAAGGAAAATCCTGGAGTCAAAAGATAACAGAAAATCATCTGGTTGCACACAAACAATTCTGATAAGTTTATTCCTTGCTTAAATCTATCTAATTAATGAAAGCCTAATATTTATAACAATCAATACAGAGACTATTTCTAACAACCAATACAAAGTATAACAATCAATACAGAGTATTTCTAAAATCAATACAGACAGTATTTCTAACAATCAATACAGAGTATTTCTAAAATCAATAGACAGTATTTCTAACAATCAATACAGAGACTATTTCTAACAACCAATACAAAGTATAACAATCAATACAGAGTATTTCTAAAATCAATACAGACAGTATTTCTAACAATCAATACAGAGACTATTTTTAACAACCAATACAAAGCATAACAATCAATACAGAGTATTTCTAACAATCAATACAGAGAGTATAACATTCAATACAGTGTATTTATAACAATCAATACAGAGAAACAAGGAAATTCTTAACCTAAGAAACTTAATTCTTAACCTAAGAAACTTAAGGACTATCAAGCTTCAAGTTTTCCTTACGGGAACAAAGTAATTTTAAAGTTAATTCAAGAGGTGTATTTGCAACTAACTGAAAATATTCTATAATTCTGCCCATGGAGATGCAAATGGCCCTGAACAGCACAAAGGGCTTTGTCAGGGAGGCCACTCCTTTCCAGGCTTTCCGCAGGAGCTCCAGCTCAGTCTCTTCTGCTCTGTGCTCCCCTGTGGCTCCATTCCAATCCTGCCTCCAGGTCGTGAACACCGCAGGGGCAACCAAGCAAAACAGTGTGCACAGGTACCTCTCCAGTTCCCATAGAGGCCCTGCCAGAGATAGCTGTCTGGCTTCCAGGTCTGTAATTTCCTTCTCTAAGCACAGCTGCTCCTGCCGAAGGACCACCTCCCGCTCCTTCATCCTCTGGACGATTTCTTCCTCATCCTCGGGAGAAATTGTCTTCTTTCCAGAGGACAGGAACAGCTCATGGTTGAGGCTCATAATGGCCATCAGCACCAGGTATGTCTGGAAGATTCTGCCACCCATGGCTGATCCTTCCTTGAAAGAGAAAGAAATGAGGAAAGAGCCAAGATTCAGACTATATTTCCTTCGCAAGAGAAAGGAAACATGCTCCCCCCCGGAAGAAAAGCTCTGGCATCCTTGCTAGAACCCTGCCAAAAGGCTGGAGGCCAGAGGTGCTCCTCAGGGCATGCCTGGTGCTGCAAGTTCCAAAGCCAGCTGCCAAAGAGGTTCCAGGAGCACGTGGTGAGGAGGAAGGGGAGGAAGGTGCGAGACACAGAGACACAAACCATGAACAGCCAGGACTGAGAAAAGTTCACCTTTGCAGATGACAGAAGAAGCCAAGCCCAGTCCCCCAAGCAGGAGGAGGAGAGGAAGGGCCCCCCAAGCTGGCTGCAGGCAGACAATGGATATGTTCTCCAGATATCCACAAATGAGCTGGGGAGAGGGAATCCACCACCCTGCTTTTCAGCTGCTCCCACCTCTTCAAACCCTCCCACTTTCTTGAGACAAAGCCTGATGAAATCCTGCTCAGCATGGGCAGCTGGGCCCTTGAAGGGCTGTGTCAGGTCAAGGTCCCCTTGCCCTCCAAAAGCCCTTCCCTCGGCAGCCTTGGGCAGGGCATTCATCCTCCCTCCCTGCCTCCCACAGACCTGCTCTGACCACTCTATGGGCACACTTTCCGTTCTTTGTGTCCGTCCTCAACTGCAATCCCAAACTGGATCAGTGGGCTCTGCTGTGAGCTCCCAGGAGCTCGCAGGCTGCAGATGCCGATGCTCAGCCACACCACGTCACTGCCACCACCAGAAGCACCACCACAAGCAGCACCACCAGCAGCAGCAGGCGCCTCTCAGCTGTTGGTGCAACTGCACTGCAGCACCTTCCGCTGGCATCAACGTCCCCTCGTTGCCTTGGAGACAGTCCTCGCGTCCACCACGGGGTCATGGAACCCTAGAGTTCTAGGTTCGTGGAACCCTAGAGTCATAATGCCATGGAATCCTAGAGTCATGGTGTCCTGGGATCTGCGCTTATCTTTGATGCTGAGTTTATGCTGGGACATCAGGTTCCTGAGAATGTTCTCCACTTCATTAGTTGTCTGGATATTTTCAGTCAATTGCTTGTCTTTTCTCAGTTCTGATGGTAGATATTTCTCACATCAAACCAATTACTTCCTTTACTATCCAGCCAACAACCTTCTCTTTAGTTTCAGTTTTTTACCTAAGTTTTCCACTTAGATCACAAGAAATTAAATATTAGCACTTATTGCACCATCCATTTCCAAGAAGCAACTTCCACACAACGAGATAATTAGAAGCTATTTTTCACAGCATTAGATTTCTGTGGGATAAGCATGGTAAAAAGTGTTTGAAGGCAGAAACAAAAGAGAAGATCTCTGGAGAAAATCCAAAACTAGTCTACAGTTGCACTTTTCTCAAAATTCTCTGGGACCAACCCTTTACAAATAGGTCAGTGAAGAAATTTGGATCCCTTATCAAATCCATGTACATTTTACATGCACTCAAACACAGCATTCAGGCCTATTCCAATGATATTCTGGAACCTTTTACAATATTAGAGCTTACTGAAGCAACACATCATGTACCTCTCAGGATAATAATACGACAGGGTTAGTTTGCCAACCAACTGGCTACCAAAGACAAATCTGCAGTGATGTACAGAGCTTGGCAGCTCATTCAGTACTCATCACTATTTGAATCCATTACAGTCATCCAAGAAAGTGACTCCTTTCAACTAGGCTGGCTTCTTTAAAAGAAAGGGAGAAAGGGATTTATTTTGAAAATATTAACTTCTATCCTCTCTTCACAATACGGTTCGCAGGGTAGCCTGTACAGCCCTAACACCACACAAAAGGCCTTTTAGGAGGCCAAATTACAAAGGGAAGTGAGACCAAACATAGGTTTCTACTCTTCTGCCTGGCAGGAGTATTTTAACAGAGACAGATCTGGAGTTCCAAGGCTGCCATTCAGATTGTTAAATGGCCTAATCGACAGTTTGCTTCTAGGGAGAGGGTCCCATACAAAAGGTCAGCAGCAGCAATGAAGAGTATTTCTAAAATGAATACACAGTATTTCCAACAATAAATAGAGTTGCTTTAGCAGCAACTACCACTGAAGATCCACCTTTTCTACCCAAAACCTTCAGCACACAGAGTTTGGGGTTTTTTCTCAATTTTATAGAGTATGCTTGGTTTGACTGACAGCTCCCATTTGCTTCAAGGGCAGAAAACTCAGATTGATACTGTGTGGTTCTGAGAGGCTCATCTCTCTATCAGATGGCTGATACAGAAATCATACATAGAGGGGTGAACCTTTTCATCTTGGAGTGGATGATTGTGAAAAGCATCTATGCAATTATTCAAATTGCTTGGGTTACTGTCAGTAGAGAAGGTTAATTCAGCTCAAGCCTGTTGCGGTGGCTGAGCCAGCAGCGGTGGAGGCCGAGGGGCCAAAGAGCTCTGGAGCAGGAAAGACCTGCATCTACCCCTTAAAAGGTTGCAATCCAGTAAATTCTCCCTTCCCCTTTGCCTCATTGGTTCCTGGTCCCGCACTCCACCCCTTTCTTTTCCCCATTGCTTGTTGTTATATTACCCTGCCTTCTCTCGACCCCTGTGCCCTCAGACGATTGGTTACTGGTGCTCTGCCTGCCTCCTTTCCGTACCCCTATATAAGTTTGTCACTGCGCTCAGTTCTGGTTCTTTGTTGATGGATCCCTTCATTGTGGATTTACAATAAACCCTTCAGAACTCTATACGAGGAACCCCTCCTGACTCTTTGCCTCTGGTGACGCCTGAGCTATCCAGCTGGAGTGTGAGTATGTGCTTTCATGCTGCCATCAGCACGGGTGTGAAAGTCGGCCTGCTAGTGTGCTAAGCAGCACCGCTGGAGCGATCCCTTGCCAGGGATGCTTTTGGGAAGACGCAGCGACCTCTCCACCAACCACCACACTGCGTTATAGGCCCTTTTCTCTTTTTGGAGGATAACCTGAGCCTAAATAATGCAAATTAAAAACACCTTCAGTAACTGTTTTTCAAGACTTATTTATTCCCAGCCTAGAATAGCAAAACTTCCTATTGTTTAGAACAGGTAAACAAATGAACATCTGTGGATCTTTGCAACAGAAACTTATGTCAGATATTTCAGCAAACTGTGAGACTTTAGACACTGTTATGTGAATACACACATATAATAGTTCAGTGAACTTGCTACACTAAAACAGCTTAACAAGGCTGAATGCATCAACAATACTAATAACCATTTCTGATCCAAGATCCCACAGTCCATTCCTGAGGAAAGGCAATGGGTATTTGGTTGCACCAAGAGCATTGAACTATCTGATATCAGGTCTGTGGGAACAGAAGGAAGATCCTCCAGAACATTCCCACTGCAGTGGCCCAACTCTGTGGAAAACTTACTGAAAACGTGCAGGTAGAATTCACTGGGAACAATTCAGAGATGATAATAAATAACAGTAACACATCATCAGACTACAGAAGGCTTTACAAGATAGGTATGCTGTGAAAGAAAGAGAGACAGATTACTAGAGTCTACTATAAATATATTCCCAATAATATGCTCTAGTGATTTAATTATACCAACAAAATGCAAAAAGAAACTGGAGATAATAATTTGAATTTCTTAGCTTGCTACCTTGCCCTGCAATGCTTACTTCCACATGCAGTCAAATAACCTACATATTTAACTAAACCACAATCAGAGCAATGATTTGGAAACTGCTGGCATCAGTGATTTTAGATTATGAGGCACAGCTCATGGCTTTTTTCCCTTAAACACTCTTGTTCAATAGAATGAAATTACAAACAAACAGACACAGAATTTTCCTTTCTCCTTGCTTTCTACTAGAAAACAAGCATCTTAATAGAGGAAGTATCAATACTACATTATCTGTTTGACAAGAACACTGGGAAGAACAGATGTGGTGCAAGTCCTGGGAATGCCTTGACTTGCAGAACACAAGCTTCCTTCCCTTTTGGACTGACCCTCAATCCATGCCCTGTTAACTCCACTGCTGATAACTTCCTGTGGAAGTCATTTGAATATGTACAACAGCATGGAGCTGAATGACTGGGTCTGGCTGGGGTTGCTGCACTGCCCAGCAGCACTCACACAGCCTCAGGGCTTGCTCTTTTCCCTGCCCCTCCTCAATGAGTAGGCTGGAGGTGAGCAAGAATTTGAGTTGGGACACAACCTGGACAGCCATCCCAAACTGAGCAAAGGGATATTCTCTGCTGTACAACATCACAATCAGCAATGAAGGGATTTTTGGGGAAGCAGACATTGCTCAGACGCTGGCTAGACCTATTGGTCTACTTATGGTAAGAGGTTGGTGATGGCCTTCACATGATTAACTTCAGGGTTTCTTCTCACTCTTTGTTTATTAAACTGTTTATCTCAACACAAACATTGTCACTGTGTAGGGAAGGGTAGTGCTTAGCTGCTGGCTGGGGTAAACCCATCACACTGAGATTAAAAAAAAATAAATACAAAATTCAAATCTACAAAATGGAAACTTCCACACTGCATCAGACTCCTGTAGCTATTAGAGAGCAGGATCCCTTTCTGCCAATGCTAAAGATCTCCTTTCCTCCTTTAAGGAGTCTGGAATAATGAGACACTGTAAGGCTGAGAAAACAAGTGAGTCTCAGAGTCATTACAAATGCCGTTGCCTTAGGTGGAATTGCAAAATACACAGGACTCCAAATTCACTTTAAAGTTTTTACAGAGATTTAAATACATATTTTAAATTACAACTATGGGCAAGTTAATTGGTAGTAAAAATGAGATTGTTTTGAATGACAGATGTAATTTGATCACAGTGCCATTCATTGCTCCTTCTCCAGTGGCATTGCAGTATGTTAATGAGACGTTCACTGAAGGGCACCAGATGGCTTAATGGAAAAGGAACAAGACCAGAGTTTGCAGGTCTGCCCTTGTTTTCCGCACTGTCATTCATCACATGACCACTCTGCTGAATGGAATTGGTCATGCAAAACTTTCAGGAAGATGTCCAAGATGTGCTAAGAAGCAGCACAATTTTCAGTTTCTATCTTTTCAGAACAACTGTAATTTTCAAAGGTGTCAGTCCAAGGCTTTGTGTTTCCACTAAGAAAACTGTACCATTTTACTGTGTATATGTTAGTAGCTCCAGCTAAACATATTGCTTCATTTGCTGAACATAAAAACAATTTCAAAACTTGCTTGTCCATGTTTTTAAATGTCCAGAAGGATTTCATTATGTAGCCTGTCATTTGGAGATAGGGACATCTGACTGTAAAGGTAGTGAGAGAAACCCACCATCAGTGGAACCCACCGAAATCAGGAGGCCTCAGAGCTGCTGAGACTAAACTAGTTAAAATGCTCACCACCAAAAAGGCACTGCTCAAATTTTTAGAAGAGATTTTTTACAGATATTTAAAATCAATTTATTAAAATGCAAATTGCAGTATGTGACTATCACTGTCAGGCTGCAATAATCTTCTCAAAAGCCTGCAATGCAGATTGCAAATCTTCATTATGTGTGTACCAGCTTTGAGGAACCAGCTATTTATTAGCTCTGGATCTTGTAACCTGCACTTTGTTTTTTTGTCATTGCAATTCCTTGAAAGGTTTGCAAATATTTGTGATTTAGTGTTGATATTTTATTTATTTATTGTGAAAAAAAGCTCTGAATACTTTTTTAGCATTCACATGTGAGCTTATAACTTAAATGTGGAGCAATAAATGTGAAGCTCAAATGATAGATGACTGGAAATATTAGTATTCCTACTGCATTGGCAACAAGTTCAAGATAATGTGCCCACATATTTAAGGTGCTTTTCAATCAGACAACATATTTTGCAATAGTAGAGAGTGTACTATGCAGCACAGAAAGTACCTAAGGGAGGCTGATGGTGAGCATGAGAAAAAGGAACAACAGTTAATCACACAACTTGGTTAATCAAATTAAAAATTTTGTTCCACGTAGCTTTTAATTTAGTTCAGTTTATTGCTCCTTGGAAAATTGATTTAAAACATCAAATGCAAAAAATTCTCAAAAAAACCCCTCTAAAGTATAAAAGTACATCTTTCATTACATTCTTCCTCCAGTTTAAAGCCCAAATTTGAACATATCTCCTGGGAAAGAACTTACGTGGTCAGAGATTACTTTTCTCTTTCCAAACCAACAAACCTTGACTTCCTCTTCACCTTTCTGTGAACATTTGATTGTAAAGTCACAAAAGCTGGACATTTCCCTGCTGAAGCTGCTCGGCCATTCCCTCCCTCCCAGCAATTCTTTGCTGGGTTTTCATGGTGCTGGAGCCCTGAACAGCCCCACGCTGTGCTCTGCTGTATGGACAGCAGGCGTGTTTCACAGCTGGGCAGTTTCACAGCTCTGAGAAGCACTGGGGTAGGTAACAGATCTCAGTTGCATCCCAGGCTGTCCAGGTGTCCAGAGTGACTCTGAAAATTCTACTGGACAAGACAATTAACCCTTGATACTCATCACAAGCAACTCACCTAGATGGTTCCAGTGATATTACTGAGCCCTAATAATCTAAAGCCCTGATTATTTCCCATTTGTATTTCTTTTCTAAAACAGAAATACTGATTCTCCCTTTTTCTCAGCTTCAGTTTGTCTTGTATATTTACATGATAACCTCTTTGGGGTAAAGACTGTGTGGGCAGCCACCAATATAGATTGGTTTTGATCCTACTCTTTTCAAGTATAAGTAAAGCAAACACTTAATAAAAAGGCAACTACTAGTTTTATCATTTAAAAAACCTAACAACCTTTAAACATTCCAAACATTTTTCCCAGATCCTGAAGAAAGATAGTTTCAGTTAAATTAAATGCCTGCTCTTCCATTCTTTCAATGAAATAACTTGCTGTAGATTTAATAGTAAAGTGTTTAATTTGCCATGCTGTTAATCGGTTAAATACCATGACTTTTCAACCTTCCATGATTTTGTGTGTGTTCTCCAGGGTCTAAACTAATCCTCATGTTCATCCTGTTTATCTCTCTACTTGTTTATTCCATTTGAAGTAAATTAATCAACACTTCACCTGCCAGCTTCTCTGACAGAAGCAAAGGCTGTCAGCCCAAAAAAATAAGGGCAAAGAGAAGCCAACCCTTGTATCCAGGCATGGAGACATTCAGAACCATCTGAGGGAACAGCAACCTCAAAAACCTAGGTGACTGAAAAATATGTTGCTTTTATTCTCAAAAATGACTGGAGATTTACTTTTAAATTCTAGGCAAGATACTTATCAAGCATGGCCAAAATGCTCTGTCCTGACATACAGCTTACGGAAGCCATAATTATTTGTTACAAGGGGTTCCAAATGGAATTCTACAGTCACTCAGACCAAGGAGTACCAGTCCCTCAGCACAGGAAAAGGCTGACCATTTGTTGGAACTCGCTGTTAAGTTGGTAATGCCAGTAAGGTTAAATACCCTGCTGTTCTGGGTGGTGGCAAACAGAGTCAGGACCTTTCAAATCTACAATGCATTCTATTTCCAAGGATATTTCCAGATGGCTATCATTTCTACTGAGAATTGTAATTAAAAGACCATTTTGGGAATGGTTGAAAAGTAACTTGAATGGATTTGTAGGCTTTTGTGTTTTTTCACCTTTCAGGTGAAATAATCTGAACATAACAGTGTTCGCAGTTATTGAAGAAGTAAACACCTAATGTTTTTTCTAGTGGTTTTAGGTACAAGTAACTAAAGCCTTCATGCTAGCATAACTTTTTTTTTCCAGAATATCTTCTGTTCTCAAAACCTAGTCTCAAGAAACAGTCCTTAAAATTAATTTCAATGATATTTCTGACGCCTTAGGTTTTAACTTTTATATTTTTTCAAATCCTGTATTGCTTACTGTGTAACTCTGAAGTCTCTTGTAGCTTGTTGAATGCTCTCTTAGGCCAGATAGACACAACAAAGCTTCTCTGAGCTTGCTATCTGAGGACACCCAGATTGTCCTACGCCCAAAGCTGTAAGCTAGGGCCTCTAGAGAGGTGGGGAAATTGAAGAAAGCTGAAGTTTTAATTGGTGAATTTATGCTGAAATGCAAATAGACCAAACCTATAAAAGTGTGAAGAACTCGTGACCTGCCATCCATCTTGGGGTCCATTTTGGAAGTAGCCTCTGGCTCCCCAGGGTGTACCTTTGAAGGCCTTTCAAATAAATACCTACCTTTATTCCCTTACTCTTGTCTAGTCTCTGTTTCTAGGTAGCTGGAGAAGGCATCATTTCAAAGAAAATGTCTTCTAACAGCACCGCAGCTCTTCCCAACACTGTAATTTATTCTGACACTAAAGAAAGTAGTTAAAAATCTTTACATGCAAAGTGTAAACCAGTATTTTATGTAATATAATAAAATACAATAAAGTAAAATATAAAGATTTCCACCACCTTAGAATTAAATATAGTAACACATAATGAGCTATCAAAAGGAAACAGATGGTAAAACCTGACTTGGAACACAGTGAAAGGTCCTCCTGTACCTGCTGTATGTAATACAAGAGCAAATTTACCATACAAGAATATCTTCAGAGAACCTTTAGGTCACATTATTGAACTCTCAAATTAAAAGACATCGTTATTGTGAAACTGAATTCAGAGCCTTATGTGTATCTTGCTTATCACAGCACAATATTTCACTGACCTATCACATATAAACTATATACAATTTAAAACTGCCAGTAGATGGCTAACAAAGAGGTAACAACATAATTTTTATAAATACCCAAATTTACCTGGTTTTATATTGTAATAATCAGAACTTGATACAATAATCAAATTGGTCTCAACAGCTACTGTTGTTACAAACCAGACAAAATGCAGCTCTGTGATATTTTGAAGGACTCCCGTGGCCAGCAAAAGTGCACAAAAAGGCACAAATACAGACCAAGCAGCTTGGCAGTGTCATACTGCAGTCATAGATTCAACTTCTGTCGCAGTCTGTATGGTATTTGTGAAGAGAAACTACATTGATCCCAGACAAATATCCTCTCCCTGGGGCTTCCTAACAACCCGTAAGAATTTCTGTAAGTCAGAGCCAAGACAGCTGACTTCAATTCAGAGCAAGAAAGATGCACACAGAAGATTTCCTTTGATGTATTAAATAATCAGGTCGTATCAAACCAAACCCCACAGAATCTAAAATGGAAACTCATTTTCCTGCTTCACAATTATGTTTTAAAGCATATTGCCTTTCCTTGTGAATCTTGATTTTCTATTAAATTTCGTATTGTCTTCATATTCTGAATAAAATATTGTAGAATACTAAACATTTTAAATGCTAAAAAAAATTGCAGGAGCATTGGAAACTTCTTCAAGTCTGTATGAATAGCTGAATTCCTGCTCTGTATTCTGCATCTAACCAATATGCCGGCAAAATAAAACCTCTAATAGGAGCTACACATTTCCCATACTCATTTTTTAGACAAAGGGATGTCATTCTCAGAAAAGGAAGTGTGTTTTGCCACATGCAGTGATATCAATATCACCAGGGGGCTGGGCAGTGAGGGGATGGAAAGCAGGGGAAGAAAGGTCCTCAACAGACAGAGAGTATAAATCGAAAAAACTCAAAAAACTGATTACATCTCCCTAGAAAAATCTTAATAGTGGAATTAGAGCATTTATGCCATCCAGAGCACTCTATATTATTCAGTAATTACTAGTGTTATTACTACTCCTCACAGTAGTAACAATGTTCTTCAGTCAACAACGTCCAATCCCAGATTGCTACTTGTGCCTTAATTGTGTATTTATTTCTTCATTAGAAAAGCATTTTTCCTCATTGAAGTACATAAGTGCAGGCTTCATTTCAAGGACTTAAGAATGCACTTAATGTTATATGTTGCTTACATTCCACTGAATAAATCTTTTAAAGCAGAAAATGATTGGCCCACTAGAAATAAAAATTTCCCTTTCTCTTGGGGAAATTCTAGGTACAATAAATGGTTAAGAAATCTTGGAAATCATAAGGGGAGAAAAAAACCCTCAAAAACTGATCTGAATGAAGCCTTACAGACATCCTGGACATTCAATTCTAGGTTTCATCTTGATCTTTTTATAGAAATGAACACATCTGACAGATACAAACTCAAATGTGGAACTAAACTTGACGGGAGTTTGATTTGAGGGTCTGCAGCCATGGTTTGAACTCTACTCTTTTTTAGAAGTTTAAATATTGAGACTTTTAGGATACCAAGCTTCTAGTCTTGCACTCTTTCATAAGGTTCTCTGTTCCTGTCCCAGTTTTCTCTGTTCTTGTGTGCAGAGCCATGGGTTTTGGGGGGATTGTTTGAGGGGTTTTTTTTGCGGGGCGGGGGCAGGTTTTGAGGTTAGGGTTTTGTGTTTTGGCGGGAGTTTTTTTTTGGTTGGGTTTTTTTTGAGAGGCAGGATAGGAATCAGAAACAAACATGACTGCAGCTTCATTGGCCACCAAATTCCATAGCTTTCCCTGCAGTTCTGGCTTTTTAACTAGTGCTGGAAATCTCTATTTGTTTGCTCAGGGGTTTTTTGTTTCTTTTATGTGGGATAAAAGCAGTAGTAATCAAAAGTGTCTGAATATATTACCAGCTTTGGTGAAGAACTGTCTTTTCTCCCTGAGCATTAATACACTTTAAAAATAGACACGTGAATAGAAAAGATATAAAAATGCTCATAAAGTCATAGAGTGGAACAGAAAATGTTTTAGTTGTATTTTTCTCTATTTTCCTACATCTGGAATAAATTTCATTCCTTATTTCCCTGAATCTTGCTACCTCTTCCTCTATAGTCTGTTCAGATGTAGGTAAAAGACTGCTGCAAATCAGAATATTATTTTGGTTAATATCTGAGAAATTAATGAATGTTTAGCAATTAACATTGGGAAATACAATTATTTTAACCCCAAAGTTATCTTGTATTCAAACCAAAATTCACCTCCTCAGTTAAAGACATACAGCCAGGGAAATAAACTCTCTAAAAACATGATCACAATAAATGTTATACTCAGCTGATGATTTTGTGTCAAACCTCTTCAATCTCTGCTCACTAGAACCAGGTCCTAATTTGCTTGGTACGGTATAGATACTCTGCATATTAACCACAAAAATGCCTTCTGCATATAAATGGTAACTGAGAAAGCAGAGACAGCATTTCAAAGGTTCGTATATTTTATTTAGAAATTGCAGCAGGAAAAAAAGATAGGCTCATGCAAATGCAATGCAGTATTCAAGAGACAAACACCAGCAATGGAAGACACACAAGACAATCTGCAGGATGTTCTCTAAATGTTGACTGAGTTCCTGAGCTGGATACTGGGCAGATTCCGTAAAGGAGGGTGATATGCATGGCCCAGCATGAAATTGCTTTTCCTTATGCACACACAACTGAAATATACACAATGGATTTTATTCTTTGCTTCCACTCATATTGTCTAGACTGGCAGAAATACTACGGTATTATGTCAGCCTCGTAAGTGTGCACTCATAATCAAAGTCTAACCTCTTTTGAAAACAAAGTGGGCCTCTGACTGTTAAAACACAGGAAGAGTTAAACCATGTTCAGTGGGAAGAAGACTTGACAGGACCTTATTCTTACAATCTTCTGCTGAATAAATATGAACTTTGCTTAGAAATAGATTCTTAATAGAAAATGTTAAACATTAGATGAAAGTCAAAGTTTTCCTATAAAGCAATAAACCTCATATAGCCAAAGTAATCTGTATGAAGAAATACCATCCCACATAACACAAAACATCAGGCAGCGCAAATATCAAAAGAAAATTTGAAGAGTAACATCCAGTTTGTTTTTTAAAAGCATGTCCAGCACTTACAACAGAAAGCCTTTGTGAGTTACATCTACCTAAAATGGGTCCCTGAACTGCAGAGCTTATAGAAGGCAGATGCTAAGAGCATGAAGTGAGAAATGGGAGAAGAATGGGGAGAAATAGACCAAGGATGAAAAAGGCCTTCCCTCTTCATGTGGAGAATGAGCTGTTAGTGGCACTGGTGTTACAAACAGGAGGAATTATATTGATATTTTAGGTTAATCAGAAACACCAGGTGAGCAAGAGCACAGGTAGCACTCAGAGCAGCCCTTGTGTCAGAAAGGGAAGATGTGACAGGCCCGTGAGGCCAAAGGACAGAATTAACAGCACCTTTGCAACAGAGAGGGATCAAATTTTAGTGGGCCACAGCACAGATGCTACTGTTGCTGCCCTGGATTTTTAGTAAGGAGCACTTAGAGATTTTACACCCTGGGCTTTAAAAGCACTTTGTAGATCTCCCTTGAAGACTAAAGGTTAGATTTAAGAAATAGGAGGTCTGAGATTTGATATTTGTGGAAAATGTTCTCTCTGATGAAGAGCTGTCTATCCTTTCCTGATTTTTCTGCATAACTACATTCAGGATTCACCCATCTATTTCCATTTCCCACTTATTTAGATAGATTTCAAGACAGAAAACTAACATTTAAAAGGCAGAAAGCACATTGTAATACAATAGAATGGCAATTTCCTCTCTTCAGCTGTAGCACCAACCACTACACTGAAGACATGCAACTAATAGTTAGTTCTGTCTAATCTTCTATTACTATGCAAATAAGGTATGCCAGAAATACACATACACTATTATTTTCACAGGCTGGTTTGAAACAAACTCTATTTAATAATAAAAAAAAGGTTAAAGTAAAATTAACTTTTAAAGTGAATACTGTTATTAAACCAGTAACACAAGGTAAGAATACTGTGGTGTTCAGACCTCATGAATATGTTAAGAGAGTTTCGTATAATGCTGACACAGAACTGTCTGAAGAAATCTTTCATGTGGTATACGTTGCCTTTTGCTCTGCACATGGATGTATTTAAAAGTTTAGAAACTTTAAATAAGGAATGAGATTCTATTTGACATCATATTCCACTGAGGTTACTCTGAATTATGAAAAGTAAGCCTGTCTCTGCAGAGATATAACCCTGTGAGCTAAGGTACTTCTCAGATATTAAATATGGTTCCTTCAAGAGTCATACTGATTTACAGAAAACCTAGAGATTAGAAAATATTAAGTATTAATCAATATTCAAATTTTATTCAGGCCCGGTATCATTTAACCTATTTAAATACTTAAATGTGATCACTGAAATTGGATAACAAGTGGGAGAGAGAAGTCTTGATGAATTTGATGTCCACTGCACTTCAAACACTGCAGTTTAATACAATTCTGTACTTTGGAACACTAAGTCAAAGTCCAAAATGCTTTAGCACAGACAGTGATATGACACCAAAAGAAATGTGCCAAAATTTAAATTGCTGATAGTTCAGAAGCCCTTAGAACTATGTGGCAAATAACTGAATGCCAGCTCAGAAAATATAGAGTTCATTAAATTCTCCAATCTAGTATTCACAATGTTATCTTTATTTATGTTACTTTAGGGTATTTTTAGTTGAAAAAGAAATTCTGCCCTCTCTTTCTACTATATGTGGAAATAGAAACTACTAGAAGCAGTCTCTGGATACATGCTGGGATGTCTGGGATTTAATGTGTAAGTGCTGAATAACTGAAATGAAACATGGTAACGGAACATGTCCATCTCAGGAACAATTCATGATTTTGGATGGGTAATCTGAAATGGCTTTAAGAGGGTCTGATTTCCCAAGGTAGGTGCTTAATGGTTTCTAATAGGAACCACTGTTGTGTCATGGGGTTTTTTAATATAGACAATCACACACTAGAAAAATCAGACATTCCGGAAAAAAATATTTACTTCTCAAAAACATACTGTTTAAAATTTGTTCTGCCTAGCAAATGACCACTCTGGAGAGAGATGTCATTTACATAACACTTCTGGGCGATTCCTATCTCCCAAATTCAGAGTCACAGATTCAGACTTTTCTTTGGCTAGGACTGATTATTCTCTCTAGGCACCTCTCAGCTAACTGAACAAATAACTTTAAAGAGGAGTGATGGATGCAGAAAAACAGAGTGTCTTTCATTAAGCCAACTAAACAGCTTGAAAAAAATATTTAAGGCTCACAAATCCTTCACATTGAATAAATAATCAATTTCACTATAAGTAAATAAAAGCACTGTAGATTAAAGGAGGCCGAAGATCAGCAATTAACATCTAATACATTTATTTGGGGGTAAGATCCTATTTAAATTTCATTCAAACAATGCTTCTTTAGTGGAATACCAGTGATTAAGGAGTATTAGAGGAAAGGTGGGAGTTTGGGCATTGGTTATCCTTTGGGGGGATTTGAGGTTGTTTGCTGTTTGGGGCTTTTTGGTTTTGTTTTTATTATATAAGCTCTGAAAAATCATAAATCACCTCATAGAAGCACAATCTATTTCGGTCACTTAGGTTTCAAAAGATACATTAGCTTTCACTACTTGAGATTCATTAAAAAACTCCATTCCCCTCACTGATGGTTAAAAGCTGCCTTGGTCCCCCAAGAAAGTGCCATCTGTGACTGTGTCACCTGAGTGTATTCAAAATCAATTTATACTTGAAAAGCTTGCTTTGTAAGACAAAGCTTTTTCACAATTATCTCTCTGAAGCTGGCATAGAGGTGTGTAAAAAATGTATTAAAAAGGAAGATGACAGACAACCACCTGCTTCACTTTGTTAATGCAGAGATGAAATAAACGCAAAAAAAAAAAACCCTTAAAATAAAAGGCCTCCACAGCATTAATGAGAAGAAGAAAAAAGTCAGAACTGCAGCTCCTCTGCAAAAGGGATAAGAGGGGTAAGTGAGGTGCTTTTACGTGACTTTAAATCAGTGCTTAGTTTATTGTCAACCCTCCATAAGACCTCCTCAGTAAGGCAGTATGAGTGCAGTATTAAAGATGCACCAAGCTCAGGGATGTCTTTTAGCTCAGAAGACAGAACAAAGGTGAGGAGAAACTTGGCAACCACCAGTGGATGGGTGTGTGGTAAAACTGTGGACAGGTCTGGGTCTGCATCTTGAAAAAAGGGCAAGTCCAACAAGTCCTGTGTTGGTGATCAGACATTAACTGATGCTGTTACCTGATTCTGCTTCGCTGCAAGATGCTTCTCTTTTTCCATCCATACATGAAGAATAAACACATGCTAAAACAATCAATTTCATAAAGAAAATCTTGAAGAAAGATGGCTTTATCTTGAGAGTTCAGGGTTATAACAGGCTACCAAAGCTGTTACCATAAAGAGAGTTTGCTGTCCCGTGTCAGAAGGGCTCTTAAAAGCCCAAGTGGAAACAAAGACCCTTATTTTCATAGCTGCACACACATTAGCAAGACAAATGGACAGTGAAGGACACACAACTTCTCTTGCCTAATGACTTTACTCTCTGTTATCAAGACCGCAAAAGCCACTAGGTGTTTACTATTTTCAGCTTTGTATATTTTAGGCCTTTATTTCCCCAGATGCATTTCTTTAACTGCAACTGCTGTCCCAGCGGATGTATCCTGAACAGAATTTAAACAAATAAAGTATTTTTTATATGATGATATAGGAGAATATAAGGTTTGCTGTAAATATTTGTTTATGAAAATGTCTCTCCCAGGTATAGCAGCATATTAGCTGCCAAGACACTTGACAAATCAAGATGTGTATATTTACAGTGCAGGGTAGCACATTAGAATAAACAATAAACAAATCACAGGAATTTAAGGCACGTGTGGAGAATGACTGAAAGTGAATGGTTACCTGAAACCAAATGATATAAATGTTTCCAGCTGGAAAGCATAACTGAAGGCATAGTTTATTGAATGTGTGTGCCTCAGAAAAAAAATCACTGCTACAGGCAAAGTTTCAGCAGTGCACATAGCTTCCTGTCTTTGGGCACAATGCCCACCCAGTACAACTCTCCTCTCTGCTCCTTTGGTGCAAAATGTTGAGATACCACCAGCTGCTGTCCCCATCAGTCTCTAATGAGTCTCACCTGTCCTTCCAAGAGGCAATGAACTCGAGCAAAGTCCTTAACCTGCACCATGTGTCACACCCTCCACATCAGCACCCAGGCAGAAGGAGATGTGCAGGTGCGTCAGCCAGGACTCCTGAGGGAAGCTGTGAGCCAGGTGAAAGCAGCCCCTGTGCTGGGGAATGCGACCAGCCCAAGGCAGTTCTCTGTAGCACAGTACTGGTTTCTGCCTCCAGAGCACTCTCCCTGAGCCACTGCTGTGTCTCCTGTCCTTTCTTTGATTCCTAAAGACATTCCACAGCCTAACACTCTGCAGGTCCTCGGGCTGTTCAAAGACCTGCACGTCTCTCAGTCCATCCCTCCTGTCTCCTGCTCCACACACTCAGGAAAATGTTAACTCTGAACTGAAAGAATTTTCTTGTGTGCCGTGATAAGAAGTGAAGCAGTTGACATCACTGTTTTCTCTACTGATGCAGAGCAGCTGACTTCGCACTCTTGGCTTTAAAATTCTTTTCCACATTCAGGGATGTATCCAGCAGGGAAAAAGGAGTTAAACCCAGGAAAGAACATCACCCATTTCTCAGACCTGTATCCTCGTCTTGCCTCCTTCTCTGCTTGCTAAAATGAAAATCTAGCTAGCATCAAGTCTTAAAGGTGGAAAACAAGGTCCGATTCTAATAGTAGAACATGATGCTCTTAAAAAGAGAAGAGGGGAGAAAGATGAGACAAAGACTGGCACCTCTAACTTCTGCTGCTCGTATTTTGTGGTCACACTCTGACAGATCACAGGTGTGCCTGGCCAAAACCTTGATTCAAAACACATTTTTTCTACTTCAGTCCAGTGGTTAAAATGCTCAAATGATTTACAAACTCACGCCAATTCCCAAGCCCTGAACAACAGGTTCAAGATTTTTTAAAAAAATCTTTCTACACTCTTTTTTATAACAGAATTTTTACACTTCCATTCAAGTTTCCATCCTCCATAACCCGTACTTAGGATAGCTTCAAATTCCAGCCCCAAGAGCAGGATCTTTCTGAAGGCAGGAATTCCAGGGCTCACTTATATTCACAAGTACAGTAAGGTGGGCAGGCATTGCAGCCACTCTTAGGCCCCGTGCCAAGGTCGTCTGTACAACATGAGGTGTGAAGTAGCAGGAATCACATGAAAATCTAAATCTTCTCTCTGTATTTACCTGTATTTGGGAAAATTACCCAACCAAGTTCATCAATACCCACCATGCAGTCAAAAAGCATGTCTTCTGCTGGATTTATTTCTCATCCTGAAAAGATGCAAAGCTCCAGGTCCTTTGCCTGTTCTGTCACAGCTTCCTCACCCACATTAAAGTGGAAAGGAGGAGTCACTTACTGCACATAGCAAGTTTCAGCTGCCTGTAAATCTAACACAAATTACTTTACCAAACATGTTGATATCAGAATACTAACATGTAGAGTCCAGGACACTGGACAGATATTCAGTGACAAACCAAAACCAAGCAAAACTAAGGTACATAGGTGAATAATTATAGTTTCCCATAAGTTTGGAGGTTTTTTTATTGCACCTAAGCTACAGGGCTATTAAAAAATTGCACAGTCATTTTCCAAAATTACATTTTTCACTTGGAGACCAATTTATCTTCTATTTTCCCTGCACAGAGATTTTTCTTGATGTAGCAGCAGAATTTTGAGCATTTGCCATTCTATCTTTCCAGATGTCAAGCCCATTCCCATTACTCTCAACATATGTGAATTAAATAATCTCTTTTTATCCATTTTCTCAAAGCATATTGAAAGCTTTGCAGACTGTCATCCTCTCTGTCCCTTGAGGAAGCACCTTTTTTTAAAAAAAATCCTATTTCTTTTTTGTTTTGTTCCTAGATTTCATATTTAATAAGATATTTTGTAAAACTCACTGTATTTTTGCAAAGATTAAAGATGTAATCAGTTAAGGTCCCAAAGAACATACTTGTGTAACTTTTCACTGACAATTCTCTAGAAAAACTCACACTACAAACAAATCCAGTCAGAAATAGGTCTCTTTCATGATTTCAGCTGAAGAACAAGAATGCCACATTAATAAAATCCCACAATGTATCAAAAAAAGCTCAACAAAGGATCATTGTTATCTCAAACCCATTTTGGGCAGGAGCAGCATCTTATGGATCATCTCAAGATCAATGTTAAGACATTTTGGGAATAGTAGCTGTTAACAACATGCTATTTTCTTCCCTCACAAGTGCCTTAGTGAATGAAGGAGACTGGTTTAAATTGCAGATTTAAAATTGGCAGTAGGATTTAGTCTGCAAGTTACAGTTACTAACAGCAGAGCCCTATATAATATAAAGCCACATTAATACTTTGTTACCTTTTCATGGATGACACCTGTTCTTTTGAATGTTACTTTGATTTACTTGATAAAACAGTTACTTAATTCATGTGATTATTTGATTGAATTCATAAAATAGAGGACAGGAACAAGATCTTGGCAGTGTAAGGAAATAATTCTCTCCTACAACACAGAAAAATGCAATGACTTATGATTCAAACAGAAACAGAAATCAGATCTGGGTAAGCAGAACCCCTCTGAAACGAATGCACTGTGGCTGCAGCAAGGCTCACGGCTCTAACAGCAACTTCCACATGGAAGCCTTGGAAGAACACTCCACCATTTCTTAAAATGTTTGACATAAGAAAGTAAAAAATGATTGTATTTTTTTAAATATTATAATTTAAATATTATATTATGATTGCCCAATTAATAGCTCTTTTTTAGAGTTTAAAGATATCTTTTAATGCTAAAATTACTGAACCAAAATTGCTGCAGCAAACATACTATGCAGATGTGGATTGAAATTCTGTTACTGGTTACAAATATGAACATTCCCAAAGTTTAGAACTTGATTTTTGGTTGAGGGGGAAGACAGTGTTGTTGCTGTTTCTTTGCTTTCCAACACATTCATTCATTGCTTCCATCTAAAACAGACATGTCAGGATCTGCCACACATTTGCCTTCAAAGAAATTAAGAAAAAAATTTCAGTTTAATGCTCATTTTGAAAATAAAAATTATATTGTCATAGGAAAATTTTAAAGTCTTATGGAATTTTCCATTTAATTTCCTTCAAGCTGAAAGGATTTCTCCTGACAATGCACAGCTTTCAATATACTGGTATTTTATACTGTTTGCTGCCACTGCTCTTGAGATAATCCAGCATCATTCTTTCAATTCTTGATTACTACAGTACTTCTCATACTCTCTTTTCTTCACATGGTAGTGTAAATTATTTAGAACAAAAAGGAAAACCCCATAATTTGCCTCCTCCTGTAAACATAAGATCCTTAGCTGGCATAAATCAGCTGATTTATACCTGCTGAAATTCTGTCCCAGAGAGAGTTTAAGATTTAGCTGAGAGTGTTGGGGGGGGTTTAAATATTTAAATAATATTTTTTCACCTAACAGTTTTCATTAATTTACTAGATGTCACCCTAGTCATTTGAGTTTCAAATTACTAGTAAGGCTACTAATTTCTGATGGACTCAGATACTCCATTAGGTGCTGATTTAAAATCCAGCTGAAAGATCTTTACAGAAATCAATTTAAAAGAAGCAATTAAAGATATGACATTGGCAGCTGCTTAGAAAGAAAACTGACAGATCATCGTTAAAAGCATTTGGTTTAATATTGATTATTCCTTGGACTGTTCAATTAGGCTTCTAATTAGGATTGATTGGTTGTGTCCTTAGCAATGAAAGCAAAGATGGCACCTGAGAAAAATAAAAGTGCGGGTGGTTGGTTTTTTTAATTAATGTGGACATGCATGCCCTCTGATGAAAGACAAACTTGTAATATCCTACATATTCTATATTTTTTCTGTTCCAGTCTCAGACTACACATACACAACCATCTGTGTCTTAATCAGAAACCTCCTGGTGTGATTCAGACTGTCTGAATAGAACACAGCAGAATGTAGTGCTGCTTTTCCACAGTGCCTGAAAGGACACCTCACACACTCCGCAGGAAAAAGAGGAAAGAAATCACCAAGCCATTGAGTTCCTCACAACTGATCCCCGTGGCATGGAAAACTACTCTCTTCTTTCTGTTTTGTGTCCTGTTGCTTACAGCTATCTCTTGACAGAGTTAAAATTCTCATGGAAGGAGATTAAGATCTCACAGTAGTTCCTAAAGAAAATTCTACTCTTGATCCTCAGTGCTACACATCTATTTTGAAGGAACTGTTTCTGCCTCCAGCAAGTTACTGGCTCAGAGCAGGCAGACAGGGCCCAGCCTGTGAGCTCAGCTGAAAGCTGGGCCCTGCACAGCACTTTCAACTTCCACAGGTTTTATGCAGATTAAAGAGTATTCCGCACTTGATTCAGCCAGGTGCCTCTTCCCCCACCCCCCAAACTAGACATCACTATTATCAGCAGTGTCCTTGCTGACCTTGACAACCTCCTCCATGGTTCCCTCTTCCAAATAATTTTTCTTGGCCATCTTGTAACCAGTTACCAATTTCTTCATGTACTGGGAAAAGGGAGAAGCTGAGTCCTGTCTCCAGCTGCCTGCACCGAAATTATCCTGCTGCCTCACTGTCTTTGTTTGGTAATCCCACTATTTTAACATTAATAGATTCCAGTTATCTGGAGGCTCTGAACCTAGCACTACCTCTTCATTTAAATGCTTGAAAAGCAAGTCCCCATAAACTTCAGTCAACAGAGGATTCTTTCATCACCTTAGTGTAATCTTTCTGGATTTGCACTGACATCATCCAGTGGAACATAATGCTCATTATTAATGTATAGCTACAACACTGCAGTGGCGTAAACCCACATAAAACTGACTTTGAATGCATAAAAATGTAGGCATTTACTAATAGCCACATTCATTCAGATCCCTTCCAGTTCTGAAGTGTACTGACATCCCTGTGGTGAAAGAAATTACTGCTATCTTGTGATATCTTGAGAGCTGTTAATTGACTTTGTGCTGGCAGGTAAGTGCCATTAGCTTAGGATGAGGATCCACTAATTGTGCAAAATAGTCAACTGCAGCAAGTAGTTTTGCTTTCTGGAGTACTTAAAAGCAATTCAGGGATTTGTTCTCATTAATAGCAGTAACATTTGTGTATTCAGAGTAGAAGTAGAGCCTACCTCTCTCTATTTGATCTTATAATTGGATCAGGTAGGATGTGCTGAGCCACAGCCTACGAACCAAACTGATTTAAACTCAAAATCCAAAAAAATATCTCAGTTTATATGCTAACAGAATCTTATTTACATGAGCTATAGAGAGATTCAAATAATTTCAACTTTGGAGATTCGTAATCTATCAGACTTGTACCTGTGAGATTATTCTTCAAAGGCCAATTTCTATGTAACTGTACTGCCCATTAAGGTCTGATTGAACCTCTAACACCAAGCAAGGCTAATCTGTCCTATTATTTATGCTTTAGGAACTAATCAAACTATAGAAAACTATAAGTTTTCTGCATCCAAGAAAGAAGCAGACAAAGCATACAACTTTTAAATTTATTTCAACAATGACATTTTACTTTTCTCCCAACCCTGGAAAGGATTTTGGGGGTAAATGAAGTGCCTTACTCTTTTAAAAGGGATTGCTTTAAAGGGAAGTTGATGGAGTATGTAAGTGTGAAGGATTAGAGTTTTTAAAATCCCACACTTTCATTTGGTTAAAGAATTGTTGCTCACACAGTTCACTGCAGCTGCAGAACAACTAAAATCTAACAGCAGGCAGGGATTCTCATGCCTCTATCAGAAAAATGAGCACCACTCAAATACTTAAAATATCATTTATACTAGAATTTGGATTCCAAGATTGTGAGAGAACAGTAGGAAAAGCATAAACCTTTGTTGCACTGGGTCAAATTTCGTCTGGGGTGAGACAAGCTAAATATCAGCGGCATGAACAAAATAATTTGGTTCTCAGGGCAAAGACAAAGTTGGAGCTTGAGCTCCTGCAGTGTTCTCATTGCTCGCTCTGCTAAGACTTTTTGATAGGAGGAACAGGCATCAGCAGCCACAAAGGGTGCAGCAAGTGCCCCCACTGATGTTCTGCAAAGTGCTTCTCACTCCCTCCCACTCGGGAAGTGAATTAATCTGAATGGATTCTGATCTGTTGTTTCTCATTACTGATCCATAGTTATTCAGGCTGCCTCCAATTATGACTTGAAATCCTCTCCAGGGGATGCAAAACTCATGTAAAATGCTCACTCTGCTAATGCACCCTGTATCTGACACGCAAATTTACAAGGCAAGGGCAGACAGAGACTAGGCATTATCTCAGGCTTTCCCCATTTCCTAAATTTTTACTCCTAACAACATTCTCTGTCACCTGCTCCAGGACTTTGTAAAGTGAATTAGAGTTCTTCCTCATCAGAGCTGAGATCTGTCCAGCACATTAGAGTCAGTCATTCTACATCCTGCTGCAATGAGAGAGAGCACCGAGGGCTGTAGAAACTTAAATGTACCCTGAAATGAACCTCAAAGGGCAAAGTGTTTATAAACTAATAATTCTTATCCCTGGAGCAGAGGGGCGCAAGAGTCCTGTACAAGTAGCAAATTGTTTTCCAGTACAGCCTAATAATTGACTGTCACTTTGAACAGCCCTCAGCACAGCTGAACACAAGGTAGAGAACATGCTGATAAAGAAAGCAACAAAAAAAAAGGAAAAAGAGAGAATGGGCTGTGATTGAATCTCATTTGTAAGACAAACTCCCCTCTGTTTCAAAACAAAATATGACCCCAGAAACCATGACATATTTAATCTTTTATAGGAAGGCAAAAGTCAGTATCATCCATTTTCAGAAAAAAATACTAGATTTCTACAGTTAATATCTTGTGGTCTTTTGTACAGAAAAAAACTTGTTTGAAGTTAAAATCTGCACTGATTCTTATTAATTTGCCCAGTAGTGAGACCCAAATGCAGCACAATGTTGGTACCACTTCACTTGAGTGGTGCAAGCAGGGCCAACACCATTGTGCCATTTCATCTCCTGGCCAGTTAACAAAACCCTGACGGAGTGGCAGAAATGAAGAAGTGGAGGGAAAGTGGAGGGAGAAATGGAAAGGAGGTGGTCTGTTAAATTGGTATGAAAGTGGAGGGAGCCAGTTCAGCCTGCTCTCTGCTTTCAAATCAAAATTGGCCTGACTTAATTCCTGCCCACAGAAGGGCCCAGTCTGGAGTCCTGCTGGCGGAGTCTCATGTACCATTTGTACAACTGCCTGCTTAAAACTGTGGCTGATGAACATTGGATTAATCTGCTTTGACAAATTCTGGTCAAGGAGTTTATGAAACAGTCATGGGGCCATGACACTGAGGTTCCATCTTTTGCTTTCCTGCTTATCTGCTCCTCAGCCACACACAAGTAATTTTAATTCCTTGACTCCAATAGCTTTAAGACAAATAAATAAAATCTGTTTTCAGATTTCAGCCGCCTTCACTGGGGATTTACACCCAGTATCACCATGCCTCAAGACTCACACCACTTTAAGATAGCCAGTTAAACCCTGGCTGGGAACATTGACTGGGAAGCCTCCAATTACAATGGAAAAGACACATGTAAGGAGTGAACACTGTTCAGTTCTGCAGTTCTACTCCAGCCCTGGATTCCGTCCCTGTGGATAATCCCTGGAGATACCAAACTGTTGAGTACCAGGGTTACCATGGAAGGGCACCCTCTCAGAGGCCCACAAGGACCAAATATCTGTGAAACTGTCATAGGCAAAATTTGTGACTCATAACTCTGATGGTGTTTTAGTTTCTGATAAAATGATAGTTCAGCCACAGATAATGACTCTCTTCTTTTTCAAGGTGCTGTATATTAATCAATTTGTAAATAGCTTACAAAAGTATCAACTTGGGGGTTCTCAGTTCTTCCAGATCCTGAATTTTTTGAGGATTTTTTTGAATTTTTTTCTCTCTGCAGATGGCTTCCATTACATGAGTGGATGCTCTGATCCCTGCAAGTAATGGGGCTGGGATGGTGTAAGAAAAGTTGCTTAGTTTCAAGAAATGCATTTGTCTTTATGATTCACGCAAGTCAACTCTTTCTGAGAACACAATACATCCTGATAATGCCTCAAATGCCAAACTTCCAATTAGATCATTGTTTCTTTTAAATCATCCTCCTGTGAAAGATCATGCTTTAAAAAGAGAAGGAAAACAGCCCAAGCCCCTTAAGATTCCAGACCGATTACCTTAAAAGCCTTTTTGCCAGAGAAAGTACTATTTTTTCTTGCTCATCAGCGTTCATCACATGTACAGTAGAGCAAAAGAGGAATTAAATTTACCTGTCTAATTACAAAGGATGCCCTGAATTACCAGAAAACAGCAGAGGCTCATTCTGAGCAGATATTGCAGGTACATTTGGCAGCTTAAGTTCAAGCTGTGTGTCTGCCAATAAGGGTCTCTTAAGTTTTTCAGGCAGTTGCAACATGCTTTTTATGTGTCATACAACGCATGATACATTAGAAAATATTATGCAAATTACAAATTAATTATGAAAATAACATGCTGCTCTTAAAAACTAAAAATTCCCTAACACAAGCATAACTAAATAAACCATGTTAACTAAAATTAGATTGCATTTAGTTCAAGCTTGGAAAACTAAGATCAAAGGGGTTTTTTATAAAATGTAAATTCTTTCTTAAATGAAAAAAAAAAGCAATCTAAACTGAAAAATTACTGGAATAGTCATTTAAATTTTAAAAAATTACTTTCTCTGTGTATCTGTCATTTGTATCTGGAAGGAAATAAAAAAATGGATTTATTATTTCAAATGTGATGTACTGGAAGCTATGTCCAAGACTTTTAATTCAGTTGCATCAAAATTTATTATCCCTAATTTGTTTACAGACAGGTTTCAAAAAGCTGAAGAAAAAAATTGTCATAGAAATAATTAAATATACTTCAAGGAAAAAAAAAAAGAAAAAACACTAGCAACTTCCAGTATTATCACAGAAGTACACAAACTTCATCTACCAAGTCATCCTGAAAAGCCGGCAGAAAGACTTGGAACATGTTAAGAATGAAGCCAATGCATCTGGCACACAGAGCTTGCCATTGGGTAGAGAAACATGCATAAGGATGTGACTGAAATAATCCCTCCAGTAAACACTACTTAGAGTTGGAAAATTTACAGGACTTAGGCATAGAGAAGATAGAAACAGTAGCCAGCAAGAGCTTAATACAGGAGGGTTTTTTATACCATAAGCAGCTCATCCTGTGCCTCAGAAACCTCTTATTTTAATTTTTTTTAGAAAAAAAATACACCTGTGCTGGTGAGATAATCTTTAGGCACCTAAAAACGCAGGCTAAAACCTCAGAAAGAAAGCAATAACACAAATATTGCCTGAGGATATCAAAGACACAGAGAAATCTAGAGGCACATTGAGAAGATTAAAAACACTCCTCAGAGTACTTTTTTGCTTAGCTTTCAAATGCAAGAATCCACAAATTGGAGCATTTTTTGTGAAGCAATTGACACACAGCCAAATTAATCTTCGCTTAGGATGGAAAGACAGGCAGATGCCAGTCCATTTTCTGCTTGAAGTATTAATGAACTTAGCTTCCATTGTGAGTTTTGTTCAGGATGGCCCCTGTGGATTGAGGGAGGGAAGAACGAACTGCTGAGGGATTCTCTTATTTTGGTGTGGCTCTAGACTGCCACCACTGACTCGGCTTGAGTTCCTCTGTTTTGTGTAAATAAGAGGTAACTCAGTTTCATACGCTTCAGGAACCATCAGTTTTCAGGTCTGCTGTAATCAAAACAAGTTTCTTTTGCAGTAGATGGCCTTTTCCTACCTGTAGCACTTCTGCAGTTTGATACCTGCCAGTGACAACTTTGAAAATGATCCACAAAACCAGCAGGTGGGCACTTGGCAGATTTATACTCGCTGCTGTTGCAAGCAACAGCCAGAATCAAAAATCAAAGCAAGGAGCAGAGTTATCACACTTTTTAAAATGTGTGTAACTAGTTCCACAGAAATAAATAAAAATACATTTTCTTTATTAGCCATCTAGCCATTTAGGCCATCTAGCCATCTCCTAACAGAGAATAATGTGGCAGCTGCATTTTGCTTATATGCACTGCAAATAGCCCACTATCAACAGTACAGGGGAACAGTGTTTATCCTCTGACCAGTTTCAGTGCGTTGTTTATAGAGACACTTCCACATCTCCCTCCAGCAGCAACCTCCACCTTGCAGCTGAAGATCACTGAGCTGTCACACTGGCCAAGCTTCTCCCTTCCATCACGAAATTCCGAGTGGCGTTCTAGTGCTTCCAAAGCTGACTTTTCCATGCTAATAAGCAAGTTTCACCATATTCAGATAGTAGAGGGATGATAAAGAGATGGCCAAAAAGAGACAGAGGATGACACAAAAGTAAGCACGTTCTGGTACAGCTATTTTTTTATATATTCATGTTTCTAATTTCCATTGAATATTCTAAATCTATTTACAGTAGTCCCGTATTATTACTGTAGGAGCCCATTACTCATTATACAGCTTGGTTTCATACTGAAGAAGATGGCCCCCAACTTTGCTCCAGATGTATAATTTGAGAGTTTATTTCCCCTTTCACATGAAAATTTCTTTTTAAGGGGCACACTTTTTTTAAGCTTTCCCAAAAAACCACTGGAAATAATTATTGTGAGGCAAAAAGCTGTGAAAATTGTTAAATTCTCAAATTCCTTTCCTTTTGCAGGCACTGGAGTTCCTAATTTGTTCTTAATTATTAATTTTTTTCAGGTAGGTCCCTGCGATAAAACACACAGTGGCAAAAATAACGGGCACCAGTTGACCACATTCTGTGAAGAAAACCTGAAAGATCTGGCACTGTTTAGCCTACGGAAAACACTTTTAGAGAATATACAGTAACAACCTTCTAATATATAAAAAACTGCTGCAAAAATAATTTTTTTCCTATACAGGGAATATGGCATAGACATAGACATAGGACAAGAGCTAAAATTTCTACAGGAATGTGCACAATAGTAGTTTTTAAAATACTGCAATAATTAACACTGAAACCATATGGACCACCTGTGGTAGAGAACAGAGTAAATGACCATTTGATTTGTTAAAAATTTTTCAGCTGGCTCTAATTATAACTTCCTTGCCAATTCATAAGCAAGAAAATAATCTCATATGAATCAGCTAAATTATTCTCTGTGAATAATTCATTTAGCATGAGTATAAAACTATACTTTTTAAATGGAAAGAAAGCATGTTTTAGAAAATGCAGGAGATGAAAAGTTATCAAATAAATACTTATTTCTTGACCAGATGGGTTCTAAAGCAGAATGCTTGGATTCACTCAGTTCTGCTGGGCCTTTGTGGGTAACAGCATCACTTATGGGCAAAGAATGACTCTCTTTTTAAAAAAGAACCGTAAATAAGAGCTTTCAATCCTTATTAATCTATGAGCTGTCCAAATTCTGTCAGAGAAGGTACAGTGGAATCCCTAGCAATGTCGGCCCTTGGCTAAGGTCTGTCTCACGATTTAGGTCCCCGACCTTCACTGGAGCCTGGCTCTCCCTATGTACCTTCGGTTGCAGGGAAAGGGAAATAGTGAACTACAACTGCAGAGACACTTGTGCTCTGAGAGGTTTCAGCTTTGAAACTAAGTCAGTGATAAAGTTTTAGGTTCCTTCCTGATCTCAGCATGGAAAAAAAGTATTTAAACAATGAAATTCAGTTTTACTTATCAATCCTACATCTTATTTTAATGGGGTTTCTCTAGTCACCCCCATTGTAGAAGGCACCATGATGTGAAGAACATCTAAAAATGTAGAACCTTCCTATGGAAATGACATCTCCAGGGTCTTCTTTTAGTCTGGAAGTCATTCATCCTTCAGTTATCTTAGGTGTAAATGAGCACAATGAAAGGACTCTGGTGTAAGCTTAACCAACATGCAAGATCATTCTGGGGTTGTTTAACCTCCAGTAATAATTAAAGTGCTTTGGCGGCTACACTCCAGTGCTAATTTATAATTAACTTCAGGTGCTTCTTTGATCTTCCTGATATATATTTTCCCTGTTTCTTTATCAAGAGTCTCCATGCAGTCTGTAATTATGCTTCTAAGTGTGACCATAGCTTTAAGTAAATGTATTAATATAAGCTTTGGGAAAATACTAGTTAAGGCAAAGCAAGCCCTTACCTCTGAGCTGGAGGATCATCTGAAGCACTGCTGATTAAAAAGGTAGTATTATATAAGCTCCTAAAAGGTTTGCCATAAAAACAAAAGAATGATCCCCAGTTTTAAGGTAATGCATGACAGAAGCAGTACAGCTTGCACCCTACCAGTGATCCACACATTAAGGCATTCAGAGGATTAATATCACAACACTAAAAAATGCAAAGTGTCATGTTTTATATCCAGCCAGGCTCTTCATCCAACGAGGAAGGTATTTCAAACTTTTCCTGAATTATGAAATATTGAACCAAAAAGATTTTTTTTCAAGTGTTAAAAGCTGTTAAAATAACAGAGTGGTACAGCCAAACCTACCTGAAGCAAGAAACAAATACACAGTACAAGAGAGCAGAGCAGTATAACTCTTCCTCAGCTAAAGTAATGATCAGTAATCCTCAGAAGACCAACTCTAATCTCATATTGTTAGCGTTTGGAAGACATATAACCACGCAAAAGCATGGTTATATGCTTACATGGTTACATGGTTATATGCCGATGCTTTATTGGAAGCGCACGGGGCACAGGGGCAGCAGGAGCCCAAATCAGGTGCCCGCTGGATACACGGATGCTGGTGATTTTTATATCCTTACATTATGCATATTAATGATACATGTTAATTAACACACTCCCCTAACTACCAAGTCCCCTGTTCCTAGTTACTATCACAAAATCACACCCATTCCTCCCCTCTTGATTTATTACCCGAACCTAAGTTATACCTGATTCGCTTAAAACAATCCCCCCGTAATTATCACCCGGATTTAAGTCACACTTGATTCGTTTTAGACAATAACATGGTGCTGGCTACAGTAAGCTATTATTCTGTTCTCAAGGCTGTGTCTCTTCTAACTACCACCACCTCCCTGGTTACCCGTTTTACAATTCTGAAAATCATTTTAACCCTAGACTATCAATATTTTCAACACATACATAAGATATGCATCAGGGATAATGTAACTGAGATCCTCGTAGAAGACCCTTTCTATCCAAGAAACATTAAGTGGAAATTGCAACAGAAGTGCTAGGGGCAGGTCTTTTGCAAACACATCTGTCTGCATGTACAAACCAAGACTGATGTGACTTCTCCAGTCACAAAAGTGCTGTTTCCCTGATGTTTCACTCCAAAATCCAGGAATGGCCCCAGTTATGCAGGTATAAAACATGCTCTATACCAAACATTTCATCCCGCAGGCGGAAAAAGTCTGAGTGCTGCAGAGCACTAGCACTGACTCGCAGCATGGATGAGAGTATGTGCACTAATGTGCCTGGCTGGTTGGAGGGGACAAAAATGGGGAGGTTGGTATTATTGCTACTCTAGCTACATCGGAACCACCTTCCAGTGCACACAAGTTTTAAGAGAACTAAATTTCCAGGTGTATTTTGTGATGTCATTTCACAAACTTATGTTTCTTAACTAATTGCTGAACAGGGTGGCAGCACAAGTACACACTAATCCTGGCATACTGGCTCAAGCACTTCTTCCAGTAACACGACCTCCCCACTCCAGGACAACTTCCCTTCAAATCAGTAATTCCATAAGAATCAGAATCATTCCATAAGATTAAAAGAGGGAGAAAAAAAATCACAGAATATGTGAAATTCAGAAGCAGAAGCTAAGACTGACAGGTGAATAAACATGAAGCCACATCTTTCATTTTATTAATTTTTTTTCTTCTACATAATGAGATAAAACCAGGCAAAGAAGCAGAGAAATTTTTTACCATCACAGGTACAGCAGTCTTCCCATCATACATCATCAGATGAAAGGCATGTTGTGCTTATTGTACTGCAGTCTCATTCATTATTCCACCTGGCAGCAACCTGGAATGTTAAAAATAAATATCCCTAGTACAGCCTTACAGTTGATGCCACACAGCAGCAGCTGGAGATCTGCCAAGTGCAAATTGAGTGGCTTGAGGAACTTTTTCCCTGCGTTGACAGAAGCAGCTGCCCATCCTCATAAAATCTATGTGGGCCATCATATTCTCCTGCTTAAGTCAGAATTTTGGAGTGTGCATTTCAGAAAAAAGGTTGAGTGTTGTACATGATGCAGATCTCATTTCTGCAGAGCAGTACTCAAGTACCCCTGGAAGAACATTTGGCAGGACCTTGCCAAAGATATTTTGGGAGTGAGACTTTTTTTGTCTCTCTATTTAAAAAATGCATGTGTCCCTTTATAAAGTGCTCTCAGAGCTCTGTTTCCTCCATTGAAAACCACTGCAATCTATCTTGAATTATCAAAGCTAGCATTTTGATGTTATCATGAACAGCTTTTATTAAATAGTAAGAAAACCCACATGGTAACCTATTTATGAAGTCTTGCTACTGGCTCTTGTCTTAGACGTTGTAATTTCTTTGTGATAATATGATAAAGATTCATTTATGTTACAATGTTTCTTTTCTTAGGTTTGTGACACACTTTTTCAAAATGCAAGTGATAACTTAATGATACATGTTCATCCAGAAAGAGTTCCATTCACATTTTCTGGAACTTCTCTCAGAAATTACAGTATATCTTTATGTGTGCTGAATTTTTTATGAGACCTTCAAAGAATAATGTGAAATACCTATGCAAGAATGTCAAAGAAACTACGAATACCATCAATACAATAAACAAATTAATTTATTACATATTGTTTACAAAAATGAAAACCAATCAGGCCTACTCTTTAACACCCTTTTTGGTCTTTTGCCATGGTGGAAGTCACCTTGGGGAAATTACACTTAACACTACCATTCTTCAGGTCAGCTCTTTCATATTTTTCATAACAGATTTTGCTATTCTTGTTGCACTAATTAGACCGGTTTGAATGTCAGAAATCACTGGGATCTTGTGATCTTCAAACATCATATATATGGAATGTTTGGGGGTTGCTGATGACTATTTCCTACTCAAGTAGTTTGCCCTGATCCAATCCTAAGAGGAGGTAATCAAGAAGACGGAAGGAATTTCTACTGAGGTGCACAGCAGGAAGATGAGAGACAATGGTCACACATTGCCCAAAGAACTCGTGGAGTCCTTTGATGTTTTTAGATCCAGACTGGAAAAAACCCTGAGAAACTTGCTCTGAATTCATTTGTTACCCCGTCTTGAGGAGGAGATGCTTTGGCTCCTAATTTAAAAAAAAAATCACAGAAAGTATATTAATCAATATCTGAAGCTAAGGCAAATTCAAGTGAGATATGAATCTCATATTTGTGACAGTGAGGGCGACACTCGCACATGTTACAAGTCTATTAACTCCTCTGCTGAAATCTGATAGTGTATTTTTTATGTTTGTTTGGGGTTTGCTTTGTATAAATGGCTTCTTTCACACAGGCTTTTCAGTAGTTATTTGTGCTGAGAAATACACAGTCACTGTCCATCACAAACGTTTTTGTTGAAGCCAATCATATGAATAAAACAATGTTTGAGTGGAATCTGCAAAACCTACCATAGTATAGAAAAAAAGCCCTCCACAGAACTAAACAGATTATCCAGAACTAGCACAGCTCATTTCCTTGGGGAATTATAGAACGGTCTTGTAGGGCAGAAAATTTCAGCTCCAAATCTATCAAAATAAGCACTAGTTTTCTTAAATGAATTCAATACTATGAAGCATGTACCAAGAAGAACTAGAATAGAAATGAAATAATTCAAATAAATGAATGGATTAGATTAAATGCAGTATGGTCACAACTGTATGATTCAGCAAAGATAGGAACATACATTTAAATCAAGCTAAAAAAGTCATTTGTCAGCAGCAAACATTAAGGTAACTTGAGAACCAGAGGGAAAAAACCTGACAGAGTGACTTTTTGCAGGAATGGCTTTATGTGACTATATCAGAACACTGTTTGATGGGTGCTAGAGAAAGATCAACCCAAAGGCCATGAAACTTAAAATATACAGAAAGCAACTATTTGACTTTTAATAAAAGGCCCCATAAAAGTAGTAATCTTCCTCCAAAAGCAGTGTCACTGCTCAAGAAGGAATAACCCCAAGACAGCACAACAAGGCTCAGGCCAGCTCTGACAGCCTTCCACAAAATCCACAACAGAATTCCTGCTGAGTTCAATGGGGCTTCATCTTCTCTTGTTCCCCTGCCTCAAGTCTGCATCACTGGGCATCTCTCGGCTCCAACTTAAAAACATTTGCATGCTAAAGTGACAGCAAAGACAGAGGCCTAATTTGTGCCCAGGATGCCCTATTACAGTGTACCCCTGCCTCATTCCTGAAGCCACAGTGCTGGCATGAGAGCTCTCAGCTTCCACCCTCTCTGGGAAAAGTCTCTTCCCCAGTTCTGATGTAGTGACAAAACAAAGAGCTGCAGAATGCCAGCACTAACTCACCCTCACTGGAACGGCTGGGAGCAGTTTGGGGATACATAAATACACTAAACTATAGGTTTATTTCCATTACAGTGAATTGTTAGAGGCTGTACCTATAAACCTTACAGTTTCTTTGCAGGACCACATGAAATAACACATTCTACAGCTATGCAGGTAACAATTGAACAGTTTGCATTGCTGCAAAAACAAATGAACTAGAGAAGCAAGCAATATGACATGAAATGCTACAAAACATAGATTTTTCTTTGCAAAGCTGGAGAGAAAAGCACAACCCTGCAGCATCTCCTATTTTCATCAATATTTTTCCCAGTGTCCATAAAACCTTAGCAAGCAACAAACAAATGCAACCAAGAATCTGTAAATACAATTGTTTCTGCAGCTTTTTGTCATCCTTGGGTAAGCAGGTCAGAAGGAACTATCACTGTTGGAGAGGAAGACTTCTGCCTACAGGGAGGCTGTCACCCTGCACAGCTATGGCACAGTATGATTCTGCTCTCTTTATTCTGCTCTAATGCTGCAGATAAAGCTGATACAGCTTCCAGGAATAAAAATACATTCAAACCACATCTCCAATTTGAGGTTAAAATCAAACATTTATTCCAGAATAGAAAGCATATTTTCACCAACTCTGTAGAGGACAATTCTACAAGAGTTCTTCAAGAGTTACAGACAATTCTACAAGTGTTACAGAAAGTGTTACTGCTCTAGTTCTTTGTTAAAAAAAAATATTTAAAAAATTCCTCTCTTCTCTCAGTGTCACAGAGATCTCTAGAGACAACTTGGCTTCACACTGCCCCTTCTCTTCAGACACTCTTCAACGGCAGACTATTCTGCACACTCACACCTCGAACACGAGTCCCAGCACGGCGGTGGGTTACAGGCAGGACACCACCAGGTCACTCTACACGGACGTTAGCACAGTTCCACAGACAGAACCAAGCAGAATTTCTCTATTTCATATCTGTAACTCCAATAGCATTAATTACAACAAACTGACAAGTAACCTACCTACTACATACATGCAATTACAGCCATGCTGCAAAGGAGGAATGCAGGCTAATTATTAGCCCTTGCTGTATAAAGAAGTCTAAAAAAAGGGTTGTGATCATCAAAAGAATTGGCCTTTTCAAAGAAAAGCACACAGTGAGGCTGAGGGAATAGAGCATGACTTGTGACCCAGCCTGGCTGCGGATTCTCACAGCTGTCTCTTCCCATTACACCAAAAAAGATTTTAGGATTATTATGGCTTTTTGCAGCAAATATATTTGGAACCACAGCCTACCTCCAGCTCCCAGTGACTGAGGGTGGGCAAGAGGCAGCACAGGGTGGAGGTGAGATTCCATGGGGGTTTTACAGAAGATGCAGGGATGCTGCTTCCTAACCTGGCACCCTCAAAGTGGCCCCCAAGCACTAAGGTGAAACTCTTAAAGCAGAATCACAGAATATCTTGAGTTGGAAGAGACCTACAGGGATCATCGGGTCCAACTCTTGAGAGAATGGCCCAATCAAAGATGCTGAATGCCCAAACCTGAAGTTCCCGTTCAGCCCTATGCGGATACCAACTTAGAGATTAAACATTTTAAATCAGAGGGATTTATTCTTATACTATGAATCTGAGATTTTTCTGAGCCTTTCAATTCAGCAAAATGTTTTGATACTTGGACTTTTTTGTTAGTTCAGGCTGAAAGCAGTGTTGAAATAGTATTTCCCTCAGGAAAGATTCTACTCTTCAGTCCTTTCTAGATATTATTTTAATCATGACTCTTTAAATAGAATGAAATGGCCCAGCTAAGCGTCAAACTGGGAATTGTTAAAGAAAGTATGCTCTAACTGTTTCTCCATTTCCGAAAAATCTATTTACAGGGTTGCAAAGGTATTTACTTCTATACGCAGGCAGTGCTTCTGCTCCCACAGCAATTTTGCTCTCTATATGAACTAGCACTTTAGGAAAGACAGCATGGAAATACCTATTTTCTGCCCTTAGAATTAGTTTTTAAATTTTGAAATGTTCTTGGTCTTCCATTTATAAACAAGGAATGGTACCAGGTTCTTCAAGATCTACTTTCATTTTGCTGGGAGTGTCTTGTGTTCCTCTCAACTTTAGGTTTACTACAAAAAGCTCCCTGAAATGTCTTTCATAATCAAATGTTTTATAGTTTAGATTAAAAAAATACATAGCCACCCACTGCTTGTGATACCAACACTAAGTTATAAACTATGCAGACATTTAGAGTCAAAGCACTTCAATGAAGCTGGGCCCAGTTCAGCAAAACACTGAATTATGTATTTTTGGCTCACTGAGGTCAATGGGAATCAAACACAGGCCAGTCCTATCGGTCTGGATACACTTAACCATGCACAGCACACAGCTAAGTACATTTTCCTGTAAGCTGCCCTGGCTCATTTGCCATTCCCATCCAAAATAGACATTCTCAGGAAAGGAAATTTAGTCCTTGTATCTCCATAATTTATAGAGTTTGAGTACTTGCACTTCCAGATCTGTTATGTGACTAGATAAATGGTTTTTTAATATATCTAAAAAAAAAAATGGTTTCTTAATATATCTATGAATGTAATATCTGTGAAGAAACGTCATTTACCATGTAAGAAAAGAATTGTTAAAAACTTTCCTCTGTCCCAGTTATTCCAGATCAAAGCCATCCAGTGAAAACCTGCTAAAAGAGAACCAGATAAAGCACAAACCTGTTAGGCAAATCAAAGCAGCCAGTGGGAAAATGATAAAATACTGAAATAACTATTTAAAAATTGCATCCCTAAAACTCTCAGCTAGATGAATACATANCAGAAACTTCTGCATGCTCTCTGAGGTACAGGAAGGTCTGCTATTAAAAATGACCTTTTTTCCAAAGTCTAATCAGAAATATCCTTTTAGAAAGTGCATGTGACCATTAAATCATTAACTAAATGTTATAAAATAACTGGGATAATTTTATAACTATATTTAAATATTAGTAATAAATAATTATCTGCTGATTTCAATAATGTCTAATAATTTAATCATTTAAATTTTATTAATATCTTCAAATTCCCATAAAATATGTTGGGTTCTTTTTCTCAGAGGCAATTCTTTCTAACAAAAAGCGAAGAACGGTGTTTATTTCAAGCAGTGTTATGATCAAGCACAATGCCAAACAGCTCAGTTCCACCACAGCCTGGGTCTCTGTACATTACCCCTGCTTTCCACCTGCTGTTTTCCTGTGAGTATGGATGATGTATTCCAGGAAATGTGTGCACAAGGTGCCACGTTGCCTCTTACGGCTCTGCACAGTGCCAGTAATTAGTTACACAGACAAATCAGATCTTCCATATTCACAAGAAAAATTAAAAGGGGGCAGCTTAACAGGGTGTNTAATATATCTAAAAAAAAAAATGGTTTCTTAATATATCTATGAATGTAATATCTGTGAAGAAACGTCATTTACCATGTAAGAAAAGAATTGTTAAAAACTTTCCTCTGTCCCAGTTATTCCAGATCAAAGCCATCCAGTGAAAACCTGCTAAAAGAGAACCAGATAAAGCACAAACCTGTTAGGCAAATCAAAGCAGCCAGTGGGAAAATGATAAAATACTGAAATAACTATTTAAAAATTGTATCCCTAAAACTCTCAGCTAGATGAATACATATTTTAATACTGCTTGACAAAGTGTGGTGTCCCTCATTTTTCTTCTACTACATACTATGAATAAGAAAATTATTTTCAGGAATAAATCTGTTCACCAGTGTGTTCATTTTTCATTGGCATATTGATCTCAAATCTCTATCCTTTGGGTATGAAGAAAGTTTCTTTTATGGACAGAACTTTGGAGCTGGAATCTAATGCTTTATTTACCCCATATCACAGAAACCATTTCCTGATAATTCTTGTATACTGGCCCCTAATCCTGATCTCAAAAAGGAATGTACTGGTGATGGACCCTCTTTGCCATCCTACCAGTTTTTGTTCAGTACCTTTTAAAGCTTCAGAAACTTCTGCATGCTCTCTGAGGTACAGGAAGGTCTGCTATTAAAAATGACCTTTTTTCCAAAGTCTAATCAGAAATATCCTTTTAGAAAGTGCATGTGACCATTAAANTGGATGATGTATTCCAGGAAATGTGTGCACAAGGTGCCACGTTGCCTCTTACGGCTCTGCACAGTGCCAGTAATTAGTTACACAGACAAATCAGATCTTCCATATTCACAAGAAAAATTAAAAGGGGGCAGCTTAACAGGGTGTTCCAAACCACCCCCACAAGGGGGAGAGTAACATCTTTCCTGTTAATGGATCCCTTGGGGTGGATTAGAGTGAAACAACACTGAATGATCAGTGTTTGTCCATATAAATCTGTAAGGTTTATTTTAAAGCAATTTGGTGGCAATGGAAAGCAGGTATGTAGCCATTTTGGTTATCGTTATCTTTAGTAGGACGACAATATAAAAGCATAAAAAATACCACTTAGGAAAACATGTAAGGAAAAGAAAGAGAAGGAAGGATAAGAGCAGAAATATCTCCTGACCCAAAGGCCTCACAACGAGATTTGGTTGTTGCAATTTCAGTGTCTGTTGGCTGAAGCGATGGTTGCAGAGTGGATCTGTCAGGTGATGAGGAAAATCCACGGAACACAGAATCTACTCGGTTGACAGTTGCTCAGGTTCAGGTGGGAATGCCCAGGTACCTCTCCTGGGGTGGCGAGTTTCACACTGGATGATATAATGTTGTGGATCACAGGACACTTTGGGAGTCCCTAACACCTTTTAAGATGATGGCCCATTATGTCCCATCAATAGAGATGAGCAATTTCAGGATTGTGTGAACGCCCCTGGTACTTCCATGACAGAGGCAGTATCACAGCTGAGCTCATTTGGCTGAGGACACAGAGACAGTTCCCACCTCAGAGCTTGCCTCTTTCCTGACCCCATTCCACACCCAGCTTGTAGCCAGCCTGAGGTGGGTTGCAGTTTATTAAGACAGGCTGAATGAAAACACGGGGGTTCTGACCACCTGCACACACTCACATACATGGATATTTTCAGGTACAAACTCCTCGTGTCCTCTGTTCTCCTCAAACATGAGCCATGCAGCAGGAAACAGGCTCTTGTCGTCTCCAAACAGAACAGAGAAAACTATTCGTTCTCTTGATTCACTATTTCATCTCATCTTCCAAACACAAAATCACATTCAGCTTCATCCATTTTACTCATTAATTTCATTCAAAATTGCAGGTACTCTCACATGACTCTTAGGAAAACCAAGCCTCTAAAGACAATGTGTAATGCATGTATTAATAAACTAATGCACACAAGTAATGCATCCAGGTACTTCACAAAAATAACCAGAGGAAAGATCACTCACACATTTGCTACTTAGCAGTCACTGACAATTTTCTGTGAAGCTTTTTTTATTATTATTACTGTTATTCTTATAAGTTCCTTTTATCACCATAATCAACTTCCTTTGCCAGAAAAACTTTATCACTTTGTGTCTGCTGGCTCTTGTTGGAAAAAACATTTCCCTTCTGGTGTGGGATGGAGAAGTGTTTGCTTTCAGGTCAAAAAAACAGTTCTACTTCTTAAACATCACCTCTTCCACCTCCTTCAATCACTAACAGTAACTTTCCTTGCAGTGAGACAAGCCCATCAGGCACTTTTACTGTCATAAACCCGTACTATGCTTGGCATAAATACTGCCAGACACAGACTTATTTTACGAAAAACTTATTAGATATGTCATGTTAGCTAATCCGCACAAAATATTTATCCCCCTAGAGGGATAGAAGGAATGACATGATTCTGCTGTGCAAGTACGAACAAGAAAAGTGGTGATTTCCCTGACAGGCCCGGATGGCTTTTGTGCATTCAGCAATGCTGATGTATGGAAAGTAGCGCTTCTGTGCTCTGCTTTGGCTGTAACTTGTCAGTCTATCACATTAAAAATATCCAGGACTTCAGTCAGCAAACATAACTACCTTCTCCGCCTGCCTTGGATGTTAAGGCCATATTCCACTGGACTTCATCTGGGAAAAGGCTAGACAGAAGGTTGAGTAAGCACAAAATTAATCAAAAACTCTTCTGAGCCTCTGTGCGCTGCATTTCTTCCTCTACCTTTAGTACATCCCTATTGTCTGTGTGAGCCATGGAAGAAAATTGTAATCTATAAAACTGACTGCACACTATGGTATTTCCATTCCCTATGTTATATATAAGGACAGTAAACGAACTGATGGATACAGGAAAATGCAGAGAACATTCTCCTTCTGGTAGATCCCAGCTATTAGGGAAAGTAAGACATTTTTTAATGATATGAGTACATGTCCTACTAGCTATTTTTGCATTTTAGCTGTCAAAATGAGTAAACCAGATACTTTTGAAGAAGGAATTAGAGGTCCATTTGCTAAGCTGAAGGCACTTAGCACTCCTGTCATATCATATTGTATTGGGAGGACCAGTAAAGGATAACAACTGTCAGACACTGTTCTTATTTCAATCCTTTAAAATAGTGTAAGTTACTTTTCTGTTTCAAAATACTTTGAAGTTCCTAAAATTCTGTCATAGAAAATAGTAAAATAGCTTCTAAGAAGCCAAAATTTTTCTTTTCCTTTCCTGTTACCAGTGAGCCTGAAAGGTGAAAGGTTATGTGTCATGGGAGGCTGACCCCATATGTGCTCCCTGGGTAAAACACAGTTCCATTTTGGATTGATTTTCTAAGCAAATGGTGTAGTTAGGGTGATAGGCTGTAAGCACATCTCCCACTGCTTGAATAATTACTTACAAGACAATGTTTCTGTCCCCCACTGTTCTCACCAGTCCTCAGCAAGACATGGGGAAACGTGAGCACTTTCTGACTCCATTCTCTCAATTATAAACCCTCAATATTAAAGATTTTCGGGTTCTTTTACCTACTTGTGAGGCCACTCATTCATTCCACCTAAGTGGCCATGATGCGGATGCAGACCAAGCCAAGACTACCCTTCTGCAAGANTTAAGTCTCTTTCACTGGGTGTGTACACTTAGGGCTCTCATTGAAGCTAAATGTCTCAGTTAAGCCATTCAAATAATAATGCAACTGCTTCTTTCTATTTCTTGAAAAAAAATTTAATTTTCATTTGAAGGTTTTCTGATTAAAAGCCATGCTCTTCTTCATGGCAGGCAGGGCAGATGTGCAGAATTCTTGGGGGAATGCAGAGGTCTCCTCTGCACACTGTTATTCCCAGAGGTAAAGAAATATTCCTGCCCTAGAATGTCCGTTCATACCTCAGCCTCCTCTGTGCTTCTACTTGAGTTTCCTCATCTTTCAGACTTGTAGAGATGTTTCTGAACTCTGCTGGATTTGACTGAGCCTGTTTTTGATCTTCTCCATAGGCCACAGGGAGCACATTTCATACATCACTCTTGTAAATTAATTATGTTAACAGATGAGGGGTGGAATCATATCAAACGGTGTGCACATACCTCTGAAATCACCAGAGCCAAAAGACTTTCCTTACAAAAATTGGGTCTCTGCTTCTGAGAAAGCCTGAGGCAAAACCTGCAAGACTGCTGGAGATACATCCCACTGGCTTCCCTATTCATTAAGGCAGTGAAGAAATAGTGGCAACTCTGCAGCTTGGGAACACCCCAGAGAGTCACTTTTTATACCCTGCAGCTTCTGGTTCCATTGTCAGTGTTGATGCTGCCATTCTCTGTTTCTCTCCTACTGTTCCCTTTTATGCCAAACCACAGCATTTATTTTAAAATCCTTTCAAACCTTACTCACCTTGTTACACATAATCCTGCCGTGGTCATGGAAGAGCTGCAGTGATCTTTGTATCCATGTGGCCAGGCTAAGGTGACCGGATTCACACAAATCTGTGAGATTGCATCTGGCCAGCCCATTTCTGTGGTTCCCAGCATTTGGTACACGAACCTACTGCTTAAGGGCCACTGTTTAGCATAGCTGCTGAAATTACTTTTTCCAGATACAAGAGCTTCCTTAATAAAATGTACTGTTTCAAATGCGCTTTCTTTTTAAGCCAGGTTCCTGTATAACCTTCCTCTGTAACAGCACTGTTTACTTTATCTGCATGCCAGGCAAATAAGGCCGAAAGGGTGAGAAAGCTGGTGTAACTAATGAAACAAGTAAGAATAGTGTAGCACAATTTATCTTCTTTGGTAGGAGAAAGTCTCAGGAGAGAGTTAATTCTTGGGGAAGTGGTGACCATTTTGTTTTCGCTCCTAAGGCTGTTCTCACGTTGCTAGAGAATTTTACAACATGAGAATGAATCTTTAGTTGAACTTTAACTACAGGGCATCAAAATACAAGCTGAAGGAAAAGGACAAATAACATGACAACACTGCCAGGTCTTTTCACAAAAGACCTGCAGCATCTCATTGCAAATGAGATGTCAATCCTGTAATTAGCAATTCAGTCAGTATTAATTGTGTGTGTGTTACTTCCCATCAATCGCTGTCATTTCCATGTAGTCAGGATGTTTTATAGAACTCAATTTGTAAACAATATGCAAAAGTTTAACCCACTTTAAATTAATGTTCCTAAGCAGGCAAAGGGAGGTTTTAGCTATTTCTTTCTATAAATGGACTTCTAAAATTTTGGTAGGTCCTGAGGAAAAAACAAGCATGCATTAAAGGTTATTAGTCATATCCAAAACCATTGTAACCAAGATGTAGCATGTACTTTCTTGTCAGGAGTAGCACAAAACTGAAAAAGCCATGAGACAGAGAGTCAAAGGCACAAGTCATTCCAGCAATTCATATTTTATGAAGCAATGACTGTTCTTGATTTAAGACGTGTCCAGCAAGACATAATCCATGGCTTGCTGGCAAGTGGGGGTCCCATTTTTAAAAAATATTTAATCTCCTGCCTCTCAATTTATCAATTTCAAACATCAGAACTTGCTTTATTTTCATCTGATAGATTTCAGAAAGCCCTCTGTAGGAAAATTGTATTTGTCATAAGTTATGAGAACATATAAATTATATTTCTCATATAATGACTACTGCAACCACCCTTTCACCTTAGATTTGATAGATTAAGTAGATTGATCTCCTGGAACACTTCCTCTTTAATAACATTTTTTCATATGCTTTAATTATTCCACTGGCTCTTCTCACTGGTGATCAACAGCCTTACTGAACTGTGAACATTAGTCTTCCACTGGGAGACCACTGAAAGTGCCAAATAAAACAAAACTTCTATTTAATATTCTCAGGATTGCATTAAAACCTTTACTGCAAATTGCATTCTTTCTCTCACACACCATAACGACTTCTGACTGAAAATTAATTGTTCATCCACTGCTTGTGAGCCACTTAGATCCTGTGTTTAATATGGGCAGTCTGTTCCTTAGCTGTGCCACTCACTGTGAGATCCATAAACTCTGAAGCACAACCACCGTCAGAAAATTTTTCACGAGTCTAAAAGGACATCATGAAATGAATCACAAACTGTGACTCTGCCTTCAGTCTGTCTCCTCTGGAGAGCTCAGCCCAGAGCACAGACTGGAACTCATGTGTGAAGCTGCCAAAAATGCGAATTACAAAATGGCTACCAGCTTTCATTTCATTTCATTTTAACTTAAACCCAAAGTTAATCTAAAAAGCATATACATTGTCCAGCTTAAGCCTGGTTTGCACAGTTTCCAGGTCAACTATCTGTTTACAAGTCTATCTCTTTAATAACCTGTTACTTCTGTCATAGAAAATATGTATGCATAAAAGTTGCCAGAAAAAGAGGGGCATCTTTTCACATGTGGTATCACTTTTCAATACTTTATGCCCTTTCCTTAGCCCCCCAGGCTGGGCCTCACAAGGCATCAGGTCAGGAAGGCTTTCTACAGATATCCACACTTCACCGGCTTCAAAGACAAATGCACCTCCCCGGTCCTCTAAAACCTGGAATTTCACTTTATTACGTGCGCGTTTTCTCCTGAAAACCCAGCAGATGTGCAAGGACCAGAAGCTGTCCTTTTTCCACGTAAAATCTAATGGGTGTACGGTATTCATGGACAAATATGCTCAGGAAAACAAAACTAAGATTTGGAAGAGGATGGCCACAGTGAAAGTACCCAGCTCCCACTAGGCCTGGTGACTTTCTCTGTTACCTGCACCTGGAACTCGTGTGTTCCACATCAGCACAAGTGATTCTGTGGCATTTCTCCAAAGAGAGTGTTTGTTCTCTGCAGAATGAACGGTCTTCTCCATCAGGCACATTGCTCATGGATGGAAAAGGACAGGAAAAGTCTTCTACGAAAGTTATATTCACACACATCCTAGGATGCAAGACAAAGAAAATAAAAACTTGAATAAGATGAGTAAAGTGTTTGCTTTCCCAGCTAGCAGATAGAAACATATCCATTTTACTTACATCTCTGTACCCTGATACACATATATATTTTACACTAGTTTTTACTGTTACCTATAAATAACTAATGATTTATCTATAAAACATTCTTACAAGATTTGAAATATATTTAAAAATATGGACAAAATAGTGGAGGAGATGGCTATACTGGAAAATAAAATTGAAAAAGCTAACAAAGTTTTGACATTTATGGGAATTACGGACAGCATTCTTGGGAAGAAACAGGATTTATCAGCTCAGTAGTTTACTGTGCACATTTTTCCACTGGAGGTACTACAACAACGAAAGGGCCCTAAGGAAGCTGGAGCCATTGTTTAGGAAGATACTTAACAATGTTTTTGCCTCCCAGCATGATTAATCTTATTACTTTCAATGGAACTATTCACATGTTTCAATTAGGCTTCCTGGAGAATGTTTACACAAAGTAAAAGGGGAAAAAAATCACAGCTCTCCAGAGCATCAATTGTTCACAAAACTCATTAAATTAGTATTTTGTTGTTACAGCTCCTGCAACTGGCTGCCTCAAAGAGCAATACAATACTGCAACCTATCAGCACTCCTTTTATTTTTTGCCAAATCTTTTGATCCATTCTGACTGGATTCCTCCCATACACCTTATTTCTCACTTTGGCTTCTTTCACTTACAGGGTGGATCTCCACCGAGAGTTTGCCTTTTCAGGATCCAGGTGCAGCAGGAGACATTTTACAGTAACATAGGGCAGCCTGTTCAGAAAAGACAATATTAACTGCTTAGCATACAGCACCTTGAGGACCCTAGGTCAGAATGGACAAGCAAAGATTGCAGCAATTTTTGCTTTCCTGAAGAACAATTTGTGATTTATTCTCTTATTCTCCTGGTATGCTTGTCACTCATGCTTGTGACTCATGCATGTCACTGTGTTGCTTTCCAGGCTCTTACAGACTTTTCTCATGTTCTTCATCCCTTATGAGCAAATATCCCATCACGGTGTGGCTGTTGCACCTTCATGGTACCACTGCTCATTCTAAGATGGTTCTTGGAAGTTCACTTGGCTTTTCTGACCAACAGCTCAAGAGAGAATTTACTCCCCTTGGTCCTATTGAGAAACAATGCAAAAATAAATGAGTAACAGAATCAGGAACATTTTCCATACAAGTATTGACTGTTTTCTCCATAGCTGTCAATTCCCCTTGCAGTAACTTCAATTTCTTTGAAAATACTACAGTGAAATGCTGTTCTTCTGAAATTCTGGGCACTTTAAAGGAGTCAAGACTTTACACAGATTTGCTCCCTTCATTCCCACATTTTGACACGTTACTAAATGAAAAGTCTGGTGCACGCCTGGTTTTTGCTCTGGTTTGCCAGGATCCAACAGAAGATATTATTAATCCAGTCTTGCACATACAGTTGAGCAATGTTCCACACTGCTTTGCAACATTTCTGCTTCAACAACCTCATCTGCATCAGCTAATGTTGACATGGGAGCCAACAAAAAAACTCTTTTAAACAGAAGTTTGTGATTAGCTTTTGTATCCAGTTGCACACACAAACACAATAACAGATGGAAGATTACTAAAGAGTGGAAGAGAATGAATTTTCCATGTCATTATCTCTCCGATAATGGGAAGTACAAAACAACACCTATTCTATTCCACGTCTGGCACAATGGGCTTCTGTCTTTGGGCCAGATGTGATCTGCTTTCTAAAGGAAAGTGGAAATCTAATTAGAACGTACTGTGGAGAGACTGACCTTACACTCATCTGTGTTTTCATTAAAGTAGCTATCTAGAGCACTTGATATGTTGCAGGCTGCAGCTGTCAGCTTCAAGAGCTACGTCTGAAAGCCCTAAAGAAGAAATAATTGCCAGGTAATGATTGCAGCACAACGTTAGTGCACCTTGCTGTTCCATTACAAGAATAACCTTTTTAATTACCAAGAGTTAAAAGAGGCATTTTCTATGGACACTGGGGCACATTCTAGAAATTGTGAAGTTCCTACAATTCCTACAAGTGCATTAATTCCAAAGGATCTTTCCAGCACTTATCATCACTCAGGATTTCACTCACTCAGAGTAATTAGATTTTTTTAAACCATTACTTTCTTCTGAAGTTTCAGACATCCAGCCAGACCTTCAGTAGGACTCCTGATAAGGTCATCTCCTTTTTTTTTTTTTAAATAAGGTGTATTTGCTCTTTAAAGTGTTTACTTCAAAGAATTTGCAGGTCTTTATTTACAAATGCGCTATATTTAAGGACATCAATATATCTCATCTGCTGGTTTTGCCCCTCAGTATGCAAAATTATTCAAGAGGATGTCACAAAAAGGACTGAGTACAGAGAATTTGCCAGCTCATCTCCTCTTCCAATTAATTTCACAGCTTTAAGAATGCAGACCTTTCCCTTGATCTGACAGGTAGCAGAACAAAGCACTTGTATTTTAGGTGTTGTCTGTCATGTTTTATCTGAGGAAGACATTTACATACTTCAACAATGCCAAGAACACAGGCTCCCAAATTCATACACAAAATGGACGCATTCATTAATCACGGATTAACTAGGCAGCAATCCAGAAGACCAGCTTGCTCTAAGGGGTTGATACCAACTGAACATCCATCAATAGATTTCTAATATATCTGAGAACACATTTTGGATTCCTAAAAATTCCAGCAGCAGAAATGTCAAGAGGAGATTGCAATAATGAATAATTATTTGCTATTACCGCCAACGAGTTAATATACTAATGGGTATCTACTTTGTTCCCCCCTTGTAAGATAACTGATGGTTAATGCATGTTTTTATGTGGGAACATTACTCACACCCCAAAATATGACATTACTCTTAAAGAGAATGTTCTGATACTTTACTGTGTAGAAATGCTGTAGTGTGGAAAAAATGCTGTCCATTGTTTTATTGCAGCTCTGCAGTTCTGCAGAGAGCTGTGTTAAAAGCCACTGTCTCTTCAGTATTGAGTTTCTAAATTAAGATTTATACTGCAACTGATGCACAAACATAAGAACAGGCAACAAGAATTTACTTTTTCTATTTTCCACACAAAAAGGCTCAAAACAGATGGAACATTCACCACTGTCCACTGGGGATGTTCAGTCTGGAGAAAAGGCAGCTCAGGAGAGACCTGATCATTCTGTACAAGTACCTGAAAAGAAGTTGCAGTGTGATGGGTGTTGGTCTCTTCTCCCAAGTCACAACTGAGGACGAGAGTTTGTGCATGACTCCAGTCATGGTTAGCTAGGAACTGCTGCTTAACTCTCCCCCAAGAAAAGACCAGTGGTCAGGAAAAGGAAAACAGGAAAGCCTTAGCCTCACCTTCCCATCTCACAGATTGGTACAGACATGTCCAATTTGCAGATGTTACAGGCCAGAAATGAGTGGGTCACATGGGGGCCCAGAGCAGTGCTTCAGAGAGCACACAGTTCGTTTGGCAGACCAGCTGTGTAGCCCAGCTCATGCATCACACACCACGTGGTCTGGTTCAAGCCTCAAGGGACAATCCAGCCCATCACATGGTGAGGAAAATCAACTTTTTTCTCCAGTGAGTAGCAAAAATTATTTTAACTGCCAGCAAAACAAACCAGTAAGTTTTTCAGCCTTGCTGATGATGTCTTGAGTGGCTACCTAGAAACAGAGACTAGGCAGGGATAAGGGAATAAAGGTAGCTATTTATTTGAAAGGCCTTCAAAGGTACACCCTGGGGAGCCAGAGGCTACTTCCAAAATGGACCCCAAGATGGACGACAAGTCACGAATTCTTGACACTTTTATAGGTTCGGTCCATTTGCATATCAGCATAAATTCACCGATTAAAACTTTAGCTAATGATTTGATTTCTTCAATTTCTTCACCTCTCTAGTGGCCCTAGTTTACACCTTTTGGGCGTAGGACAATCTGGGTGTCCTTAAATAGCAAGCTCAGAGAAGCTTTGTTGGGTCTATCTGGCCTAGGAGAGCAGCTAACAAGCTACAAGAAACTTCAGAGTTACACATTAGGCAATATAGGATTTGAAAAATATAAAAGTTAAAACTAAGGCATCACTGAAATCACAGACATCTCTACAGGGACAGTTTTGTTCATCTTCAAAGCTTTTCAGAAACACTGAATAATCTTCATATTCCTCCTGTGGGCAGGAAAGTGTTAGAACCTGCCAATTAAAACCATTACAGAAACAAAGGCACAGAGAAGCTGTAAGAGAACAGCTCAGATGTTCTGAGTAGGTAAGACCTGCCCACCCACTCTTCAGCTAGACAACGTTTTGCTCCATTTGAAGTTCTGTGGTTTTTTCCTTTACTTTGCTAAGAGCCAGCACAATTGGTATCAAGCTGGGGTTCTTGCTCTTCCTGTCCCCCCAAGGTAGCTGATGGTAATAAATAGGTAAGGAGATAAAACAAAAGGCCCTGAGCAGCTTTTGAAGCATCAGCTCTGTTTTGCTGTTTTTTCAAACTCACAGATAAAGGTTGTCCGGCTGATCATCAAAGAGAAATTCAGCTGGGCCTTCTCTAGGAATACAGTGAATCCACTGCAGCTCAAGAATAGAGAATTAAAACAAGAAATGGGGCCTGCTCACCTCTGCAAATGATATCCATAAAGATACCCCAACAAACTGCTTCCTGCAGTAAAGGATTTAATCTGATTCTTTCTCACCTTCCACAGAGATAATTCAAAATGCACTGTAATAATTCAAAGCGCATCTGTACCAAGGAAGCATGTGAGAATCCTTAAATAGTTCCTGGGTGCAATATTTTGAAAGATAAAAAAAAGGAAGATAACTGTGTTCAGTTCAGAGTTCTGATAATCTGGGATCTATCATGCTAATCTGCTCTTCAGAAAGAGACATTTATTAATACACACATGTGAAATCTTGCCTGCCAGTTGTAAGGAAAGGATGGGAACAGGGAGAAGGGAATAATTTTTCACTGTTTTATCCTGAATCACAGTCTTTGCGCAGGTGGAAAAAAATGTGCAAGTGGAAGCAAATTTTTCCTGCCCAAAGTACAAATTCTGCCTCCCAGCAGGAAGAAAAGAGTAGGAGCTGAGAGTTGCCTTCATCTGGCTTAGAGATGCTCAGTCAAGACTTCCATCACAGGCACAAACCCCTGCAAAGGAGGTAGTGAAAAGGCACCTGGGAGGGTTAGAGGGCAAATCAGACCAACTGTGCTTTATCATATCGCCCCAAACAGACTGAAGCGTGATCACTCTTCATGGCATTCACTTCTCTTCAACAAGAAATAGTTGTTCTAGCTGTCTGGACTAGAGTTACTACTTTCCCACTCATGGGAGAGAGATCATTCGTGGTCACGGGGCCTAGGTCCAGGTTTGTTTCCACTTAGCATGATCAGAGATAATAGTAACAATCACCAAAGTGAAACACCCAGAAAACTTTGTCCTTACTCTAATTACAATTTTATTTTCCAAGTGCATTTTTAATAAGCAACAAAGAGGTTGAAAGCTTGTAGCCTGAAGATATTTGAGAATCCATGGACTAATTTTCATGTCCACAAGACATATTACCAAAGGAAACAAGCTCAGGCCAATAAGATTTAATTTATCAGGACTCAGACCATCAGCGAAAAACTTTCAGAGGTTTGTACACTAAAAAAGTTTGCAACTACTGCAATAGGTAAGTTTTTGTCAAAAAACGCTATTATATAAACAAACAATTGTATTTAAAGGTATATCAGATCTTACTTTGTCCCTTACATCGTCCATTCCAAGACAAACCTTTAACTTGCTCACATCCTTACATCTTAATGGCCCTTGCAGGGTCTACCAAATACAGAAACCACACACTGATAAATATAATAGAACTATGACCTAAGTCTTTAAGAAAGGATTTCTCACTTTCTTTTGCACAGTTGGACATCCAGTCACCAGCCAGGTAGGACACGGTCCTAAGTTTGCTTTCTACTGTGCTTGGCTCAGCTCTTTGTCATCTGGCCTTAAAATCAGTTAGAAAAGAAATGTATTTGAAGCTGCACAGGCAGAACTGGAACAATTCCATCAAGAATTCTTGAAGCAGGAAGCTTCATGGGGCATTCTGCATCTGTCAGATTCTGAGAAATGAAAAACAATAAAGTATAAAACCAGAAGGATTTAGCATAAACTGTAATCTATATTTTAAAATGTAGTTCACAGTAGCTCATCTTCAACCTTAATGGAAATGTTTGTATTCACTGTGCAAAGAATGCTACCTCAGATGAAATTTGTGGTATTGCCTAGTTCTTGCAGATAGTAAAGTTTACTAAACAGTGGCAACGCTGCATTTATTTTTGTGATTACTGAACTAACGGTAATTTTTACAGAGGTGTGGCATGGAAAGACATAATATTAGACTATTTTCTCAACATTTTTACTCAATTACTACACTAGCTAAGGTCTGTGGGCTCTTTGTCTCAAGTCACAAATTGTAAAATCATGTTCTCATGTCTGATTTTCCCATTTTTCTTCCCTGTGGTTTTATTTTTAAAGTGAAGATACATTCAAATATCTACATTATATATTTCACTATTTGAACGACAAATCTTCAAACAACAGAAGCTGGAATGGTCCAAGAATCTGCAAGTCAAACTTTTAACTTGACTTTAGTACTGATGAGACTTAGTATACTTCGAGCATTTAACTAGTCAGAAGGATGGTGTGCCAAGTTTTACAGCGTGATAATGACTAGAAAAACCAGCATTAGCTGGTGACCCTCTACTTTAGTTAACTGGTAAGTGGGCTGTTTTATTGATTGCTGTTTATTTTATTGCACTAAGGTCACAACAAAGATGAGCATGGCCCTGTAAAAGCCACATGAACACCTTGCAGAAGACAGTCCTCACTCTCCTGAATTAGCAAAACCAGGCACAGTGGAGAAAACAGGAGAGACTGAAGCCAAACAGCAGATGTATGGTTAAAAAGATCCCAAGACTCCTAAACTCTAATCCATCACTGTGGCCTCCGGACTACAAGGTGCTCAAGGTATTTTTCTGTGACAATAAACTGCCATGTCTAATCCTAGTGCTGACATTAATAGGTAAAAACAACCAAAAAAACCAAAGAAAACCCAACCAAACCACAAGCAAACAAAAATCCACCTTCTAGAAATAAACTCTGAAAATGTACTGGGAAAATCCTGCAACATTTTTCTCCAAGCAGCTTGATTTGGTTCAGTCTGCAGCAAGATTGTGCTGTCTTTTTGTGCATAATAGTTTGCACAGCTACAATAACACAAAGTGGAGTGTGAATAGACTATGCATAGGCTAATTTATGACTTAGATTCATTTGCTCTGTTCACTGTGAATTCCATGCTTTCCTTCAGTTTGCCAAATGCAGTTTTTCTCAGAGAGCTGTTTTGTTTGATACCGTGCTTTTGTTTGGTTAACAGGCATTCCCTCATCCTGCTTCTTTTGATAAGACTAATGGATCACAGTGTAATTAATGGATAAATACACAGTGAAGTTTGCAGATCTGTCCCAGGGTGCCACAACGTACAGATCCAAAAGTTTACCACATCATTACTTTGAATGTAATCAGAATCCTAAGAACACATTTCAAGGGAAATAAGAAGCCAAAATCAGGGTAAAAAAGGAATAAGGAGGGTATGATAGATAACTGCACAGACAGAGGTTTAAGGGCTGCTCTGCATATGGAGTGTCACAGGACAGAGAGTTTCTGTAGTCACACACAGTCATTATCAGCAGGTCTGCAGTGGCAAACTCCCCAGTGTTTACCCAGATTCACTGACTTTTATTTTCTTTCTATTTTTTATTTTTAAAAGGGGCTTTTTCTCTTTGCTAGGTGGAAGTAACCCAGGTGGGTAAAAGAACCTTTACAGCATCAGTGGTGTGATGGGAATACAGCTTTTGAGGGTGTACCAGACTTTGCACGTCATTTATGTCATACTATTAGAGCTAAGGAATCTTACTTCCCTCAGAGGGATAGTGAAAAGGAATCAGTAGAAGCATTTTTCACTAAATGTGACTTTTTATTACGCATTTTCAGTTACTGTTCTCGAAATGTCTTCTTTTAAACAAGCAAATGGTACAAAAAATAATCTTTATGCAGTTTTCTAGGAACAAGAATATTAATTACCAATATATTTTAGCCCTGATGTGGCAGAGCATGAAGTCGCAGCAGCCATGCTGTGCGGTTACCAGGTTTTTATGTTTCCTTGTGCTACTGGCATGATCTGGTTCTCCTGGTCCTTTTCTCTTTGCCTTTACCTCATCCTGTAATTACCATTTCCTCTTTACTTTGGCAAATGGTACACAAAACATCCCCCAGAATAATAGAGGACAGACCTCTACTATCTCTTAGTAACCATCTAAACAACTAGCTCTGACCACACTTGAAACTTTGAAAAGAGCATTCAAACTGAAACTTTCCTCACCATTTCATTTTACATATGTTGAATGAAGTCTCTTTCCTCAAAAAATATATTAACTCTACAGTAGCTTATTGTGTTTGCTGCAGGCTTTTAATTGATTCAATTTGATTTTTCATATTGCTTAATTCTAAAGTGCTGCAAGCTACTGTCTTCATTAACAGGATTATTGGACTAAATTCAAGAGCTTATCAGGATAATTTTTAGAAAATAGCTACTTGTTTATGCTATTTATCCTCCCTTGAATCCCTCTGCTACATTAATGCCTTTCTTATTAGCCATAAAGTGTTTTAGAGTAGCCAATAATGGCCATTAAGAAATTTAAATATCACACAAGGTGCATCCGGGTAACTGTCCTGCCTTCTGACTAGCTTTTGGAACAACACATTTAAACTTGGCATTCTGTAAGGAATTCTGCAAGAGTTCAGTACATTAGGAGCATTATCTTATCCATAGGCTACATATCACTGATGCATATTAATCATATTCTTTCAGTCTGTGCTGACTCAGCTGACATTCTGAATCACTTGCTGAAAAGAGAAAGGATGCATTTTGCATATATATATTTGTATGCACACACAAGCACCTATCAGATTTTCTTTACCTTTTACCAGACAGTAAAAAAAATTTTAAATCATGTTTTGTGTATAGTGTTACAAATGTTAATGTACTACTAGTTATTTACTTAAGTGACATATATGTTTCCATTTGGACACACACACATTAATTCACTGTTGTCTCCAATTATTTCCTCTGCCAATTCACTTTATGTTTTTTAAATCCCAGAATAGTAACAAAGTCTATTTTCAGTCAACAACTGAAAAAACACTGGATTTTAAAATGTAACAAGACCATACCTGACCATCTTACATACACAAGTCTTCCACCTAATGCAAACCAAAAATTTCAGACATAACACGTTAAATCCATGTATCATTAGCCGCATCCACGGCACCTATCAGGGCAACAACTGCTTCAAAGTTCATCAAAACACAAACTCATTTCTTCCTGTTAGCTCTAAATCAGTTTTCAAAAAGAGCATCCATTTAAAAACATATGAATTTACCTCCCGTGTAAAATTATTTAACAGTTTTCTGGGTGTCCAGCCTGTGGTACCTGAAAAGGGCATAGTTTTCAGATCACAGGATTAATACTGAGGTCACATTACTCAAAACTTAGAAATACCAGTTTGGAAATCAAGTGATAGCAAGCTTATATTACTTGAGGGCATCCCGCACCTGTAAGTAAAGATGTGGTAACCAGGGACATTATTATTTCTTTTCCAGTTATCTCTAGTCCTAATTTTTTCATTGCTGTGACAGCTCACAGAATACCAGATCAGAACTTCTTGAAAAACACCAGTAGTCCTAGTAAGAAGTAGCAGCAAATACACATTTCTGCCATTGCAGGGAAGACAAGAAGGCAATGGATCATTGTCAGGGTTAGACACTGGACACAATGCCAGTGCCCCATGAAAATATATTTTTTACTAATAATGGTTGTGAGATGTGATTAGGAACAGAGCAGAGCAGGCTCAGGCTTAGAAATAGGAGAAAAAAAACCTTTATTAATCTATACTAAAGGAAAGAAACACATAAGAAACAGAAATGAAAACTCTCTGAAACATTCCTCCTCCTCCCAACTTCCACCCTTCCCACAATCAGACAAAACCTTGGATTTCCTGATCAATTAACAATACTCAAATAATCAATTCTCAGTCCATTTAAGAAGAGAGGAGTCTCTCTTGCAAACCATAGTGTCCTTCCATGTCTGGTGCTCTCACCACCATCCATGGACCAAGACTGCCCTCAGGATTCAACGATGCTTCGCCAAGTACCAGAAGCTCCTTCTTTGGGACAAACAGTCCCCCCCATTTTATAACCTCTGGGGCCGAGGGTTTCTTCCTTCTTCCTCCACTTGGGCTCGGCATCACTGCAGCAGGTCGCCTCATCTGGCATCCAGCCACTGCATCCACCTAAATGCAGTCTCACGTATTAAAGACAGATTGTTCAGTCTATGGCCATACAAGAAAAGTCCAGCCATAAGCCACTCCATCATCTTTTCCCACTTTAGATTCTTCCCATCAATTCCTTTAACGTCACAGGATTCCAGGCTGTCTCTCTTCTCACTCCAAACACTGCTCAGGAAGATTAATGTTTCATAAAGCTTTCCTTTCCCAAGGAAGAGAAGGGTTAAAACGTCTCTGTCGCTAGTGCCGTGCCGTCAGCTCCAGGACTCCCCCACAGCCGGGAACCTCCCCCGCTCCGCTCTTCGGCCGGCACGGACACAGTCTCTCTCTCTTTGGGGGGGGGGAGGGTAGAGAACCATCTCATCATCTCTCCACCCTTCCATCCTGCAGAAGCTGGCTCAGTCCATTCCCTTCCACCTCTCTCTCTCTCTCTCCAGGCTCCGGCCTACCTCTCTGCTCAGGCTGCATGGCTGCCCCTCCCCCAGCCAGGCCCAGGCCCAGGCCTTCAGGCCTCGGGCTGGGTGAGGGAGGAGATGTGCTCCCTTCCCTAGCCGGAACACAAAAGGAAGTTCCTCTGTGAATCTCTCCTTTATCTCCCCATGTTCTCAGAGGTGACAAATCTCCTTAGTGGCCACACCAGATGTCAATACTCACTTCTGACCCATGATTGGTTTGACTATACCTTCCTTTAAAAACTCCCTTCCTGTCAAACCAGGACAATCATGAATAAATGGTCTGGAATCAATCTCATCACCAAGCCCATATCTCTGCTTGAAGGCAAGGTCAGGTCTGCAGAAGACATTTCTGGATTTCCAGATACATCTCCAGTGCCAGTAGCCACTACTAGAATACCAGTATTGAATGCTACTTGTTTAAACATTTCAGCTGACAACAGATGGTTCTTATGATTTTAACCACCAACAGCTATCAAGGATACAGGCCTTAATTTTTACGTATTTACCAAGCTGCTTCTCAGGTTCACAATAAACAATTACTGAAATCAAAATCAAATATCCCCACTGAAAATGTCATGCCAGGTCTCTGGGCCAAATTGTGATTTTCATCAATATTAACTCCAGTAGTTATTCTGGAAAAATGCTGGTTACTGAAGATCAGAATATATTCCAGCACCTTGGGTCATATCTCCACTTAAAAATGGAATGGCACATGCAAAAAACAAAAAAAAAAAACTGAAATAACTCACTCAAAGCACATGGATTTTTTTGCTTTTCAGCTTATAATCTTCTGCTTTACAATTCTGTCATTGTCACTATTAATGTAATGGCAAATGTAAAATTGTATAACTATAATATTAATTCGGTGAGCACATCTCAAAGTAATATTCACCTTTTTTTCAGACCTCATTTGCAGACCAAAAGTTATGAGTGTGACCATTCTGAACCCCTGAGGTTTTCCTTGGAGCATAGTGCAAGAAATAACATTTCTGGTTTCCAGTTTAATATGCCTGAATGATGGGTTGTTGAGCAGGGGGCCAGATGCTGCCTGCCAGCCTTGGTAGCAGTCTCTGCTCTGCACAGCTGTCTTTCTCTGCTAGACTGACAATGTGAATTTGCATGGGCAGCCAGTGATTCCCAAACCCCTTCTGTGGAACAGCTTTCTGTGCCAGAAGCAGACCTGCTACACTTACAAGCGAGTGGCCTTTCAATGCTCTTTCAGGGCACTGCCATATAGGCACACATATGTGGAACAAGACAAGTCTTAGCACGAAAAACAACTTTTCTCCATGAAAAGGGACACAAATACAAACATACTTTACATATGTTACACTGTTCTGCTGTATTTTTATATATGCTTATTGATTTTTAGTGAGAACATTTTCCTTGTAAGGGCAATAAATATGTTTGCCTCACTGGAGAAGTCTTTTATTCCTATAAACAATACAATTTATATATACTAACTGATAAACAAGAATCATAGAATGTGATGCACCTTTAGCTACAGATTATGTGGGGGTACTATGCTCTCACAGTTAGGAATGAACAGAAAAGCTCACAAAGGAAGAAACAGCAAATCTTTCAACAGACATTCTCCATATTGTGATAATGGAGATAAGTAGAGATGAAGATTGCATCTCCAGAGAATGAATAACTAACACACGTGCAAAATGAAGGAAGGAAATTACTTGACCAAATTTAGATTAAATTCTGTATGTATGTATGTATGAAGGGGAGCAGTCAGTTCTCTGCTGGGATATTTTTTCTCAATGGAATGATTATTCAGAAGTGACTCAGGGTGTCCAGCACCTAAGAACTGACAATAGTAAGCACAAAGTGCCAGTGTCATCAGTTATGTTTCAAAACATATTGAATATTGTTATGCTGACATTCTCAAAGTTTTATACTTCTGAGCAGGTGTAACTGTTGAGGAACAGCTGGTGTTTTTTAAAGTTCAATATTCTCTGAAATTAAATATCCTGGGTAAACTATGAAAACACGAAATCAAAATCTGGCTTCAAATTTGTAACACAGTGAAATACGATCCCCCAGATTGGACCTACATCACAAAAAGTGAGTGTGGTCTATGCCATAAAAAAGCTCCTACATTTTTAAAGTGGTGCCTCAGATTTGGTGAGGGAAATGTACATTTTTTGTCATTTTTCAGCTCGCTAAACATCTACTTTATGAGAATTTGACCTACTGTGGAACGATGTAATGAACGCAAGAGAAGAGCCAGGACCTTTGCACAGCCCTGCACGCACAGTATGAGATGCAGAAGCAGTAATGCTGAATCGGGCAGCACGTCGAACGAGATGTGCTGGTACATCCCATGCAACCAGGCAGGATCCTTCGCCATTCTGCCACTGCCCTCTGCTGCCACGAGAGTGACAGAGCAGCCCCTGGACGTTTCCGTACGTGTTTTCCTCTTACTGTGCCTCTTTGCTGTAATTTACCATCTCTCTTTACTTTAAGAGCTGCTCTGGTTGTTCTTGTTCATTTGCAATCGAGACCTTTAAATTAAAGCGATCTGACCGAGATGCCCCGTAGGAATTATTTTGTGACCTCATCAGTCTTTTTTTCTTCACAGAAACACATTCCCAGTGGTACTGCATGCCCCTCCAAGTGAAAGGGAACTGTGGTTTCACATATCCATTCCTTAGCTAGTACTCTCTACTTTAGGATGAGGTGGCTTCTGGGGACACTATCAATCTTGACATGCAGGTGAGAAATATCCCTCTTGTTTTGCTCAAGAGCAGAGTTATGGCTGGATTATTTTCCCCAACAGTAGTTGCACTTGGTTTGGGTCGTTTTATGCGACAGTAAACTGGGGTGTAATTAACTTTCCTCTGGATTTAAAGAAAAAAAAAAAGAAAACATAAAAGAAAAGAAAAGAAAACATAAAAGAAAAGAAATAAGAAGGGTGCAAAATGAAACAGCAGACTACCTGGTAATTACCTCTTCTTGGTATATCTCTAGAGACTCAGGGAACACTGGGGATGGATTTTGAAGTAGAAATTGTCCATTATAGCTCTTCAGACTGACAGAAGCTGCTGGGCAAACTGCTTTCCCTTGCTTTCATAGGACCTGAATAAATCCCAATGCTTCGTTACACCTGCAGGATGACTCGTGTGGGAAAAATACCTGAAACTAACTAACTGTGAACTGGGTTTCCAGAGGCTGAGTTTACCCAAAATTCACAACTTTAAACCCAGTGTAAGGTGCCTCCTGCACCCCTTCTCCACAACAGGTTTGTACCAACCTCCCGAGCCCTCACGTACCCAATCCACCAACTCATACTAGAACTTGAATCATTGCAATCTTGGTGCCTCTGTCCACACAGAGCTGCTGAGGGGAGAGGTTGCAGTGCAGACCTCAGAGTGCAGGAAGTGCCTGGACCTTTCTCCTGGGCCTTTGTCCTGGAGCAGGTACAGGCAGCAGAGGTGCCTGCAAAAGATGTGCCCAGGTGGAGGACATCCCAAAGCAGCAGGTGGCTGAGCTGCAGGAGACAGCAAGAAAGCTGCCTGTGTGATACCAGGGTGGCTGAGAAGGATTTAGACAGCTCACTCCAAAAGCAGCTTGGTGGACCCACAGCCTGTGGCCAAACAGCCCAAACCTCAAGTTCCAAGAGGATGGGGTCAGATTCTTTTCAGCAGCGCCCCATAGCAGGAAAAGAGGCAAGGTACACAAACTGAAACACAGAAAGCTCCATCTGAATATGAGGAGAAGCTTCATTGCTCTGAAGGCGACAGAACTGGAGCAGGATGCCCAGAAAGGTTGTGGAGTCTCCTTCTCTGGAGATATTAAAAATCTGCATGGATACCACTCTCTGCAACCTGCTCTAGGTAAAGTTTCTTATCAGGGGGATTGGGTTAGATGATTTCCAAAGGTTCCTTCCTGTTGGAATGGGAGCCCCTCTGGGTCTCCGTTCTGCCAGCCCGGAAACAAATCAGAACATGGGGTTTGAATTAAAAGCACTTCAGAAGCTGAGTCACACAAATATAAAATAGCAGTATAAACTTTAGTTTTCAGTAGAAATATATTTTAAGTGCTTTAAACACTGAGAAACTCTAGTAGTCAAGTTAAAAAGACCTTAAACCTAGTTCTTTGGTACAGCAGGGCTACCTTTCACAGAGTACCCTGTCTTAGACAAAATATAAACACTGTTACATTACTGGTATTTTTTAGATAAGTTGTGTACCTAAACAAAAAGAACACATAGAGATCATACACGTAAAATCTATATAGGATTTGTGTAAGAGTTATGACTATTTTCATAAAATAGAATTAAGTTTTGATAGGTTAGAAGAAGTAGAATTAGAATCATGTTCTATACTGATTGGTTATTAATGAATATAATGTATATCCCGGTGTGTTAGAAGTTAGTATAGAACAGGAATGCCGTTGCAGTGGACCTTTGCCGCTAAGGCTGCTTTGCTGCTCCTGCTCGGACTATCTGCCCTCGGACTTCGCCTTCAGATGAAATAAACAAAGAGCAAAGCAACCTCTTCTCTTTTTCTCTCTCTATTCCTGGTTTGGGAATCCCCGTCACCTACTCAGCACCTTCCAACCCAAATCACTCTATGATTTTGTAGAGGTGGAAGGATCTGTGAGCTTCAAAAGATGTGGAATCCACCTAGAGCAGAGACTCCAGGTAGAAGGAATTAGCTCTGTAAGACAAGAGGACAGTCATGCCCTGGAAGAGGGGGCCACCCTCCACTGTTGGAGGTCTTCAGGACCTAACTGGAAAAAGCCCTGAGCAACATGATGTGAACTCTGTGCTGAAACTGTTTTAAGTGGGAGTTTGTAGGCAGAGGCAGCTGAAGTCTTTCCAACCTGAGGCTGTGAGCATCCTGATTTTGTGATCAGTTCGCAGAGGAATAAGGGACTTGTCTTTACAAACAAGCTGTGGGCCTGCTGGTAGATAAAACTAGCACTGAGAGATGAAAGAAACAATGGGAAGAACCATAAATTCCATAAGAATGAAAAATTAAAGGGGGGTTATACATTAGAAGGGAGTCTTAGGTGTTTCGGGCAGTCTGTACCTCTCAAGTACCTCAGCCAATGGGGAAAGAGAGAGGGAAATGCGGCTGGGAAATTAGGATAAAAAGGAGGCTGCGCCCTCCAAAAATTTGAGAGACCCCAGGGGAATGCCCCATGGCCTCTGTCTTTATTCAAATAAAAGTAACAGGACTCCTCTGTCTCCTTTTTGGACATAAACTTCTGACATCGTGGATTAATTTTCCTGACAATTCGGACCATGCTGGAAAGCCAGGCTTTTATTTCCCCTCACAGCAGAGAAACAAGGTCAGAGGTGTTTTTTGTTTCTGATCCACGTTGTATCTCATAATATGCTCCAATAAGTGATGAGTATTGTTACAATATTGTCAATGCGTCAGCATGAAATCATTGCTGTGGAAAGAGATAATTTGCTGACCTTTGATTCTTTTCTTAACCTGATTCACCTTGCTGGCATTGCAAATTATTTTTGGGTAAGCACTATTTCTGCTTTTATGACAAGTTCACCAAAAAACCAAGCTGTTAAATTTTTTGTTGTTTAGAATACCTAATAGTTGGGCAAGAGTCATTAGGAGTCATTAGGAAATTTCTTACAGCAATTGATAGCTACTGGGAATAAAAAAATCAGATTTTCAGATACACTTCCTTTCTCAGATTTGCCTTCTTACTATCTGTCATTTCATCAGGCCACTGAGAAAAGCATTTTTGATTCCTGGCTATCATCAAAAACAATGGTGTCATATTTGTCCAGAGTCTGTTGACCAAACCAGGTTGCAAGCAATGCAAAGAACACAGACATGTACATGTTTATGTGGAAAACCTTCATGGAACACCAAACATTAGTGAGACTCTGAAGTTTCATTGCTAAGTTCAGTGAAGATTTTTCCATCTAGAACATTATTAGGGAAGTGTCTTTGGGCTTTAAGTATACACAAGGGCCTTTGGTCTCAGAAACAGAGCATCATTGTGCCTAATGCTGCACAGGTGGAGGGGGCAGATCCCACACTGGAAAACTTACAACATGTATGTGTGGAACAGGCAAATTGTGAGAGAATCATTGCACCCCTTTTGTGGGAGGACATTGAGGCACCACAGATTAAAAGATTTGCCCAAGGTCATGAAAGAATTTTCTGCTCTGGTTGGGAATTTAACCTCAAATATGTTGGGTGCTAAGCTTGTTACCACACCATCCTTCTACTCAGGATCCGGTGGGGCAAAGTGTTTCGGGATTGGTATTTATTTATGGCATAATTTGACTCTTCCTTTTTTGCTGGGAATTTGGAGGGCTTTGTAACACCATTGATATTGTTTGTTGAGAATAAATGTATGACTCCTGAGGCCAAATTCTTTCGTTGCTACACAAACAGGGGCAAGGGCAAAATGGCAAATACCTCATTCACTCCAAGCTACCCATTCCCCTTGCCAAGTGTCCATACTTGTGTAATTGTCCATCTTTTATATTTTCCTGACTATTTTGCATGCAGAGCATGCCATTAATCCACATTTTTTATGGTTTTGTCTATAAAAATAACTGATATGTTGATGAAAAGTATGACTACTTATTACTTGCATCTTCAAAAAAAAAATCTGTCAAAAAGAAACCTTGAGACATACCCATGTATCCTTGTAGAAAATATTTAAATGTGGGTTTAGATCTATTCAGTCAAATGCTTCTTACACTTCACTGATTAGAATAACCACTGTCTCTAACCACTGCAGAAAATTGAAATTATTCACAACCTAATGATTTTATTGTTTAGCATAATCATTTTTGAGCTATTCCAGAGGATCAGAAGCTTACTACACGGTTATATACAATTTGAGTCAAACCCGACATCCTGCTGTAAAAATCCATATAGGAAGCTGGCACAGAAAAAAATTGCAAGAAAGTAAAAACAACAGTAAAAAAAGACATCATCAAGGGGGGGAAAGGTATGTCTGGAAAACCATGAATCTTCTAGCAAAGCCAGACCCATGCAATGGGTGGGCCAGTTACTCTCAATATTCCTGCAGCATGGAAAGGATACAGGACAGACAAGGCAGGGGGTTTTAGGTAACATATCTGGGCCTAAAGAAAATTATCATAGAGTCATCGAATGGTTTTGGCTGGAAAGGACCTTAAAGATCATCTAATTCCAGCCCCTCTCCTGCCATGGGCAAATGAAAAAAATGGGAGCCTGAAATAATTTACTGGTGGTAAAAACTCACCAGTAAGGTCTTAAGAGGAACAACGTATTTCATGTATATATATTTATAACTTACCTAGAAAAGGGCACCCCAGGGCTCTGCATGTTTACTGTTGCATTATTCTGAGTTTCCCATGGTGCAGCAGGTCTGTGTCCCACCTGAAGCATGCAGGTGTCCCTCTGAAGTCAACAATCGTCACTCAGCAGCGTGTGTATGTACCTTAACCAGTCAGAAAATGGCACTGCCAGTCAGTCACTATTTTTCCTAGATAACAATAAATGTTACAAGCCTGCACCTCTCAATGATGCCTGAGCTGGATGTTATTCACTGGCTTAGTTCAATGGTTTGAATGAAGTTTAGAACCTCTCGGTGAGGTTTATGACCCTTTCAGAAGAGCAAAGAGTTTGGAAATCAGAGTTGTTCCCTTGCATACATCTCAGTTACAAATGTATTTGAGGAAATTATTTCCATAAAATTAAACAGAAATACTACTTGACATTGATGCATTTTAATTAACATCACCATTTGCCATCTTGCACAAAACAGAACTAATACAGAATGATTTCTGTAAAATTAGGTTCTCTCTATTCATTTTGAAACCCCATAACTACTCCTGGGTATCAAGCAGATACATTTTAGTGTAAAATATAACAAAAAAGTTGTGTTACACTATAGCCTCACAGATAAAGTTAATTATACGGAAAATTCATTCAACTGAGTTTGCATTGCTTGATTTGAATCTGAATTAGCAAGAATTGGCTTTGTGTTTAGTTTTCTAACTCAAATGAACATGAAATGCACACATACATAATTTTTCTCTGAACATCTGAATCAGGGAAGTCTCTGGAGCTTGAGACAGTTGCTGTACAATCCACACAGAATCTCAATGACCTCCATGAATCTCAGCACAGGCATAACGTTCTATGTGTGATGAAAAAGCTGCAGAAAATGGGGCTTTAATTCCCCGTCCTGGCTTTTACTTCTCTGGCTATATTTCTAACTGAAATGCCACATTTTTGTACAGATCCTAATTAAAAGTATATGAACTTCTGAAAGCCCGAAAATTACATAGGACAGGGGAGAATTGCTTCAGACTAAAAGAGAGTAGATTTAGATTGGATAATAGCAAAAAATTCCTACATGTGGGGTGAGGTGAGGCAGAGGCTGCCCAGAGAAGCTGTGGATGCCCCATCCCTGGAAGTATCTAAGGCCAGGCTGGATGGGGCTCTGAGCTCCACCTCTGGTGGAGGTGTCCCTGTCCATGGCAGGGGGATTGGAAATAAATGATCCTTGAAGTCCCTTCCAACCCAGACCATTCTGTGATTCTATGTTATAAAAAGCAAAACAAGAAATGTTGAAGCAGGCCTCAGAAGAGATGGTGCTTGGGATACTCATATCAGTGTTTTGATCCCTCCAAAGTTTGGATGCAGCATGTATTGGATGTCATAGCTTTGTAAAAAAAAAAAATTAAAAAAAATTGAGAATTGAGGCTTTCAAAATTAGCAAATTTAGGCCCTTATCAGGCAGGAATGACTAGAGGGATAAACTCTATAGTGAAGGATATTATGCTACCCATTAAGCTGGGATGACATCAATATGTTTACAGGGAAGAAACAAGAGATTAATATTCTCTGTACATTATGATGTATTGTAGAAAACTTGAATCAATGTAGTGAACGTGTCCAAGATACATCACAGGAATTGCTCCAAGTAACTACATTGAAAAAAGTAAAATATTTTTTGTGGAAATGAGGGAGTAAGGTTCTCCCAGATGCATTAGAGCAAAATATGAGGGATTCATTTTACTATCTGAAGATACCATTGTGAAAAATATAATCTCTGATAAAAAAATTTCATTAGCATGAAAAAGTATCCAGAAAAATCACACAGTAATTAATTATTGACTCAGGATACAAATGTGCTGCCTAGAATCTTGAAAGAGAACAGAAAGGCAGATTTCACTCCTGTTATCTCTTGCAACAAGAACAGAAACAACGGGCAGTAGGAGTTTCTGAGGGAAACAGTGTACAGGTATTCCAGGCAGTCGCAAAGAACAGCTTTGAAGATGAGAAACACGGTAACGTGAAAAATACTACGGAAGTGTTGAAATATAATCAGGGGTATAGCAGTAGGAAGTAACACACAAAATCCAGAATTTTCATAATTTGCTGGAAAAAGTGAAGAGTAACAGAATAAAAAATACTGCCAGGAAATACATAAGGTACAAATATATGAAGGAAATTACACTGAGTGAAAGAAAGACTAATAGAGAATGGGGGAAAAATTCAGTTTCAAAAAATATATCCCTACAAAGCTCAATCTAGTACTTTAATGAGTTCTTCAGTGCTGAAATTCTACCGGGCAAGAACAAATAGCTGTTTTCCAATTAATTATCTACAGGAAATGCAGCTTCAATGAGATTCTAGAATGATCAGAAATAATAAAAGCATCCACTGCTGAGAGTGTTTTCACTGGATTATTAAAAGAAATAATAAGGAGAAATAATATATAGAAATAATGAGTAGCAATAGGTAAAAAAATACAAATTAATTCTGGCATCCTACACTTCAGAAATCAGGCCCAATTAATACAAAACTACAGAGGCACCCTCTCATTACTGCAGCTTTTAAAATTCTAACTGAATAAATAGGGGATGCAGAAAAGACAGTGACACATATTAGTCCAGTGCTGAAAAAGCTTTTAAATTCATAATGATACAAGGAAGGAAAGGAACATGCCAGAATATAGTTTTCAGGAGAAAAAAAAAAAACCACAACAAACTAATAACTTCTGAAATAGTCCTTATATCATGGCAGGATATTAAAGAATCATTTTTATATATTAAGACAGCATAACTGCTTGTTTATAAAAATTGGTGTGTGAGAAAGTAAAAATTAGTCTCATTTAATACCGGTATGTAAATAATGAGGAGGAATTCCCCATCCTTGATATTCTTTAACTTGACCATGAAAAAATTAATACCTTCGTTATGTCATTTTCAGAATGTGATGAATCAAGTAGATTGAGCAAATTTCACTGGTGAACTGCCTGCTTTAGGGGTCTGAGAATACTCTGCAGGCTCTAGGAAAGAATAAAGCAAAGTATGAGTTCAGATCAAGAGTGCAGCTGTTGGCAAGATGAAAAGATATTAAACAGGTTACTGATCAACCAACAGCCAAAAATATCAGCATGTTAAACACCAAGAAGGAGCAATAATTCATAACAGCTTGGAAAGGAGACTAAGGCAAAGGTTCAGACCAAGAAGGCCAATTATTTTCCTTTATATACAGGATGCGAGACATGGGCACCTATGGAAATGGGAAGAAATGTAAGGACTTTTATGAATAGGGCTCAAGGGGGACAGGATGAAGACAAGTTCCAAAATGACATGGCTGTAGCAGGTTCAGTTCTAAACCAGGCAGAAACACCAATTAAGTTGTAGTGGTTTTGTTCACAATCCATTATCTACTTATTTTCCTTCTGTGAGATAAGAATTAGGAGAAAGCAAAGCAGGCACAAAATTTTAAAGAATATAAACAAGTTTATTAACAGAACTAAAAGAAAAAATAATAATAAAAGTCAGAACAAACCTTCAGAACACTTTTGCTCCCCCACTTCTTTCTTTTTCCACTGACAAAGTAAAGAGACAAAACTTAGGATTTTTCAGTCAGTTTATCACCTCTCTACTAGTCTTTCTTCAGTTCACTTAGGGAGAGGATTCTCTCTTGCCTTGCCATGGGGACATCTCCACATGGAACAGTTCTCTCGTGGCTTCAATGTCATGGCACAACAGCCGCCTGGAAAAATGGTTCTCTGCTCGAATATGAAAGTCCCTTCCCTCGACTTACAGCTTTCCCCACAACTGTTTTGGAGGGTTCCATCTTTAGCTAACGGGGTACCACTTTAAGGCTGAGCTGTTCAGAAGCAAAGGTTCTCTTCACCTATATCTGGGATCATCTTCATCTCTAGGAACAGAGGTCTTCTTCCCTGGGAGCAAGGGTCTTCACTTCATCACCATCGCTCTCTGTTCAGGCTTCTCACTGGATCACAGCTACTTCAACATTTACTTATTTCAGCGCAGATACCTTTGCTCATGGTTGGGGTTCGAACACCCCACCTCTCCATGCTTTTCATGAAATTACAAGGGGTTCTCTGATGTATCATAGTCCATCACCATAGTTTTACAAAAGAATTTCAGCTTCTAGGTTTGAAGCATCTCCTCTTTCTCCTCTCTCTGGGCTTCAACTCTTCCTTCGTCACTGACTTTGGTGTCTCTATGATGTTTTTCCCAAGTGCCCTCACCTTTCCCTTTCCTTTGACTTGGGAGTGGATTGATCTCTGCAGGCTTCATCTGTTCTGGGGAACTTACAGCACTGAAAGAGTTACTCTTACCTGGGCCTTGCAGCTGGAACTTATCTCTCGTTGTTGGTCACATGATCTCTGCCGAGCGGTGGCCAGAGATCATCTCAGTGTAAAATTTCATTTCGGTGGCCGCACTGGGTGGGGGGGTGCTGTTCCAACAGAGCAGGAGGGACTGAGATGTTTAGCCGAGCAGCGCTTGGGCCGGCCTGCACGGAGCAGGGCCCAGCCCAGCCCGCCGGGCCACACAGGCACCTCCCAGTCACCTGTCCAAAGGCCAGAAGCAAGAGAGAGCTTTCCCGGGCTTGTTCCTACTTAAATGTGGTTTACAGAGATGTGTTCAGCTTTCTTACGTGGCTCAACAGAGTTGTCAACATTCAAACTAGCCAGTTGATTGGGTTTTGTCAGGTGTGGAGGAAGTTAGAGCAGCCCCTTGCAAAAACATCACTTCCATGGCTGGTGGATTTTTCCTTAACTAAAACCCAAGGCAAGACTCACATCCAGGATAAGACAAAACCAACATCCCTGGAATCCTACATTGCATTGCAACAGCTGCAAACCCAACACAAACTGCTCTTGAAAGTAAAAACTTGCAAATAGGAATATCTGCTCCCTAGGCAGGTTTCTATTCTTCGTAGTTTCAAAGGCAAGCCTAATAGACCAGAACTCATTGGACTATTTACTCACTCAGATTTTGCTTTAGGTCAAGTGTATGGATGAAGTAAGCACAGAATGCCCAAGGATTTGAGACTTTTTGCTTCATTAAAGAAACTCAGTTTATGAGTTCAGCTGAAGATAATTCCTGATATCCTTACATTTCAACTATAAAGTTTGAGGGAGGCATTCCTTTGACCAATCTTCTGACACCTAGAATTTAAACATGTAGCCTAAGCTGGATGTTCCTGCTTAGGGAGAGAGATCTCCCTCTTTAGTCAAAAGAGAGAGGAATAAAAGACATCTCCAGAGCAAGTCTAGTGCCAGCTTTCTCTGGCATTACTATGGCTGGTTAAATATTCAATAATATAAGGCTATATATGTATGTCTATCTAATACCTAACATCTATATGTAAGCATGGCTTGATTATAAAATAGTCTTTCTTCAATATAAACAGCATTCTAAATTCCAGAAGACTTTCTTGGGCACAGTCATCTCCTAAATTGGCTTATTGCATACTGTTACAATACATTGGCTCAACACTGAAATATCTACCATTCTATTGTTGTCCTATTGTCAGACAAAATGTGCAGCTCTTTGGTTATCTGCAATAAGAACACGTTCAATAATAAATTTTTGTCTGTGGTTCAGATCTCTTCTTTTTCTTATTTTTTATTTTAGAAACCTTTAACTTTGGCATGGATCCAGTATTCTGTGACAATATTGTACTACGTTGAAAGCAGAGCTGCAAATTCAGCTGAAAACAGACAATCAGTTCCCCTTCCTGAACACAAGCTGACATTTTTCAGGTAAATCAAAAAAAATTCCACAATCACTGCTTTTTCAAAAGTCAGCAACTTGCGTTGGCACCAAGGACAAAGCAATTTTTCCAAATGTAAAACCGAAGGATGCTACCCAGCAAAAGATGCCATGTGAACTTTGTGTTACTGGTTGAAGAGATTCAAACGACCTACACTGAACACACAGTGCTGTTGTAGTCAGACATAGGGACATGTCAGTGAATCCTATTTGATTATGTCAAAATATGCAGCTATTTCTGCTACTTGTTCTTTTCCTACACTACCTTCCATCTGTTGGTTTCATTTATCTCCTCTGTCTAATTCTTTAGATTCTTATCTGTTGAAGACTGAAAACTCTTGCTTATAATGTCTACCTATGCAGACCCCTGACCTGACTGGCATTCTGAGACATCCAGCTAAAAAAATTAAAATACCAGTTAAAGGGTTAAAGTGGTTCCTTGTCTGGCAGCCACTCTTTAATCTTCAGAGCCCAGTGCTATGTGCCACCCCTCACAGCTTCCCTCAAGGACATGCGCTGCTTTCAAAAGAACCATCAGCTCTCAGTTCTGAAGGTATTCCATTAAAGCTTTTAATTTTTTAGAAATTAAAAGAACTTGAATCACAAATAATTTGATCAATGCCCTTAAACTCTGGGTCAAACCAGCCAATATGTTCAACAGATACAGCACATAATTATAAAGCCAATAGCATTTGTCAGGAACATTCAGCAGATGTCAGAGACTGAAATAGTTCATGCCTCAAACATCGATATAAAGTTTTAAAGAAGCTACAACTCCAGAAACATTTCTGAAGAACTTCGGACTGTAAGTCAAACTACTGAGATTAGATAAGGGGAAAACCCATTCTTCCATCAGCCTCAGGCCCAGGGAGAAACAAACAAGTAAACAAAGAAAAGAATGTGAGCCAAACCCAGCAGCCCTGCTAAGATTCATCCCTGGCTGAGTTTGGGGTGGGGGAGAGCACAGCTCACAGAAGCCAGGTACACAGACTGCTCACCCCAGCCGAGGGGGGGAGGAGGAGGTCTCGGGTGCATGGCGTCACCTCTGGTGAGAGGCAATAAACACCCATCCTCCCAGTACACAAGCTGGCTGAGCTGTGGGACCCCCAACCCCACCGGGGGCGTCCACGGGACAGTCACGTGAGAGGCCTGGCCCCACAGGACTGCAGGAGATGCAACAGACCCAGAGTCTGCTGTAAGAGACCCCCTCCCCCAGGGGGACATGCCCGGGCATGCCTGCCTAGCCTGAGCATATATACCCATCGGATTCTCTGCTTTTTGGGGGGACTTTCACCAGCAAGACCAGCTGGAGAGGATCAACAGAACATCTTTGGGAACCACGGATGGTGATATTTTCCTTATTCTGTCCCCATCATTCTTTCTGTCCCACCCCTCCCCCCTATTTTCTACTTCTTTCTCTCCCTCTCTCTCTCTTTCTCCCATATTTACTATATAATAAAACTCATATTATTGTCACTGGCATATGGTCTCATTTGCACCTTAACTGGGGCAGAGGAATTTGTAAAGAACCTTAATAATAATAATTGGATCATAACAGCAGGATATTTAGAATCATAGAATAGAATCAAAAGATCATTTAGGTTGGGTAAGACCTTCCTGATGTCCAACCTGAGCTTCCCCTGGTGCCGTTTGTGGCCATTTCCTCTTATCCTGTCACTGGTTTCATGGGAGGAGAGGCTGATCCCCACCTGGCTACATCCTCCCTTCAGGCAGTTGTACAGAGCAATAAAGTACTCCCTGAGCCTCCATTTCTCCAGGCTAAACACCCCCAGCTCCCTCAGCTGCTCCTCATCAGACTCATGCTCCAAATCCCTCTCCAGCTCCATTTCCATTCTCTGGACTCTCTCCAGCCCCTCAGTGTCTTTCTTGCAATGAGGGGCCCAGAACTGGACACAGCACTCAAGGTGAGGCCTCACCAGTGCCCAGTACAGGGGGACAATCCCTGCCCCAGTCCTGCTGGCCACATTACTGCTGGAACAGGCTAGGATGCCTTTGACCATCCGGGCAGATCCTGGCTCATTTGCAGCAGCTCTTGACCAGCACCCCCAGGTCCTTTTCCCTGGGCCACTTCCCAGGCACGCTGCCCCAAGTCTGCAGTGAAGCATGGAGTACTTCACCACAATGGCCATGGAAATGTAAAAGGTTATAAAACCAAGTCAACATAGACATGAAAAAGAAAATGTATATATATGTATATAATATGGGGGCTTTAAAGCAGTCATGAAGATTTTAGATGGAGAAATTATTGCTTCTATCAGTTCTACTAAATCCAACAGATAAATTTCACTCCATTAGATCCAAGAGTCTCCACTTCTCAGTGTCCCTTCCCACTCTGAGAGATCTCAGCAGGAGTTATCTCATATTATCTATTTCTAAAATAGGCCAGAGCCTATAGATCACTTTTGTAAAACTGGGATGTTTCTTCACTCTCTGATAATATACATGCTTCTAAATGGAACCTACTTTCAACTACCTAGAGATGTGCCTTAATAAAAACTACATTTCATCAAGACTCCAGTGGAAAAAAATTTACTACTATTTTAAACCTATTCCTTCCATTGGTCAATAGAGTCTTGACTCTTGGAAATTAATAAAAGCAATAAACTGTATAATCATATAGATGTTCAGAAGTAACTCTATTTTATGGAATAGCTCTTGTAAAAAAAGAGGGAAAAAAACACCAAACAACCACAAACCCAAACAGATTGAACATCAGCCACAACATAATTTAAAATGTCTGATGAGAAAGTGGTTAATTACTGCTCTAACTAAATTTATTTTCCGCTTTAAATCACAAAGTCAATTTGATGATATAATACATGGTTTAGTAATATGAACTATCTCTTCAGAACAGTCTCTTTGACACTATAACACAATGTGTTACCAATTAAATAAGACTGTTTAATAGTGAAGAGGAGGAGGAATTTCTTGGGTATTATGTAGCGGGTATCCCTTGTGTTAGTTCTGTAATCTACATAAATTTCCAAAACATTTGACACCTCCATCAGTATCTGCTGAAGAATCAAAAGAAACTCAAGAATAAAATAACACAGGCAAGGAGTGAAACATCTACTGCTCTTATCCAGTCTGTTCCAGCCTGTTAACATTTTCAATTTTCCTTTAATTCCAGGGTGACTGAAACAAAGATTAAAAATCAAGGAGGGGATAAAATGCAATTTCTGCAATCCAAAACCTTGCAATTTCAGAAATGCTATTCATCACAAAAACGATGGTCTCCTCCACCACCAAGGTTGTTTTTCATGAACTAAAACTTGAAAAGAAGTTTCCTTCAGAAGTAGTAAAGTGTTCAGAGGTGAAAGCATTAGCATAGACTGCTTGGCTTCCAAAATGAACAGTTAAAGACAACACCAAATCAAAACATACTGACCTGCCAGGCTCTGAACGTGAAGGGCATTTTATTTCTTTCCCACTGTTTTGTTGTAAGAGTAAAGAAGTGGGCTGTAGTTAGCTCCTGAGAAAACCTCTCTGACCATTTCTTAGAGTGTAATGCCAACGGACACAGATGCAGCTGACTGAACTCATCCCTGACACAGTGCTCTTGGCTACTCTTCTGACTGAGTGTGGTTTCTGGACACTGCCATAAATTTTGTCTAAGTAAAAACTAATAAAAATGTCTCTTTGTTACAGCACTGCCATAAAGATTGAAGGTACAGGTATATCCTGAATTATGACACTGCAGAAAATCATCTCACACTCTGTGACAATCCAGTGAAGTTCCCCGACATCTGAACACAGATTTCTGCATGTTGTCAAAGCTGTTTAGAAGTTCTCACTTTATAGATGCCCTAATTTTTTCATTGAAATCAATCTGCAATCTTTCCTAGAGATTTGTGGGGGAAGGACACAATGATGTATGATTACTTGTTAAACACTGCCGCACATTTGCATTTTGTTTCCCCAGGTAATCTCACAAACTTGCTTGCTAAGCTCAAACCTGGGGAAAAGCAAACACATTCCAAGCAGAAGATTTAATGAAACAAGTATGAGAGCTAAATGGAGGCACACTGGTTCTGACGCACTGGGAAGAACTATCAAATCCATCTCTAATATCAAATACTCTGCCTAGGGAGACATTACACACTGAAAATGCTTCCATCTGTTTGGGAAGAAAGATGTGAGATTATGAGAGATTAAAAGGGACCAAAAAGGGATTTGCTTTTAAGAAAAAGAAAAAGGAGTTCATAACGTTCAGAGTATCACATAATAGGCACTTTCACACAGAAATAAAAGCAAAATGCTGAGTTTCAAGCTCAGAGCCTTTGAACAGAATATCTAAAATGGAATATTCATTTTTATTTTTAAATGGAGAATTTGAAACAATAGAAGCAATAAAATACTGGAAAATGTGAAAATGTGAAGAATCCACTTCAGTCACATTTACTTTACTAATCATTGCCCCAGCTTATGGAATATGCACCCCACTACAGGGAAATATTATGCGGGTCTTTACTGTAACAGTAACCAAAGCCAGCTAAAATCCACCCAGCTCTACAGCACCGTGTCTCATTTGGAAAGCCAAAAAATACAAATGTGAGCACAGGAATCCTAGGAGGAGACAGTGCATGATGCATGGAAAGACAAATGCACTGGGCTTTCTACAGTCTAAAAAGGAAAGAATGAAAGAAGTCAAGGTTTCAAATTAAGAAATTAATAAACCTCTGTGTTGGGGCTTAGATAGAAAAGAATATTTCAGATGCAAGGAGGGGGAGGAAAGTGTTTAAAATCAGGCTGTATATACAACTCAGTGAATAGATAGACTAGGGAACTATAAGAATACTGCCCAGCAAAGTTGTGATTCTCCATTTGCAGAGCAAACCAGATTTCTGTCAAAAATATGTAAGAATAGCTTGTCTTGCCCTAGAGAAAAGGAATAAGCTATGTGGTTTCTTGATGTCTTTTCTAGACATATTTCACCAAAGACCACAACACACAGGGAATCTCACCATCTTTTACTACCCTTCTGCAGAATATTCGTAAGCCAGGCTCTGACAGGTTCTGCCAACACAGGGCCTGAGGTGAAAAAGGCATTTATTTATGTTACATTACACCATCCAAAATATTGAATACCTGACTTAACCCTGAGTCCCTGTGTTGGTTTAGAAGACAGGTAACTGCCAGGGGAAACCAGAGCCTCCCTTGGAATAGAGAAGGTAAACCCCCCACCTCCAAATTGCTATAATTTTGAAATTATGGGCCTTTCAGGCAAAGATATGGGAAGAGGAATACCAGTTCTTTACTAAGAGTATTACAAACTACAAAGGTAGTGGTACAGAGGAAAAAAAAAACAACAAACAAATAATCCCAGAAACTCTGACAGAGTCAGAATATGACCTGACACCCTGTTGGTCAGGGTGTGGGGAGCAGTCCAAAATAAGTCCTCCTGGAGTGGCAGATGTGGCTCCTTTGGTGTACAGGTGATCCTGTAGAAGGGTCCGGTAGTGACAGGATGGGTGCAGTCTTCCTCGGGGAATCCAGTGGAAAAACCAGCTGCCCTGATGTCCTGAGTTGCAGGTTTTATGCAGGTAGAGAGGCTTTGGCTCCTCCCACTGAGTGGAGCCTTCCCCAATGGGGTGATGAGATGTTATCAGTCACAGGGAGAGCCTTAACGGCTCATTCACAGGTGATATCCCCTTGGAGGAGGATGGGTGGAGGATGAGATAAGGAATGACTGCCCTATCTGGTTTTAGCAATTGACTCATTGACAGAAGGCACCCGCCCTCTTTCCCCCTGGAGTTACAAGAAATAAAAAATATCTTCCAAACGGTTCAACAGATGAAATTAGAATATTTTTGGTTACATATTGCAACCCAAGACAGTCCCCATGTAATGGGCACTGAAATCCTCCCTTTACCCTCGGAGGCACAGATGGAACTGCAGCATTCTCGAGCATACAAAATCCATGTGCTGTCAAGACAATGCTCCCACACAGAAAACACTTACTATTCCCTCTTGATTCGGGCAACCGTAAAACAAGAAAACTAGCCAGACCAAAACCTAGTCTCTCCTTAGATCCCTATGAAGTGATAAACACTTCTAGTTACTTTTCATTATGCTCATTTTGACAAGGGGTTTCTTTAGAGAGCAAGTTTAGGAGTTCAGTGTAGCCACATGCTTTTAATGCTGGAGACAGCACCAAGTATACCAGATCTGGGTAATGCTCCATCTCCTGTCTCCACCAACATCACCCTTGATCAGGGCAAAAATTACTATGAGTAATGCTTTCCCCACATATGGCAAACATCCCACTGGGAATCTGTCTTTAAAAGATTAGCTTTCCCATAATGATGGCATCTGATTTATCAATCCAGTTATAATTTTTTCTGATCCTACTTACTCTGCAAACCTTTCTTTATTACAACAATGTACAGTAATGGGATTCAGGTTTGTTATCCTAATCTTTGCAATCTATTTAATCCACCTAGAAAGGCGTGAACATTTATGCATAATAAAAATCACAGATGGGGAGTAATATTGTTGCTTCGTTGAGAATGTAAAAAGTTGAGCTAGTTTAATTAGATCCAGATATGATTATGGCATGAGCATTGAAAATTTTGATGCAGTCAGATTCAGGATCATTTAATTCAGGCCAGGTGGAATGTATCTACAACACAGGGGAAATGTGAGTCACTGTACTGCAGCACTAGGCAACACAAGCTATTAATCTAGCACCTAAAGAGCTGAGAATAATTAACAGAGTTAAGGTTGGCTCAATGGATGCTCATGATTGGAATCACTGCTACTGAATGGAGGACCTTAAGTGCCCTCCACCTCCTCCAGTATTCCAGATGCAATTTAGGCTTCCGCAGCCCCCTCACTGTTATTCTATGCATATATACTTGTGTTCAAGACTACGTCGGAATAGATGTAATAAAATTTCTTCTGCAGTGCAGACTCCAGGGCAAGATTTTAAAATCAGACCATTATTCTCTCTTGGGATCCCAAGATATTCCATCCCAATGCTATTTAAATTATGCTGAAAGTAAAATGCCCACTAATTTCAATGAGAACCACATGATAGAGTCTTCATTGAGGGCTGAACAAAGTCCTACAGAGACTTTTACAGAAGCCAAATAGTCTGACTCATATAATGTCCTACTGGAGCAAGTATAATTACTTAAATGTATGAAAATGTGTATGTGCATAATGACTTGTGGGATTGCATACTTGCAAAACACAAAGAATGAAGCAGCTTTTACAGTAAGATTGGAAGTTTAGGTATGTATTAGTATTTTTTATCTTAAGCCTTTTTCACAAACTAAGGAAATTGGAATATTGAATGTTTTCTTCATTAAAACCAACACAAATCATACTGTGATCATCAGATATCTAAATGCCACAACAGTCTACACTAAATTTCTATAGTTGGAACAGGCAGATGGGTATAAAAATATTAAAAGCTATAAAGGCCAGCAGAGTAAACTATCTGATACATACAGATATAAAATGCGTGTTTTGCACAGATTTGATTGAAGAAACTCTTATATGCATTTTCAAGAACAAATAATCTGTAACTCGGTGTTGTGCCGGTATGCAGAGCAGTTTGAGGAAAATAAACAAAAGCTTGTTTCTCAGAGATAAGTTTTGCCTTATATTGGTTGCATTTATGTAATTGTCAGAACATTCTTCAGATCTGAATATGTTCTGTTTTCATCAGTCATGTAGAAGGAAAAGGGAAGCAAATATGGAACAATTCTCACAGCTTTCTCTTCCAACTCCTCACCCCTTTACAGTACACAAAACCAAATCCCTTTCTTGGCATAAATTTGCAAATATATTAGACTGCCTCTTCCAATATTTTTCATGAAACTACACTTTTTGTTAGACATTTCACACTGCACTGCATTTATAATTATTTATCCTGTCTGCATTCAGAATGTAAACTAAGAAAATGTCTCCTTTGGCCTATCAGATATCATAGGATGCTTGCTCTGCTCAAGAAATTAAATGCAGTTGAGCTGGATGCCTGATGGCTAATTAGGCTTGCATTTCACAACTTATTGAAACAAATAGAATCAGAAGGAAAATATAAAAAAATTAATTTTACTTCTAAGGTCAAAAAGTCTATACAGATATAGCAATAAAGCAATGGTAATATAAATAGCATAATTGAACTATAGGTGGTAAGTCTGATATTATTTTCAATTATTTGAAGGCATACCAAGCCTGGAATGGAGGCTGTAATTTTGACAAACTTTGATACCAGTTATTTTCATTAATTATTCAATAGCAAGCTTCATTAGGCTTTTTGGAAGGAAAAAAAAAGATAAAAACAACAAAAACACACAAAAAAAGAAAAAAGGGGATTTATATTAAATCACATTATGCTTCTTGTTGTGAGATAGCTGCACTGTATCACTCTCTATCTGCCTGTTGAGATGGATTGATGCTGCACTTAAGGTCATTAAACTTTGTCACTAATTTTCAATGAGCTCATGATAGCACCTTAATTGCCAAAGTAACAAACCTTGGAACTCTTCACCGTCAATAATGAAGTTTGCAAGGATGAGGCTGGTTTGTCAGCATGAAATCAGTTTAAAGTCTTTATCAGAGGCAAGCCGCAAGACTTCCTCCATTCAGACCAAGGCAGCAAATACATTTTAATTAAAACCAAGCAAATAAAAAAATAGAAAAGAAAAAAAATAAAAGAAAACTGGGAAAAAATGAAATTAAAATCATGGGCATATAGAAAAAATGGACACAAATGAAAGGGAAAAAACAAAAGCTCTGAGAGGCCTGTGAAGAGTAGAGAGAACTATACTACAGGGTCAGCATGTACTCAGACATTGTTGCTTTGAGTGCTCTGAAGCAGTGGTGACCAATTAATTGACTTTCCATGGAATCACGGAATGGCTGAGGTAGGGAGCGACCTCTGGAAGTCGTGTTGTCATCGTTTGCTCAAGCAGGGCCACCTGGTAAAGGCTGCACAGCACCATGTCCAGCTTTGTAGTATCTTCAGAGACTCCACCACCTCTCCTGTGCCAGTCCTCAGTCACCCGCCGTCTTTTCAAATTAAAATTTCATATTAATGCAGAAGAGTCTTTCTTACTGACAGTATTGTTGACATTACTTTGTGGGAATGAACAGGAAATGTTTCTTTTCAAAAGAAACAAATTTCAGAACAAGACATATGTGACACATTCTCATTTGCAATCAAATTTTTTTATGTTTATACAAAATTGATGTCATAATTTTGTCCTGAATTATTACTTTTAAGTCAGAAATTACATTAAAAAAAGCTTTGACTATCAGAGAATGCCCCTGGATGTTGAGGTAACATGAATATGAATTTTCAATTAATAATACATTAAAAATTAAATTTTTAAAAATGTTAAATATTAACATTTTTCATTAAAAGGCCACAGGCAAAGAAGGAAAAAGTTCACAGTTAACATTCTGATTACCTCTAGAGCAAGTCAAGGAATCACTCTCTTTACAACTCAGGTCCACAGTTCTCATGGCACCTCTTCTCCAGGCAGTGTGCTTGTGTTCTACAACAAGGACTTTTCAAGGGGTGAGAGTAGCCATTGGGTTCAGTTGGGGTTCTCTTCCTTATTTTTTCATGGTCAGAGTAATTTCCACCATTTCCTCCCTAATCTCTCATTCCCTTTACCCTACTGGAAATGGTCTAACCCAATTGGTTTGGTCTCTTAATAGACCAAAGAGAACATCTGTGGAGGTTTGGCTTTGTCCCACAGCCTCTGTAAACTTTGTGTCCTACTGGAAGACCGTTGGGTGTCCCTTATCCCCACACCTATTGAGAAGATTTCAGTTTTTATTTATATTGTGTCCTTTAGGTTAGCACACTGAAAATATGGGCTAAGGATTGTATTTTCACATGTTTTCTACTTATGATAAAGCATTTGCATGTCTATTTATTCAAATCCATGTTCAATTTCAAGTGCATAAGTTTGTGGAAGAAAAAGGTTTATTCCAACTTTGACAAGGAGTACTTTGTCCTCTGACAATAAAGTAAGCAGAAAAATCCTAGTATTTTCTCTCTTGTTTCTCTGATCTGCATCTCAAATTGAGTAACTGTCAAAAAATCATTTCACCCAGTACAAAATCCCACTTAAGTTGCATTAGGCATCTTACTTTACTGCACTGCTTATCTGCTTACCTGCTGCTAAAGGAAAGGTTTGTTTAACCTAATCCTCTCATCTTTGAATCACGACAGGATATCAAATCTCAAACCAGTCAGTTGAAAACCTGAAATAATTTATAATTGGAAATGCTTCTCTGCATACATCATCTTCTCCTCAGAGATCAAGGAAAGACAGGCAGAAAGCCAGCCTTGTTTCTAACAAATTGTGCCCAAACTAACAGAACTCGAATGATCTCTCTATGGAGCACATAGGTAGCTGTGTGGGGCTTCTCACCTGTATTTTTGGAGTGAAGTAGACAGAATATTTTGTAACAAGGAACTTAATATTTCCTAAAACATTGGTTCAGGGTTTTGCAAAACCAAAAAAGGCATAAAGATGTCAACACAAAAATTATTTCTTAAAACAAGCTTATCTTCAACCATCATTTTACTTTCAAAGAGTAGGTGAGACAGTAACAGAAGCTGAAAATGGTATTAGAAATCACCTGGGAAGTGTGATTAGGCAGTTAGAGGAGATTTTCCCATAAAATTAAAATTTTAAAAAAGGTTTCCGCTAAAGAAAATTTAAAAAAAAAAAAGGGGGGGGGGGGCGCGGTGGGGAAGGAAATAAACAGACCAACATATATGAAACTATCCAGACTAAATGTAACCTGGTTTATGTTCGGAAAAGGACTGAAGGACTGAAAGGGCTTTCTAGCTTTAATGGTAGTGGAAGGGGAAGGAAAATGGGACAGGGAACTTCAAGCTTTGCCTGGAAATGTTACCTATATAAATTTTAACTGGACAAGTCACACCCAGAACATTTCTGCAGCTCACATGGGTGTTGCAGGTCCCCTCTAGCACTGGGCCACCCATAAAAGAGAGGGAGGAGAACTAATTAAAACTGATCGTCCCTTCTCTGCTGTGAAGGGCCTGATCTGGCCTGACACAGCTACAGTGCATGCCCTTAGACAAGCATGCATCCATTCCATCCTATTTGGAGTATTCCTTGACAGCAATGCCATTTTCATACCTCCGACTATAGGTAATGTCACGCATTTTAAGCATAAAACATGCTGGAGACATATCCTTACTTTAGGACAAAAATCAGTTCTGCAGATCTCTTAGGGCAGAGATGATATTACGCAGATATTTTGGGTGTCGATCAGCAAGAGCAGAAGGTCTCAATGGAATTCCAAAAATGAAAAATGGGAAGACAGGAAAAAGCCTGAACCTACAACATCAGCAGTTACATCACTGAAGGGGGACAATTTTTACACTTTTTCTCCAAAAGTCATAAACTCAGAAAAAGTATTCAACTGCCGATTTACAGGAGACTTGTTTAAATAATATCCCAATTTTAGAAACCTCCTTTTCTAACCTAGGGATGGTTTTGTAGCTTCCTGCTTCACTAGGTTTAAGATTCCCTTGGTTGTAAAGATTTCTCTAAGCTGCTTCTCTTCATGAGCAATAGACTGCAGTGAAATCATTTCTCTGCAGTATTTTCTCAGTGAAAAGGTCCACAAATTGATTTTTCACCCTTTGCCCTCCCTTTCAAGATACAAATTCAAATATAAACAAGGCAGACTATCACTGACAGTATATACATCTTTTTCCTCAAGTGGCTTTATAAAAAGGCAACATATACAAAGCATTAGACAGGCATTAATAATAAAACCTACATGAAGAACTTAGAGAAGCATTGTGAGCTTTCATAAAATTTCAAAAAAAACCTCTCCAAATCTTGAAAAAGAGCCCACTTTACTAAAGTGGATAGATTGAAAGTATTTCTTCGGTCTGAAAATGATGGAAGGATTTAGATCTTCTATTCTACAGGAATCCCAAACAAGAAAACATTTCACAACTGTGTTGTTAACATTGTAAGATTTTTACAAATCTTCTTGCTCTATGCATGCTCCTTACTCATCCTGCTCCTATATTACAGGAAAGAGTGCAAGCTTGGAGAACACCAGGACATAAACTATTAAAACACTTCATAAATTTAAAGAAATTCCTTGAATGACACCTTGAAATGAAGCCCACAGGTAGGATACATTCCCTCAAGGAAAAGTACCTGTAACTGTCAGTTGAATTCTGCTGAACTTCCTGACTGCAGCCTGGAGAGTTGATAAAATCTGGTAACAAAATGCCTATTTTTAAGATAAACAGCTATGACAACAAAATGCTTGGAGATATTTTCTACATACATGACATCTTTCTTCACAAATAGAACTATTTGTACTCAAAAGCAAAAGAAAAAAAATTAGTTCTGGATGACTTGCATCAGATAGTTTATTTTAAAAGTAAATGTACAATGCAAAATAAATTTCTAAGTTATTTTGGGTAAGATTTTTATAGTATAAAAGACATCCCAATTTTACATGGCTCTGAGCATCATCCTAGCAAAGGCAAGTCGAAAATTGGCACTCTGTGCCCACTAACTTAGTTCTCACTGTGATTTTGGCCAGGTCGTTCTCCCTTGAAGAGTGATTCAACCTTCCCACTTGCAAAAAATGAAATCATAATAAACAAATATTTGACATTACAGAGAATTGGTGAGACTTAGTGTAGCATTTTGAAAACAACTGGCAGTTCTACAGCACTTAGCAAATGCTAAGCCCTGTTCTTTTCTTGTTCAGAACGTGAAGTAGTGACCTGCAGTACTTGAGAAGAGAAATACGCCAGGCCACAGCTGTGGGCACGCACTGTTTCAAAAATATCATGTGCCATAAATAACTATAAGTGGCACTTTGCATCTTTATGACCTGCTTTCTTTTTCACCTGATATTCCAAATGGTTCCTTGTCTCAAAAGGAGCATGTATTTGTAACTTGGAGTTTGCTAACTATCTTCCCACTGCAGCAGCCGGCACATGGCCCGAGTTTGACAAATTTTACATTGTGACAACTTATTAAGCTGAAATACACCAGTTATTTCAAACAAACATTCAATTACATAAGCTAAAGATTGGATTCTTTAAGTTTTCTTTTCAAGATTGAGCATTTGCATGTTTATTAATCTCAGATCAGAACTTAGAGCTCTGTCTGAATTCCAGTCCTTTGATAACCCAGTAAAGAGCTCTTTGGTCTCTTCACTCTTTGAACCACGATAGCAAAACTGAAGATTTCACTGGGGTAATTCCTTCCTTCCTTCTCTGAGATTAGAAAGTTGTTTCAAAACCTTTTATTTTTTCCAAAAATACTTACTCCTCTGTAAAGATACCCTGCATTTAATCAAGAAAATGTTGATTTTGTATGAATGCTGATTCCCCTTGAAATATCTCTCCCAGTAGATAAATACCATAATAATATTAATCATCTTTCATTGTGAATTAGGAAAATTATAGCAGCTATATCAGCTGTCTTTAAAAAATCCTATAGCTTGTGGGGATACATATCCATTCTGGCATATAAATAAATAAGTACAGAATTCCAAAATGGAAAGATAATACAGTGTTTCTTTCGTGGACTATCAAAGTAAGGGAGAAATTAACATTGTGATACTCACTTGCCTACCACCAAATTCTATTTTGACATTTCCTGGTTATTAAAAGTTGACAGTATTCTAGATAGCAATCCAAATTCCTGCAACTGCTTTCAGAAGTTGAAGGACTCCATAGTGCACAGAGGCTCTCAAAAGGCTGTCTGATTTCCACATTTCAAGCCTTGGGGAACAGAAATAGTATCCTTTATAAAATATTTAGTATTCCTTTAGTTCTGGCCCAAGATTCTGACGGGAATAGCAAACATACACATGGAGAAGTCTTGCACACACCTCCCTTCACTTTGCTGGTGCACTGTCTCATTCAGATTTCTCTTTTGTTGGCAAACCCCAGCAGCCAAACTTATACCCTATCAATAAATTCACTCTGGTTTCTGCAATATCATTAGATGCCAGTAATTGCCCAATCTACAGCAGTAGGTGCCTTAAAATACCGTGAATCCCACTGATACCTAATTATTTACCTGAAGCCAAATTCTGCTGTTAAAACCATGAAAACATTTTCCCAGTACTAATTTTCACTGTAGGTGCCTCCTATGGCAAATAACCAAGCTGCTGATCTTTACTACCACTCCCCACTATCAATTATTTTGACTCTGGGACATCAAAGGCTGTGATTTAGAGGCAAGGGGAGCATGTTAAAAAATGCAGCAAGCCTGTTTTTAAAGCATGTTCTCACATCAGTACTCTACACACAGGCATTATTTTAATCAGGTGAGAAAAACAGACAAAGAAGGAGGTTTGTTTGACCAGTTAGAATTACCCAACACTTTTCAGATATTGAATAATAGTTGTTACACATTGAAAAGTTTGTGAACCAGACCTTATTCTTAGATATAGGTAATTGTTATGGAAAGATTGCTAATTTCAGGGAAACACTGCACTCCTACAAAGCACAGACCAAGAAAAATGATTTTACATTACTGAGCTATAGGATAAGGTATGAATTATTTACCAAGCTTGATTCACATGCATAGTTCTTCACAGTCAAGCATGCAAATCAGATCAGGTAATTCTGCACAATCATATGATTGCTAATTTCATATCCAATTACTTCATCAGTGTCTGTAATTGCATTATTTAGAGGTACAGATCTGATAATATTCTTGTTTACATATTTTACAGACAGCTAGTACATTTTTGGAGTCTATGAAGATACTAAATATAGAATTTTAAACCCCAATTTCTGTACTTCAGATATAAAGATAAAGCCATATGCTCATAACAAAGGTTTTTGTCTAACTGTAGAAGAATACCTTCAAACTTCTATCTTTCTATGGTTTGTAAGGCGTAAATGGTACTGTGTTGCAAGTCAGAGAGATTTTTGTTCACATCAGACAACAACAGGTTTCAATATTTGCTTGATAGTGGACACCAAATGCAGAGCAGCCTTTTATTTAAGTCCTAACAATTGTTACCATTAAGCCTTAAGTGACAATCAAATTGCTGCTGCTGTTATGTTTGATATAAATTTAAGAAAACTCTATTCAGTATTCAGAATTTCTACTGATGGTTATCTTCAACACACTGTTCTAATTTGCAGTTTCTATGACTACTCGGAGCGCTAATTTCTTCAAATTAAAAGGAAACAAAATTCAATTTTTATATTTAAAAGAGAACAGGCACAATTTTCTTTGAAAGCTGTTCCAGCAGATAGAGCATATATACATCTACACATATATCTCCATTTTAGTGCAAAAATACAGCCACATATATTCAGCTTCAAAAGTTTAACAAAGCAGAGAAAAGCACAATCAATTTTAAAAATGTATTTTTTATGCAACATTAAGAAATTTTAGCCAGTACTGAAAGAATTGTACTTTTACCTTTTAAAAATATTCACTACAAATCATGTGAATTTCTTTAGTTAGATGAAATAAAACAATGAAAAAGAGCAGCATAAATATTTCTTTGTCAAAGGGTTTCCTATACATCCTACAGGCTTATGAGGCTTAGGATCTTTTTTTCCCCTGTACAGTTACACCTGTTATTTAATTTGAACTCCCTGAACCTAACAAAGAGAAGCACTAATACCTGTACAGCTGTTGTAAGATTATGACTCAGTGTATGGATTTCAGTGGTTCCAGTCATACATTTGTGTAATGCCTTTTCTAGTAACTCCAATTCCCTTAAATATATTGCGGTCTTAGCCACAAAAACTCTAATGGCACCGGAAAAGCACACTGCCAGAATAAGCAAAATTCATCATACCTTCACATGAAGGTATTTGTGATTCAAGACACTGTAATTTTTTGTGCTGTTCCAAAATCTCAACTTAGCTTTAGCCTTAGCCCTTCATAAGAGTTGTTGCTGTGCCACTGGGCAGCCGGGCAGCCCTCACATAGGGCAACTGGCAGCACTGGGCAGCTGCTGGTCAGGGAATGAGTTCTGGATAACCACAGAGCCCCCCAGCAAACCAGCTTGATGTCCTTGTTTCATGCCAGCTCACCTGTCCAGTCTCCTTTCAAATATTGAGGGATTGACATAAAAAACGTGTCTGTAAAAGCAACATTTTTTCTAGGCACTGCTGTTCTGCCGGAAAAATAATAGCTGGGTTTAAAATTAAGTACCAGAAAATACATTGGGGATTCATTTTCTGATTTAAATCAAAACACTACTGAATCTATCCTTTTTCGTCTGGTAATTCTATTGTCTCATTTTTCCTTTGTGTTAAATTATTTCTTTTCCTTAAAAAGCCCTTCAGAGGGAGCAGGAAATACAAAAAACATCCTGTCAGGCACAGTGGAGGAACGTTCTCATTTGTTTCAGTTGGGTAGCTCTGTGGAGACAGCCTTCTCAGCTTTCTTGGCTATTCCAAGGAAGGGAAACATGGAGGCCAGTCATCCCAAGAAAATACAGTCACACCACATTCGGAATCACTGTTCCACCCAATGGAACACTTTAAGTTTGACCAGTTGTTCTGAAATCACTCCTAAGACAGGTCTAGGCAAGCTAAAAGAAAAAAAAAAAAAAAAAGATATCATTTGAAAATTTTAAGAACAGATAATAATCACGTTACTTGGGAAACAAAGAAAGGGAAGACTCACATATTTTACAAGCACTTATATATGTACTTACGGTTTTCCACCCACATTAATGGTAAATGGTTCAGACAAAGCAGCTTAAATTTTACATATTTTGGGGAAAATTAAAATAAAACTCCTCTGCCTTATATTCTTCTCCCTCTCCCATATTCCCATCATTTAATACCCAAAAACAAGAGCAGGCTATATGATTGTGGTCCACCTTTTTCTCTCATGTGCCACTTCCCACTTGGTGATGGTGAGCTAACATTCAACTGATTCTTTTTTCTCTGTCTGCTTTGATGGACAGAAAACTTGACGAGTGCATTGGAGCATTCTCTCCACCTTATTATGTCCATCCATCAGCCTTATTCCAACTAAAATGGAAAAGCAGAATTTAGCAAGAACTGTCCATACAGTCTTACTCCTTCTGTAGCTGCTTGGAGAAGAAATTCTCTGCAATTGACAATTATAACAGCAGTGTGACTCACCACAGCCTCCACAGACACTCAAGTTTCTTTTTCCAACAAAAACAGAAGAAAGAGCTTAATCAACAAAATTCCCTGGTTTTACAGGTTATTGGCAGTCTATTCTTATGCTGCCATCAAGAACAATCAAAATATGTAAGTATATCTGCACATGAAGACCAAATTAATATGGCCATTAATACTTAAATATTAATCCTTTTTCCCCTGTGTAATTCACACAATTCATGGTAAAATCCACAACTTTCAAACTGCTTACATTGAGCTTTTGAGCCTCAATCTGGAGAACACCTGTTTACGACAGAGCAATTGTCCCATTGATTTTAGGTATACACATTAAACATCTTTTGTTGGATTGGAAACTTGCACTTGTAACTTTTGTCAGCAAAATCCCTGTCACTGGTTATCAAATAGCTCTTGGATCTGGCATTTCTTTGGAGAGTAAATCAGATAAGGGTAAGAAGCTCTGAGGAAGAAGGCTGCTGGGCTTTTTTGTATGACATGTAATACACAAACCCCACTCACACCATTCTGATTATGTTTCCAAGATACACACAAACATTTTACTAGCATGGGCTTATCTCTGGCTCAAGCCTAAATATAATTAAGGCTCTAGGCTAGAAATGGAAGAGCTGTCTTAGAGTATTGCAATGGAAACACAATGAATAAGAAGGCAGAAATCTCGACTAATATGAAATACAAGAACTTGTCAGGCAATAATGGCATGTTGTAAGCATGACGTGATTTGTTTATATAACAGCTAAGGGAAGGTTTCACACAGCAAACTCCCTTCCTCAGGAATCGAAAAGAATAAAACTGACTAATGGTTAGAATTTGCCACTTTAGAAAGCCAAATAAATTAATGTGAAAAGCACATGTCATCAATTACAGTTAAAATAACTAAATATGTAACTTTTGAGATCCATCTATTAAAGGTGACGTTACACTTAATGCTAAACAAATCCTTAAGTTCTCCCCATTTCATTAAAAAACTTAATATTGGAATTTCATAGGCAGGGAAAGCTATGACTGTTCAGGAGAGGCAAAGACAAAAATTGAAACTCAAAGAAAGAAGCAGTAAAAGAAGTTGTGATATCAATCAATCAAATGGTTTACATTAGGATAAACAATTTTGCCCAGTGGGGACTCAAAATGGGAGATGACTTTCAGTATTTACAAACATTGTTCTAAATACATTTCAAGAGCATCAATGTTTCCTGTGAATTTTTGCTCCCACATGGCAGAACTTCATCTAAATCCCAGCACCATGGATGAGCATCCTGCGCTCCCTACTCCAAATGCTGAACCATATGTATTATTTGATGCTTCCCTGCAATGTGAGATGAATACCAGAAACAACCTCATGCCAAGACCTTCGCATCCTGCAAATATGCAGGATTCTTCCTTCTGCCAGCCCTTGACCGACTTCACTGAGAGAGGCACCAAGAAGGTGATTTCACAGAGCTCCACACCACAGTGCTGACTGTGGCAGATTTTATGGAAAGTAGACACTTTGCCACAGGTGCCTTTGTGAGTTGACCATTACAGCACCACAGAGCTTTTACACAGCCACAGGTGAGTCCCAGGTCCCCCTGAGAAGAGGATACGAGGTCATTGCCAGTTTCACTTTGGAAAAGGAGATTTAAACTCAGTTATTTCCATGCTTTAACATAACATCTGACAGCCAAAGGGTTCAGTGTTTGCATACACTGCTACACATCCTAAAATTAACACAGAATTTTGTTGTAGACAATTAAATCAAGAAAAATTATCACCAACATCTTGAAAGTGGTAGAGAAGAAGACACAAAGCATCCTCAGAATTCCAGCTTCCTAATCTTACCAGGCTTTTCTTATGAAGAAGTCCAGAAAGTCTATTTTAATCTATTTGCTTAATTATTTTAGCAAAAGAAAAAATGGATGAAAACTGTTATCTAGAGTGCCATATCAAATCTGGATTCAGACCCACTTATCTAGTTCTACTGAAACATTTATTATTGCTCTGGACATGAGAAAAGGAATTTCTGATTAAGGGAATTCTCATGAGAGAGTAGTACAGAGAGCAGAAAGATCTTGAAAATCCAAAACACAGATTATAGCCCTACATAGCTGATTCAAAAATTGATAGGGCCATTCTCACCTGACAGTGTATTTCACTGTATAACAGAGAGGTTATCTACTACACTTGAATAATTCAGCATGCAAAACTAACTTGAGAATGATGGCAGTGGGATTATGCCATTTTGAACTATTAGATGGGAGAAAACATGAATTTACCCAACTGCAGAACACAAAAATTATTGCTAGTCCATTTAGGGCAAGATCTAATTCAAAATCTAAAATTCACAAGAATTTACAGCTACTATAACTGACTTAATTTCTGTAATCTCTCAGGTTCTGCAAACTGAGAAAGCCTAGGTATGACATTACATACCATATTACATTTCCTGCAAGTAACTATTGATATTTCAGCAGCTACATTACAATCTCTTAGAACCTACCCACGATGTTTTGTTTTTATGCTATGATCATGCTTGCTGCTTGTAGCATCCTCTGTATTCCGAAGTCTGTGTCCTTTGTATGCGTGTCAGAGACAAATGATTCAGCACTGTTGACCTTCAAGAGGTACAAAGCAAAATGGTCAGCAAATCCCACATAATATTTACAGCTGGAGGCCAACAGGTTTGCTCTTATAATGAATTATTCTAGTACCAGTGATGTATCAAACCAAATCTGCTCGCTATTTTTGTTTCAAAAGGCACCCTTCCTTGGCTACCTCAGTTACAGAGCGAATGAAGTAAAGTACGTTTCATGTTTTGATGATGAAGTTGAAAACTGTAGGCAGGAAAATAGAAAATGAAAATGGAACTTCAGTTAAAATGCTTTCATTTCCATTTCACACACTAGTCATATTACTGCCCCTGGATGTGGTTTTTCTACTTTTTCCCTCCTTTCTTCTTTAATTTCTGTTGTCTGATTGCCCAAATAGCTATTTCTAACAAGACTTAGCGTTTTCAAGCTTCTCTTCCCAGGAGTCTCTTCTGCAAAATTAACAAGGAAAAAACAGTGGGGTGCAATCATAACACACATAGAGTGAGAGAGAGACTGAATGAGAACTCCTTAAACTCAAGGAATCCACAAACGCCTGCCCAGGTTTCCTTCTTGGTGTCATTATAGAATAAATTATACTAGAGCTGAGAAATTCCAAATTGCTCCCACTGTAATTTAGTTCAAGAGAGACAAATACTTTTAGAGTAACAGCCAGTCTCTGGCTCTGTTACAGATGCCAGAATGGCAAACCCAAACAGGAAACCAGGACCAACTATTCGTGACAGATGAACAGCAGATTTTGAACTGAAGACTTCCAAGGAGTTCCTTAAAACATGTTAGTGTTCTCAATAAAAGCTGTACTTAAAAATAGCGCAGATTTTAATGGATCTAAAATATATA
>WEIT01009678.1:0-33445 GCA_013389985.1 Dryoscopus gambensis | reverse complement strand
TTTTTTAATTTGTCTCAGAGGATTTTATTAAGTTTATTTGGTTTTATATTCTCTGCTGTTAATCATGAAAGGAGCTCCATCAGACTTGTCAACATACCATGTCCATATTGTGTAATTTATGGAAAGATCATATGATTCTTGTGCCAGAAGTGATGTCATCTCAAAATACGTATTTTGAATGATCCCTGTTTCTACTGAATCTTTTTAAGAACACCAAGGAAAGTTCTCTGTCTATAAAACTGGGCACAATACCAAATGTCATTGTAATCTTTTCCACTTACACCACCAGCCTCAGACAATGGCCTGAGCCATCAGCAAGTTGCTGTTAATTTTAGCTATCATGCTGCATATTACATCTCCAGAACAAGGTTAATATGAGATTAAACACCACCATGAAATGGGAAGCCACTGAAGATTACTAAAACTATATAAATCAGGCAAACTGCTGAAGACAGCAAGAGGAATCAGAGAAGGTTTTACTACAGCCTCTGCTATTCTTGCAGCCTTTAGTTTTGGTCACAGATGCATATATCCATGAACTTTCAGTCTGGCACCTCAGTGGCATCCTTATTTTCTTAAATGACATGAAGAAAGAATTAAAACATTGCTCCCTTTTATCACCCCAGTAGCCATCACTGAATCTCCAACTCAGTAATCTTCAGCATCTTACTCCCTGATCTCCCAAGATTCCAGTTTCAGCTCAAGTTTTAAAGATGTTGACACTCTTTTTCAGGCCATAAGAGATTCTAAAGAATTTTACCATTTAAGCTTAAAGCACTTAAAGCCTGCCTTACTGCTGTTTTCCATGCTTTATTTTCAGCTGGTGACCAGAAAAAGTTGTATTTACCGAGGAAGAGGCACATTACTGAAACCTAGATAAAATACAGATTTCACTGATGAGAGCTATTTTTATAAAATTTAAATTATTATTATGTCTACGATTCTTAAATTATTTCAGGAAGAGTGCCAACATCATAAAATGCAGAAAACAATAATGAGAAGCCCTCTTGCCTCTGTGGTAGCACCATAAACTATTTTTGATGAACGAGGCAGGCTTCCAAAACTTCCTTTCAGAAATCCAAGCCAATACTCAGATTGAATAAAATCAAGCTTGGCTCAGTGGCAGGCAGTTACAGTCTGGGAAAAAGAGCCTTCAGTTTCCCTTTCCTTTCCCAGGACATTTCTGCTTAACAGCACAAACCCAGGGACCCAGGCTGTTAGCTCACAAAGCCATCTGCTTTTTAATCATCTGTGGGAACCATTTGAGTACTTAACTAAGTGCTGCTCTCCTTTAGTCAGCTTCCCAGTCTCAGTTTTCTTCAGCTTTTCCTTCAAGAATATATTTAAATCTAAGCAGCTTTCCCATGCCTGTCTTGCCTTTACTTAGTAGTTTAGTAGTTTGAAGGACAGAAGAGCTTCTTCCTTTAAATACAAAGTAGCACGCGTTTGGAACGTGAGAATGAGAAGAGCTTGTGTTGTTCATGTCAAATGAGAACAAAAAAGGGCACACCCCACATGTTTTTCTATCTTTGCCACAAGAAAGAGGACCCACAGTCTCTTAGAGATGGCAATAAACTTTATTACTGCGACCTTTTGTAAGTTCCCCAGCTTCAGTTTCTGGTGATTCCCTGTTCCTCACATTTACAGTATCAGTAATCAGCACAAGGGCATTTGAGCAAGAGAAATCCAAAACCATTCAAAAGACAGAACACTAATCTTTTTAAATTTATGTTTACAGTTCTTCAGAACTTCATAGCTCTCCACTGGCTTTGATAGACAGTAGCTTTCTTCTACATCATTTTTGAAGCAAATCAGCAGGAACAGCATCTAGGCTTTTTGGCTGCACTTCTGCCCTGCAACATCTGCCTGAGCTTAACTCTGCTCAACCGGAGCACCAGTTTCCGGTGCAGGTCTGCCACATCAGTGGGACAGCAAAGGAGGTAGATTTTGCAACATATACCAGGAACATAAATAAATCATATGACTTACTTAAATCTATATTGTTCCTCCACAACTGTGACCTTGGTGCAATCATTAGATAATGACATACAAGTCCTTCCATTCACTTTGTTTCTTATCTTACTATCTGGTGGCATCCAAATAAATTATTTTTTTCATTTTTACAATTCATCTTACAAAGTTTATATATTGCCTTTATCCTTTTTTCCCCTATTTAAAAGTTAAACTTTTAACATATGTGAAAACGGATGTTATTTGCTCAGCCCTACACACTTCTAAAATCCTAACTGAAAAAAATAAAAAAACCCTAAACCCAAGGGTTTGGCTACAAACAAGCACAGACTGATCTACAGTGATATACGTATGAAATAAGAAGCTGATACTCAGTTTTTCAGAAGTGCATAAGGACCAGATATATTAAAGAAAAATATAAAAGGAAAAGGCATATAAAAAGGTATATATACCTCTGGAAAGGTAGAAACTGATTCAGTTCTGAACACCCACTGACAGTTTCAGTTACGAGCCATTCTATGGATCTGATCATAGAGTAGAAATGGATCCATTTTAAAGAGCTTAGGGAAAAACGTTAGACATATCTTAGAATTATTAGGAATTTCAGTTTGAGAAGAAAATTTCAGAACAGTTATGGATAAACTGCATTCTTCAGTGAAAAAGCAACCCCATTTACATCATTAACAAGGTTTAAACATAAATAATGTCTCTGAATGACGCATACTGAGTTACAGCAAGCAGGGGCAAATAACAGCACTTGCTCCTCCAGATGTGCACTCATGGACCTACATTTTCTTCCCTGTATTATCCTCAGAGTTCTGACAGGCCTGTGGGATATATCCTAAGATCCAAACAATATGCAGGTAACTAAGCTGTCACATCAAATTTGAATGTTTTCATTTTTCAGCAGTGCCTGGAACAAAATGAAAGATTCCTGATTAGAGTAATACAGTGAAAGTACACCAAAGGATTACTGAGGGAACATTAATGGGAGTAGAGAAAGAAGGCATAATCTGTCTCAGGAAAGGCATTTTCCATCAGTATCAACAAAATCATTTGTAACCAGATGGCTCCTTTACATTTCCAAAATAATACTGCACGTCCTAACAAGAACAGCCATGGAAGTGACTCCCTGCTGTTATGACTGTGAGGGAAATGCATTCTTTCCATGTTATGTAGAGAGAATTGGACAGAAACATTTCTTAAAACAACAGGAAGGTGAAGATATATACCGTTTCTAAATGTATCCCAGAAACCAGGAATGGCTGCGAACACAGAAACTAAATTCAGGGCTTACATAAAAGTTTTTCCATAGCTCTATATATCCCTTGTACAGATCTAATGCACATAGGGCAGTGTTCCAGAAATATTGCTTTGTTGCCATCTCCATCCCTTAGAAAATAAGGAATAGACCCCAGTTCTTGAAAATGGTGTGAAACAGTGCTCCTTTTGACCAACTTGCTGTGATCAGCTACAATCAGCACCGAAAAAAGTAATGTTTGTGTCATCAGTTAAGCATGGATTATAAAATGTTATCTCTTCCCACAGACTGAATTCAACAATAATTACATTTGATTCTCATTCAAATCTATAATATTTGCCAAGGGACATTAAAAAAACAATTATAACTTTAGGATACACTATGAATTATAAGGAGAGGAAGCAAGGAGAATTCATGTTACCATGAAATAAAATGGAAATGCTATACCAAAGAAAATAAATGTGTCTGAAATAATGCAGATGGGAAAGGTACATGTGCTTTTCCTTTTTTTTTCTGGTGACTGGTTGGGAACTTTCTTCATTTCATTAATGTTAGTTATTCTTACATTTCTGCTGCCATTACTGGCCATGAGCAAGGAGCTCCAGACTGTCAACAGCTCAGAGCATTTTCCAGAAAATCATTTCTATTTCTTAATTTAAGTCTGGCTGTTACTTGGTTGAATAAAAGAAGAATTTTTTTCATTTATCTTGTACTTCTTTCAGCCTCTCTGAGGAACTAATCATATGTGAGTATTTGGGGATCTTGTATCTCATTTAAGAAGGAATTAGTCCCTATAGGGTAAAAAAACAATTAAGGACAAGAACAGGAAATCCAAAGCTTGTAGAAATTTTAAATTCAGAATAAAAATCTCTCCATCTGTAAAACTATACATCAAAAGTGCATGTGGTATAATTTGAAAGTCAGCTCATCATTAGACTTGTATTATACAATGAAGTATAAACTGATTTTTGCATAAACCATGGAGTATTGGATCTTACTTTCACAGATCACCTGAACGGAAAGATGTCTGGTTCAATTATTTCTTTGAGATTTGCTGCAGGTATTTCATAACCCATAAATGTCACTTATCAAAATGCAATTACATCGCCTCTTTGCTAACATCAACATTTGTCCTTATCCACATTCCATTTTCTGTCCTGCTGTAATCCTTTTTTCTTTCACCCCGCTTTCTTTCTCTTATTCCTTATTAACCCACCAGACTGCAATAGTTCACTGCACATTAGTACCCACTCAGCATCAGCTGAAATGCTGTGAGTGAGAGTGGCAGAAGAGCTGGCACACAGCTCCTCTCTGGGGCAGGAACTTCTGCCAAGGACTGGAATGCGTAAGGGCGACAGCAGAACTCCTCACTACTCCTATTAAATCACCCAAATCCAACTGTCAAAGTCCCCAAATTGCTTGGTATGTCTCCAAAATACCAGTCCAGGTTTTGGAAGCAGAAGAGCCAACAACCATGACACCCAAAGGGAGCTTCTCTTCAGAGTCGTTAGCTCCAGCTCTGACACAGTGACTGTAATCGGCATCAGAGACAGCTCTGAGCTGGCTCTGGTACCCGTACAGGACACTGGAATGACGCTGTCCGAGTTAGTCCCTGGCCGTGCCCTCGGTCAGAGGCAACGCGGCAGTGTCTCCAGAAAGCGTCCTTTGCTGCACCGCAGGCAACACAAGAGAGACGCAGCGGAGAATCACGGAGCCAGGTGGCGGATAGCGCTTTCCCCTCTTGGGAGGCTTGCGCCAGGTGGCCTGGTGTTAGGCTGAAGCGTCCCCAAGGGTAAAGGAGGCGAGAGGGGGCACTGGTATGGTTTCCAAGAGTCTTTATTCTCAGAGGGTCCAGGGACCAAATGGCGCCGAGACAGAGTGCGCAGCCATTTTTAAAGGGGGGTGGTAACACGAGAGGGGCCAATGAGATACAAGCAAAGGGGAGGGTACAACCTGGATATAGCCAATGAGGGAGTTTGGGAGGTGGGAGTTGTAACACAGAACCAATGGAGAACCAATTTTAACAGAACTTTCTAGAACAAAAGGAGGAACAGTCTTCAGGGTGCCACCCAGTGGGCTGCAGCCTACATCTCGGTGCCGCTCATAGAACCGCCCTCGGACCCACTGTCCAAGGCGGGAAAATCCACCCACTGGATGGCTAAGGTTTGACTGACATCGCGGGGCTGCAGCCTAGGAGTAGGCTGAGCCACCGCCACAATGGAAAGCCTGAATGCCACTCTCCCCTGACACTGTCCTCACTGCCTACCTCAACAACACAGCAAGTTCCTAAAACCACAGGGTGCTTTTGGGTACAGAAAACAGCCCTAGTGTATGCACTAGGAAACAACTGTGAGCAGTCAACATTCCTTCAGTAGTGCTGAAGTGTCCCATAGTGCACTGAGGAGGCAGGGGGAGGGAAAAATCTTTTTCCTGACTCTCCATAAGTTTTAGATTGCCCTCGCTGCCCTCTCCTCTCACACCCTTTGGGACAGGCAACATTGACTACATGACTGGAGAAACAACTCATCAAGAGACCACTTGCCTGCAGGCTGGTAGATGTAATGTGAAAGGGAAGAAAACTTCCATTTCTGTAGGACGGGGAAAGATATCAAGAATTTCAGGAGACAGGCTCATCCAAAATAGCTGCTCTGTCTGTATAAACACCTTTGAACCTCTGCAGCATAGGAAAAAAAAAGATATTTCAAACAATAGGAATGAGCTTAGCTTTCAGTATAGGCAGCTCCTTTACATCCCAGAGTATGCTCATCTAGACAACTTTTAAGGATTTTCATATTTTGTCACAGATACAGCATATAGAGAAAAACTACACCATTAAGACAGTTTTATTCTGCAATTAAATCTAAGCATGTGATAAGAATTAGACCATATTCTATAGGTGATTGACTATATAGAATCTTGTCGATGTTACTCCAATGCATATCTAATGCAGAAATACTTCTTAAAACATTCAAAATCAGCATTAAAGCAATAACACACACCCATCACAGCAATAACAAAAGCTTTTATAATGGACTAATTTCCCAAGAGTTTATGAAGCAGATGTTTGTACAAAAGTTTAAACTCTCAGGTCTACCTCCAAGCAGTCATTAAAAAAATGAACTTAAGCTACAAATATTTGAATGTACTCAAATGCCCAGAAAAAGAAGCAGGAAGGATGGAGATCACTAATTAGATATTGGGGGTGCTGATGAACTGTTAGTACGGAAAAATCCATTTTCAAGACAGATGAAGAACAAGAAGCACTTGGACCAGGGCTCTGTGTTTACAGTCTGTAAGTAATCTTACTCATATGTGCCTGAGTACTTCTGGATATTTATTTTCCCTGCACAGTAATAGCTAGTTTTACTGAATGGAGGCTGATCATCTTACAAGTACTAAAAAAATTGCGCATCTAAAACAAAAACCAACCAAAAGCCTCTGCTCTTGTGCTGTAGTTATAAAATGTTAGAACTGACTTTATACCTCAAGAAAGACATAGAGAAGTGTTAAGAGTTTATTTTCTTAAAAACCTGTTAATCAAGAACCTAGCTTTCATCAGCACAAAGTCAGCATTTGCTAACATTTTAGAAAAGAATAAACTGCTTTAAGAGATTTGATTCAGCAAAGTACTTGAACGTGAAATCCAAATTCCTTGGTATTACAGCAAACTATACAAATACACATTTCTTCCCACCAATTCCTAAATATGACTAAAAGCAGAAATTACACATCTAAATGCCTAAAATCCCCTTTGAAATACTGAACTCCACAATATGAACCTTTCTGCAAGAATTTTTACATATAGCCAAGTGAAAACATTTTGACAGAATTTTTTAGAACGTTATTCAATTTTAGAGTAGCTTATTTTTCAAGTACAGCAGATGCTGTGATTTAATAGATTACTACTGTGTGTATTTAACCTTCTTCTCTGTGGTTCCAGTCTTTTTCTGAGAGATTTATAGGAGAATTCTTAAAAAGCTTTGGTTTCAGTCTTGTGGATTAAAACTTTATTTGGTAATACAGTATTGCTAGAATGGCCTTGAAATGCATTTACTTAAAGAATTTTTTCCCCCCATCCATCCATGTGCCTGGCACACAGGCACAAACATTTATGTTTTTTAAAAGCCCAGTTGTCCACCCAGCTCGCTGTAGCTGCAGAAGCCTCTCAGAGAGCCATATATAACCACAGCTGCACACCTGGTAGTCAAACCAGTGTCATCAGGAACTTCCTCTTTCAACAGCTTTCATAGAAAGCACAATCAATAAAAAATATTAGAAGCAGACTTAATCTTTCCTTCCTCTGATATTTGTTCCCATATTAACGGGGTACCTAGCAAGTACTGTTTGTTTCTGTCTCCTGGATGTAGCTCAGCAGATGAGCAAAGCTATGTGAGCTCTGAAATCATGGAGGGGGGTAACAACCAAATCATGAGTTCTGGCTCCAGGTGGACAAACACTTCTTTTTTTAAGAGCTTAAGCCCAGGACTTATGAAGTTTTTGCACTGACTAGATCCCAAATCTCTGGCACATCAGTGTGCCATTATTCAAGGGTGTTATAAAAATTCAAGGCAGAGTTTAAATCCTAGTAACTTTAAATAAACCATACTTTAACACAGCAATTCCCAAATCATACAGATTCATAGATAGAGGCTTAAAGATAAAACATCACTAGATTCTGCTGTGTTTCCTTTTGCTAACCAGCTCTGACTGGTAGTAAGATATAAGGCAAATTTACCAGAAGAGAAGCCACTAGAAATGTCCTGAAGTACACAGAATAGGACGCCAGGAAAAGGCAGCAATCCAGAATTGTCTGAGAATTAGGCCTCTAAAGAGCATGTCAGAAATTATGCTGTTTCCTTCACAGATAGAATTTGTTCATGGACAAACGTGGGAAACACGTGGCTTCTTAAGACTCATGTCAAAGGATGCCAAGGCCTTAAAAAACAGAAAGCTCCTGTCGTGTTGTTCCTGTTCTGTGAATAAGCAAAGCATAAATATTCTGAGGTGTTCTGATCTGGTATCCTTCTATGGCTTTCTACTCATTACAAGGTTTCTAATTAAAATAGAAACCAATTATATCTAACCCTTTGCCTACACCATCATTAACCTGCTTTCTTACAAATTAAAAGCTCTGGAGCAGAATTTTATTTTTTTAATGATGCTATTAATTTAATTCTCTTGGATCTTTTACCTTTCTTGCACAAATTAGTTGCCTGCTTTATTTTCAGTATCATCTCTCCTGAGAGGTGATCCAGTAGGTGAGTTATTTTTAAAAATGCTTGGGTGTCAACTTTCTTTGGAAGCTTCTGCAGCACTGACAATCCTGACTGCGGGGGAAAAGTTGGCACATCTAGATCTGGTATGGTGTTAAAAGAATGCTATTAACTTAAAATTCATACTGAGCCACATCCAAGAAGTACAAGTTTCTCCATACTTAAACCAGAAGACACAAAAAGAACAACCACAGAAGAAAAAGAGGAAGAGTACCAGGGAGGAGGGAGTAAGATTAAATGATGACTTGATGGAAATGAGCTGAGAACAGATGATGAGAACAACAAAATGGAACATAATGCAGCAGGATCAGGGAAAACACTAAAGACAATTTTAAAAAAACCCCAACCAAACCTAAACAAAAACAACAACAACAAAACTTAACACAAACAAATAAAAACAAACAAACAAAAAACCCCAGAAAACACCGGGAAGAAACTGAAATGTGGGAACATGAGACAAAGCTAAAAGAAATATTTCTTCACATTGCTTATTGGTTGTAAGGGTATTTTAATCAGCATGAATGGAGCAAAGATGCACACATGTCCCATGCTCTGGAAGTAGATGTATGGGTACTGACCTACCTCAGGAATAAAGCTCCATCATCTAGAAAGGCAAAGATTTTCCTATGGGATGTCTCAATACCATGTCCTATTGATTACTGTGACCCTGTGACCACAGTGTTGAAAAGCTAACAGATCTTTTTTCCTAATTTGTACCAAAGGATATTACTGTGGATATGGGGTTGGTTTCTTTCACTTCAAGATCTTGGAAGAAAACATGTACACTTACAGCATGCAAAGTCCTAAGTAATTCAGCTGCAAAATGAAAACCAGAAATGAAGTATGTATATAATTCAAATTAAGGAATTTTTCCATTACAATCCATTTTAAGAAGATGCTTTTGTTCACATAGGATGGATTTCAACTTGATGATTTTGGAGGTATTTTCCAATTTAACAATTCCGTGGCATTATATTCTGAAATTAACACCTTCTAGAAATTTCAGGACATCAGGTGTGTTTACCTTATCAAGTAGTGAGGTGCAAAGGAGGGGTGGGGTCGATGTGCTGCACTCCATTATGGTTCCAGGCCCCCATATCCACCCTGCATCTCTACCCACAACAAAGTTGTGCAGGCACAATGCAAACCGATACCCAAAATAACCCCAGGGACCTGCAGCTCTTCTCCCAGCTCGCAGCATCACAGACAATGCCATCACAGAGAGGCTGTGCCATTCTGACAGCACACTCAGCACAGCTTTCAGCCTGGTTTATGTGAGGAGAGGTGGCACATGTCAATCTGAGTGACGAGCCATCCAAAATGTTGAATATTGCTCTGACACGAATCCCATCTATGAGGTTTAACAAATGACTGCTTCAGCTTTCTCTTGTAAAAAGCAATTAATTACCCCACAAGAAGGAATATGGGCCTGTAGGAAGTACTTGGTAGAGTAACCTCATCATTTGATAAATCTTGAGAAAACAGCAATTCTCTTCTGAGTAATTCTGTAATACTTCACACACTCGGAATCTCTCTGTCTGCAGAAAGATCCAAGGACATCAGTATATTCTTGTAGTCACAAAAACATATGTACAACAACCATGTAGAAGGTAAAATGGGATAAACTACAGGATTACCTTGGAAGTTGTAACAAATTAGGACTGAAAGACACAAGTCCTAACTTCTTTGTTTTCCCTCTGGAACTGTTAAGGAAGTGTCAGTGCCTAAAAAATATTGCTTAAGAGATTTAAGTAAATCCCTGGTCAAATACTAAGCTTTGTTCATCTTCTTCCTGTGGTCCTTTTCAAAAGAGGACTCTAGAAAAATCCTTCGGGAAGCACAATAATGAACATGCAAGCAATAACAGAGTTGATAAATCATTTATGAAAAAAGTGAAGGGATAACATTCCCAAATGCCAATCCATTAACATAATAAACACACTCCATTTTGAAACAGATAATTAGATAACTGCCATGCCCAATCCAGTGGGAAGACATTAATTATGACTGGTAGAAAGCAAGCAACCATGAGGTCATTCAGCCAGTTTCCTTAAGAGGGATATTCCTCAGTGAGAAAATAGGAGTCTGCCTACCTAATGTGATACAACCAGGGGATGAATTCAAGCTTCTTGAGAAATAGCCTGAACGGTTACATGAATGGAACTTTTCCTGCCTTACATATCTGTTAAATGGTGATTTTTACACCACATAAATTCTTTGTTGGGTACCTTCAGTTTAGCATGTTTAAGAATTATTAAAATTCACTGAACTTTACACAGTTAGTCATGACACTGTATAATTATTTTCCCTTTGCCTCACTCACCGCCAGACATTCTGATTTTACACAAGTTAAAAAACCCAAACCCCAGAAGTGTACACAAACTTAAAGTGGCTAAAGGGATTTTGTTCAACCTTCAGTACTTTGTGAGTAAAACAAGTTAACTCGCCTAGGAAGAGGACAGGAATCCAAAGACCATCTAGAACTGGGATTAGTACTTTACTGGGGTACTCAAATTCTGAAGTTTGCTATTAGAAAGACTGATCAAGGTCTGCTTAAACCAACAGAGAGATTGCATCCTTTAGAAGCATTTTGGATGTGTTTCTTTGTTCTCTGTGAAGAAAGAACAAGCCCATTTCTTATTTTAAAAAAAAAAAAAAAAAACGCTGTCTAAGCAGAGCAAAATATAGCAGTCCTCTACATTTACCAGAGAGAATTAACTTGACAGAAAGACATCAAGGATTTTACTAACAAAGCAATTAAATCAAAAAAACTGTGATAGCAAGTGGCAAGAAGTAGTAGGGCTAGAAATCCTACAATCTTTCCCGTAAGGTGCATATCTGCACTGTACAAGTATAAGGTCTGTAGCTTGTTTGAATTATTTAAAACTGACTGAGCTTTCTTTCAGAAAAAACCTCACAGGAACTCAATAGAGAATCAGGGACAAGATCACACAAATAGACTTGACCTCTTTCCTGCTTATAATTCATAATTTAGCTGCAGTGTCAAACAGCAAACTAGGCTTAAGTAATATTCTTCTTATGAGGATTAAACAAATAAGTATAATTAGTAAAACTATAATTATAGAGCAATGTTCCCATTCCAGCAATAAAGAGTGCCTGTAGAATAAACTCCAGTTTCTTTCCTTCCAGGTTAACCAACCACCAAAAAAAAAGAAAAAAACATGAATAATTCAGGATTGTACTCTTTTTATGTATAAAAGAGCCCTGCATGTAAATTCAAATGAATCCCTCATTCACTGAAAAATCAACTCATTTACTTTCAGAATAGCAAACGGAGAAAATAATTTCCTTTTAGATGACTGCATTGTATGCCTGTTTTGCATCCTGTTGAACACACAGTGAAGAATTAACTGGCATAAACATCTCAGCCCCTACCCTGAAGGTGTAAACAGCCCTGGCAAGAGCCTTCCCCATCTCTAATTTTGCTTTTTTTAAGTAAGCATTCTTGCATAGACAAGATCGTCAAAAATTAGACAGCACAACATATTAAACAATAGGTGAGGATAATTAGATCACATTCCAATACCAGTTTTTGTAACTCCAGTGAAAGGAAAGGAATAGAGTGTCAAGGTCTCTGATACTTTTGTTGCTGAACCTAATTCGATAAAATCATTTACTCACTTTCAAAACAGCTACCAAAGCTAAAACAGAACAGCCTTGCACGTGATGAATCATTGCCTTAGCTTTAAATTTGTCCTGCAGCATTGGGATGCACACAGGATCCAAGACAGCAGATTTCAGTAACAGAGAAAGCCAGAGACATTAGTTCAGTACTATTCTTACTTCATTTGATTGCAGTCCCTACAGTTCAATTTTTTCTCTACAACATTTGAAATTATCTGGATTTTGGACAAAATCTGAGTTTTCACAATCATTATTTTAATCTGGTTTGCAAGTATCTGTACTCACACGAACCTAGAGAGTCACTAAACATCTGAAATAGTGTCTCAACTACAGAATTCCTTGATATAAAGTTTGTTGGCTAAGTCAGGTAAACAGCAAGTTGTAACAGCAACCAATAGAGCTCTCAAAGTTTTTATTTGTTTTTTAAAACAAAAGAGAAGTAAAACCACATTTTGCTGAGGTTAGGGGCACCTGAAAGAAGGTCAAAGAACACCTCCATAAACAAAGAGTAAGGGGTCCCACCCCCCTAATCTGCCCCCATGCAAAAGCGTTGCAGGAAGAAAGGAATGACAGAGGAATCCAGCAAGCCTGTATCAAGCGGCAGCTCCTTCAGGAAGGAAAGGCAGGCAGTCCAGCACCCATTTCAGAGTCAGTGTTTTATCTGCATCGCAGACTGCTCAGAAATACTTCCATTACAGATAATGAAGAAATGGTGGCTGCCCAGGAAAGCCTCGGAAAACTTCCTATTGCAAACTGCCTGCAGTTGCCCCCTTGTGAATCCTCTGCTTCTCACTGTCAAAGGCTAATAGCCTTCATCGTTTGAGCTATACATAAAGTAGGGCAACCAGAAATTATTGGCCCATTAACAGAGAGAAAGAGTTCTAAACGCCCTAAAGTACAAAGGGGGAGTGGAGGAGAGATAAAAAATATAACCCCCATTATCTTGTTTCTATCGTTTTTCCTTGTACATAGCTTAAAATAAAAAAGTCTTGTAGAGACACACATAGATATTTTTTCCTGTCAACACACCAGGCAGTCCCCAGAGCATAAAGGGACTTTTACTCCATTTCACCCATAGAGATAAACAAAAAAAGGCCATCTGCTTCTGGATTCAAGTCTCTGAGCTGCAGGAGCTTCAGTGAGTCATACGTTCCTTAGATTCGCTGTGGGGCTGTCACAGTAATGATTCCTGCCTGTCATTTTTCACTTCACCTCATGACTCGGTGGGCTGAACTGTGCTTTGCTCAGCACAGGTAAGTACATATATAGAGACTAGGCAAGGGAAAGGCATTACAATTTTTGCTTTTCCCCTCACTCCAACAGAAAGTATCCTTCCATTCACCTGGCAGCCTATTAGAACAGCATTAGACCTCCTAAATGAAGAGAGCCAGTTACTACAGGCACATCGGCCAGCCCAAAGCAAAGGAGAAAATCCAGTTTTCAGGGACACAATCAATTTATACACTCACCCTCATGAAAGGTGCAATACCTGATTTATACTCAGTTGTTTTCTTACATACTGCAAAGTATAAGTGACTTCATACTTACCTTTCAGCAGTTCAGTATGCTGGCTTTATCAGACTTCTCTTAGCCCCTAACTTTCTCATCTTGGATTGCCCAGACCAAAGTTTCTTACCTTAAAGTATGTGCCCTGGGCATAAGTGTTCTCCAGGAAAAAAAGAGCTTCAGGTAGGTTTGCCTGGAGCTAGTTTTTGACCAAGGCAAAGCATTTAACCGAGGCAAATTCTCTGAGTGATTAGCAACAGACATTTATTCTGAGGGCCCCCACTCATGAAGCTGACTGGGTTTACCACTAGACTAAGTTCCAGAGCGAGGGCTCACTGTTCACAACCTTTTCTTTTTTTAGACTGAGCATTTGCTATAGAATTCACACAAAATGTCTCATCTGACCAATTTAAATAAATAAGTAAATAAATAAAACATTATTTTTTCTCCCACTAACTCTGCTTGCTTTTAACCAAAAGACTTGTGAAACTCCTGTATCAGAAAACACCAGGGCAAAGTTAGAGAAACATAAGAAAAATGAGTTTAGTTACTGAAGGACAGAATCACATATTTCAGGGAAAAAAAGGGCCTTCTGGGTCATATAGCTCATATCCCTAGACAGCAGGATGGTTGCTGCATGGTCTCTAATGCGTTTTCATTGATTTTTCTCTTTTTTTAATACTCCAGAGAGACAGCACCTCATCACATCACCCATGATAAACTCCTCTTTGTCCACTTAATTTACTGCAGAGCTGGAAACCTTTACTTTGTGGCTGCAAACTTTCCCTTCATTTACTAGGCTACCTTTAAAATTATTTAAGTAAAGGTCCTTTCTCTTCTGGGCTCTGGTTCATAAACTGAAAACCACAGTTTCTGTAGTCACCTATGGTCAGCAATTAACGCAGTACAATGATGACACAACTATTAGTAATATTGGTACAAGAAGTAAAAATAGAAGAGGAGTCATTAGCAGGTTCCAGTCATCTATTCAGGTGCTAGGACACAACTTAAATTTTCCACCCCTAAGGTTTGATTCAGTGTGACTTTTAGGTGACTATGTGTTAAATTGTCGCTGCATACAGCCATAAATCAGATTTTATCATCCACCAGATTTTGAATTCAACTGTTATTAATAAATAAAAAAGCACAAAAAAAGGGTAATGTGCAGAAGGTCTAGGGTAGAGAGGAACGAAAAAGCATAAGAAAAGAAAATAGCACTAAATTATTCAAACTTACAATCAGACTATGCATTCATCATATCAGACTAAGCTTTCCTAACTTACAATATAAAAATCTTTGCCTCTAACTATTAAGTTAGAAGATATTATCTCCAGACTTCTGAAATTTTTCTGCCATTCCAGTAGCATAGTTCCCAATTAGAATTACAGGAATCTTTCAAGATTAAGAGTTACTGGATCCAGATCTCCAGTATTACACTTGATAATATAGACAGCAAATATAGATGGACTTTATTCAAAAGTCTTCTAGAATAGGGGAAAAAGAAAACAAACCACAAAACCAAATCAACACACACACATTTGCTAGTGTGCACTTACTGTATTTCAGCATGCAAGTCATATTGGTTTTTCAATTGCCTATTCACATGAGAAACTTTTACCCAGTTTTGAAAATGCAGCCCACTTTTGTGTGCAGGCTTCAGGGAATAATGCAGTTGGCATGTCTGTAGCCCCCAGAGCAAAGTGCTCCTTCTCTGCTGACTGAAATTAATACCATAAACATGGAACCATTTCTTTTTCTTCACTCCCTACATTATTCAAGCATCATAATTGAAACCTTAGAAGAAACTGCTATTAGACACAATAAATGATGACCCAAAATGTTTTTGAGACATAATCCCCAAAGGCAAGTATTCCACATAAAACCCCACAGTCCAAATTTCAGAATTAATTACTTTTGTCGTTTGTGACAGGCATTATGAATCTGAATTAATTATATTAGGAATATCTGTAAACAGAGTGATGGCTTGAAGGAAGTAAATCTTTTTGATAGAATTTGCCATGCATTTTGGATGCTGAAACACAGGATGTGGTTGGGGAACTAAGCTAAATTTACTCAGAAAGTAATTGTGTGATATTCTGTCCACTGGTGAATATCTTTAAAAGATTGGCTTGTAACAAACTGTCATGAGAACAGTGACCTTTTTGCCTGACAACAGTAGCACAAGCAACATCACTATCTTAATAAAACATATGACCACCAATATTCGAGGAATTAATTCCCTGCTTCCCATGGGCAGGCAGGTGTTCAGCCATCGCCAGGAGAGCAGGGCCCCATCACACTTGGGACTTGGGAAGACAAATACCATCACTCCAAACATCCTCCCATCCTCCTTCATCCGCCACTTTATATACTGAGCGTGATGTCCCCTGGTCTGGAATCTCCCTTTGGTCAGTTGGGGTCGCTTGTCCTGGCTGTGTCTCCTCCCACCCTCCCAGGCACCCCAAGTCCCTCACCAGCGTGGCCGTATGAAAGGAAGAGAAGGCCTTGGCTCTGTGCAAGCCCTGCTCAGCAATAACAAAAACATCTCAATATTATCAACCTTATGTTCAACACAAATGCAAAACACAGCCCCAGACCAGCCACCATGAACAAAAGTAACTCTACCCGAGCTGAAACCAGCACATCTACCTTTTGCAACAACAACTGGACTGTTCCTGTATGTCAAAAAGTTCCTAGTAGATTGCTTATTTGTATTAAACAATGTATTATCATTCAAAGTCAATGGGGTTTTTTGAAGTTTTTAGGTTTGGTATGTTAGAAAAACCTTGTGATTTTTTTGGGGGGGGCAGATCACTCCTAATAATAATAATATATAGAGAACATTTCCAAGCCTGTTTTATTCTGCTCTGGAACACTTCAAGGATTTCAAAAAGCATTTTAAAATCCTTTGTATACAAAAATCAGGATTTTTCCACAGAAAATAAACAAAAAAATCCACTCTGTATGCAAGATCTTTTTGAAGGGAAGATGTAAAGATGTAGTTAGAGCATATACACATAAACATATCAGTCTAGAATCCACCTTGAAATTCCCACAGGATGCATGTTAGCTGTATTTTTATGATTTGATGTGTAAGGACCAAATATATGTTTGGACAAGATTCGGTCTTTTTTGCTCTTGAAAGATGAAATAGTACACCAATACAAACAGATATCTACATATAAACCTCTAAGTCCTCCGCATAGCTATGAAGAACTAGAGGAAAAAGGACAACCAGAGAGAAAAAGTGTGACTGAGCTTGCAAACAAAGCTGGGAGTGAAAGATGCTAACAGAGTCAGCCTGCCTTCTCTCTCAGTCACTGAGGATGAAAATCAATGCTTATTCATCTGGTTTCTCTGTGCAGAAAGTATAAAACTATTCATCTCATGAATACACTTTTTATGAAGTAGCAAGCATAGCAGCCAAGGAAACTGCAGAGAAGTACACTGATTCTGTAAATTATAACAAGTCTTGCTTTGTGAACCTGGAAGCCACATAATGAAGTGTATATCTCTCAAATCAGAAACCTTTTTCCAATGTTTTCTTCTCCAAAGATGAGCTAATAATCCCTGGCTGCTGTCAGAAAGATTCTCTCTGATTTGTTACAGTTTGCTTTTGCAATATTTTACAAGCAGCTACCTGAGACAGCCCATGGAGCAGCATTACGCAGCAAGATTTTCAAGCACCAAAGATCAGCTTCTCCTCTCTCAACAGCAGGAGTTAATTATCTTGGCTGTGCCTCAGTGACAAGAAATATGTATGTAAAACAGGACAGAAAAAAATTATAAAATACATATAAATATACTTCAGTGTTGGCTGTTTGCCCTAGTAGCTTTTCTCACAACCACTAGCTTTGTCTTCAAAACATGAAACAATGACTTGGTCATGCAAATTATAATTCATATCCATTTACATCCATATAACAAGGAATTATCCATGGGTTGAAATGTCCATGTAAAGTCCAGACTCGTATTCCAAGGCATTGCTGCTGCTTCACATTATAGCCATAAATGATCAATCTCATCTATTGCACCCACCTTCAAATTAAGATTTGAACATTTTTTGTTTTCCAGAAAGAAGGTTGAGGCCCCACCAATTGCACCCAGCAGTCTACTGAACACTGCATTAGTAAATAGACACCAATTTACCTAATTGTTTACAGCTGTTTGTACACTATTAGCTTGGCAGAGTTTGAGTAAATTAGTGCTAAAGCACCCATTTTACACCGTTATAGAGGAGAGTTTAGTGTCTCATGACCTATTCAGAGGAACACACACCATGGTCAGAGAGGTGGCGAGCACGCCTGGGAGCAATGTTCAGTTAGCAAACCATCAGACTGCACTATAAACTTTGGAAACAACAAAAAAGGACACTAGAACAGCTTATTTGGCCAGTTCTCTAATGCCCACCTGGTGTGAGTTTGCCATGGTTTGAAGCCATTTTTCTAAAACTGTTTAGATCAATACCAGTGTTAGCTGCTGTCATTTGTGTTTTCATTTCAAGCAGTAAAGAAAGATCAGTGTTCTCCCAGCTTGTACTTTCACTGATTTCTTTCAGTGTGTGACCTTTATCCTTCCAACACAAGGGCACAGACAGTAGCAGAAATATTCAAAATCAGGTACTTGAACAATTTCCTTTCTCTGCTGCCTCAAGCGCCGTGCTCAACAAATCAACCTTGTCGATTAAATGAAACTGTTCAAATCACTTCCATATCAGATGAACACATATGTATGAAGAGGTCATCAAGAAGGTGGCACCAAGCTCTTCAAAAGGATGCACTGCACTTTGTTTTGTACACTTCGTGCACTCAGGTTCACTATTTTATTGCCAGAATCAATAATTTATTTTCTTCTTCAAATACAAATATCTCAGAGTACTGGGGGGAAAAAATATGCATCATCAAGTAAGATCTAAGCAGACAAGAGGTGTAGGAACCTATTGTATTGCTTAATATTGTTTTTAATTGGCTTATTTAGTGTTCCTTCAGTTTCTCCTGGTTAGGACACAGGCCAAAATGCAATAGCTCAAATTCTGAATTTTTCACTTTCTAATGAGTACTCTTTACTAATTAAATACCTTTTAAAAGCATAAACATTTTCTATGGAATATATTCAGTCTCTGAATATAGAGATCTGGGTGAAAAAAATCTCTGAATCAGTAGAAGCTCAATTGCATCTCTTCCAGTGACACAGACAAGCAGGCTAATCAACCAACTAGTAGTAGACTTATTACTGCTAAATAAAAAAACCCAACAATCATACTTTATTCTCTTACATAGGCTCTATCCTGTTACTCTTGTACATCACTGAAGTTCATCAGGCTTAAAACAGCTGTGAGAAACACAGTTCTTAAGACTGTAACTATGCATTGCACTGGATCCTATAAATCCTTCTTAATTTCTAATTTCATTATCCTTGGAAGAGTCTATTTTTACAAATTCCAAGAAGTATGGCCTTCTACCTGAATAAAGTAGCCCATTTATCCAGATATATTACCCAGAGCTTAGACTTCAGATTTTTCATTGAGTTAAAGGGGTTTGCAATACTCTAACCACCTTCAAGTTCCACAATTATTTTTCAGTGCAGGGTTAGAAACCTGTCAGGCAGCAGGGAATAGATTCCAAACAGACAGAAGCCTTTGACATTTCCACAGTCCAGAATTACATAATTCACTGTTACTGTGGTTTCATGCCTCCTACTTCAGCAATATCTCCTCTTAGAAATAGGATGTCAGATTGTTGGTTAACTAGTTTTTGTTCTCATGACAAACTACAGACCTAATTTTTACTTTTAATTCTGAGCTAAACAGTATTATGCTTTGCACAAATCTATTCTACCTTTAGCTTTTCAATAGAATTATCATCTTGCTTATATAAGTTGTTTTCTTCTTTCTATTTATCCTCCAGTTTCTGCCAGTGGAATCTCTCATTTTTACATAGCTTTCAAGATTGTATTTACTTTGTACAGTCTCTGACTGTCCATTTGTACTGCACCAATTTGCACATCCACAAATACCCAATTTTCCAGGTCATAAAATATTATACGAGCTATACTGGGAAATAAGCCCCTAGATTAAAAATGCATAAATTACTACCTTGCAAGGGCAAGCCATCAGTACTTCTTCCTTTCCAAAAACTTCTGCCACATTTTAAACTCCAGTAATTAAAGCTGCGAGTATGAAAAATGTAATAGTAGTTACTAGAGGGACTAGAGGGACTAGAGGGACTAGGACTGAGTTGCCCAGACTGGTTTTAATCAATGTATTTATTAATCTTCAGCACATAGTATCTTCTCCTATTGTGACAAAAGAGAAATCATTACTTTGTCAGTGCTATTTACCTGAGTTTTACTTTACAAATAAACCACAAATGTTTCCTCTTTCTGTGCTTAAAGCCTATACTCAAATTCAGCAAACTATGTGGCTGTGAAGTTTACTATACATTTTTTAACATAATTATTAGTCTACAGAGAAATCATGCAGGGGTTTTGGCTGTTCTCACAGCATTAGTAACTATCACTTGACAGAACTAACTCTGCACAATACAATATATTATACGAGCAAAATATCACTCTATTGAACAATTATTTATTCTTATTATGGATCAGATAGTCTGATATAATGCAGTCTACAGATGCATTATTCTTTTAAATGTCAAGAGACTACACTTGTTCAAGTTAAATTGAAAAAAAAATTACTTCCTTAAACTTGGAAGACTTAGGGAATTCAGATACTAATGAGACCAACAAAAGTGTTTAGAAAAAGAGATAGATGCTGATCACAAGGAAACAGTCTAGGAAAAGCTTTATTTTAGAGATCATGGGATAAAGTTAATAGGATAAAAAGCTTAATTATAACTCAAGTTTACCCCATCCCATACATGTTTAATACACAGATGCAACCATTATGGTAAATTGTGCAAGACCATGACAATTACTTCCAGTTCAAAAGTCAGCAAAAGCTGTTGCTTCTAAGCCACCCCTTCTGGCCATACAAGAAATGGTGAGTCCCTATTATTTTGTATGACAGCTGCCATAAAAAATTGTTTTCTGAAACAATATGCCAGTTTGTTTGCATGAGTGTAACAAGACTTCTTCACTCTTGGAATTACAACATTTGTTGGGCTGCACAAATACCATATTATTGAAGATGATAGATAAGGAACCTGGACAGGGATCAGAAATTTACTATCCTGGGGGCAGTGTTGCAATTGAGCTGTCAAAATATTTTTATATGTAGGAAGGAACTGTCCCATGAAGACAAAACAATCCTTTCAGGGGATTTCACTGGGGACAAGTGAAGAAAAATCACTGCTCTTTGCTTACGTGGTCACCCTCAGGTTGATCCAAAGTCCCCTTCCCCCTCCCAAGAACTAAATCACTTCTGTAACCAAATCAGCTTGTCACTTGCTGACTTTATTACAGCTTTTCATTTCCACTGCCATCTAATGCTTCCATTTATGCAAATATCTTCTCATCCTTTAAATCTATCATCAAGCCACCTAGTAACCAAATAATCCCACCACTTCGAAGGCTCACCTGTTCTGCATTCACTGTACCCACTTTATCTCTACTGTGGTTTGTTTTACAGCCAGCTCTGCACCACTCACCTCTTTCCCAGAGCACTGATATCCACTGGCTGCAGTAGATCGGGAGCGCAGATCTCAAGCTCTTTCCATATGGAACTGTTTACCAAGGCCAACCATTTAAAAGATTTGAGACAAAAATTTGTGCAAGCACATTGAGCTCGCTGATGTCTGAGCTCTGCCTGGACAATAAGGACAGCAACCAAAATAAATGATAAAAACTCAAGTGATTTCTTAACCTCTTCACCCCACGCCCCAGACCACTTGAAAAAGGGTTCAGCTATATGAAGACATGAAAACTGGCCGATAAAGATTCATTTGATAAAGATTTTTTATTCAGGGCCTGAACATTGTCAGAATTGTTCACAATGACTAGTTCATTGCTTCAGAAAATCTTCCCAACAATTTCAATCAGTTGCTTAACGATCAAGTTAAATGATATGCAATAAATATGAGCTATAGTAGGTGAAACCTGTGGGTACAACTGTTCAAGAGGTACTTTTTGACTTCAAATCATTTTAAGAAAATTTCCTAATGTTTATGTGCTCTGTAATCAAATTATGTGACTCTCAAAGGGAATGACTTGTTAGTACATAAATTTAATAAAATTCTGTCCACTTCTGACATGCCTACCATACAACCAGGCTACTGATTAGCCCATTGTATTTGGAATTTCTTATATTGGTACTGCTTTTCAAACATGCAGCTCAGACTGGCTTATAGCACTTGATGAGCTCCCACAGTTCAAATTAACCTCAAATACAGGGATAAATTCTTCATCTCAGGGTTGGTCTTTTTTGTTAGCACAACATTTCAGAAAATGTTAGCCAAAATTTTTCCCTTTTGCAGAACGACAACTTGCACAAAACATAGCCAAAGTACCTTCAGAAGAGACATCTCATTTCATTCTCACAAAATAATCAGGGTAAAGTAAAACCACAATAAATAATTTTTTTTAATTTTAAAAAATTAAAAATTTAAAGAAAAAACAGCTTCAGTTTTCATCTAGTTTCTACGATCTTTTCCCAGTCTTGATTCATTGGTTCTGTCTATATAGCCCTTGTCTATATTTTGTAATAGCTCTGAAGTTAGTCTGTGATTTATTCCAACAATTATTATCCTTAATATAAAACAGCACAGGGAGAACATCCATGCTCACTCTGGAATCAGTTTTTTTGTAAATCTGTCCAAGTTCCGTGTTCCATAACAGCTTTCCACTTGGAAAACATGACAGATAACCATGATGGTTAAGAATCAATTTTGGCACAGTTGGTAAGCACCTCCGGTTTAACAGAAGAGTGAGCAGCATTTATGCAACATTTCTCTCAAAAGACATCCACTAACAATGGATGTTTATCTCCAACCCTTATGTGTCATTAATGCTCCCATCAAATTTAATGATCCATGTTCCATATTGAGCCACATGGGTGCAAAAAAGTGCAACTTCCCTCAAATCAGTTTTTGGAAGCCCTTATTTAGTCACAGGACAGGATACAGAACCCATTTCTGATACTTCATAAGTAAGCAAATAAGAAAATCGGTATATTTTCAAAATATATCAAAATACATCAGAAAGTTACCTAGGTTATTAATATTACTTCCAAGGGCAATTCCAACATAATGATAGCTAAGCAGATTTCTATTTCTCATGACAGTCAGTTATATTGCAAACAGCATCATTATTGGCTCAGGAGAACTAACACAGAGGAAAACAATTAATTTAACAAGTGTTGCTCAGAATTCATGACCAAACTGTCCCACATCCTGAACTGGAAGTGAAGATCCCTGTAGCTCATAACAAGCCCCTGTACCAGCCTCACATAATTCAAAAGATAAATATCAGATTGTCCTTTATTTCTTATTTTGGCTGTTTCTTGTTAAGATTTACACTGTAACAAAGAGCCAGTATTCCAAAACCCATTCTGTGGTAAAAGTATTCATGAAGAAAAATGGTTAAGTTCCTAACACCCCCTCCTAGGCCAATGGCACATTTAACATAAATCTTAATAGAATCTATTTTTCTCTAAAAACCCAAATATATTTCAGTGCATTCAGTAATTATGAAGCAATATTCAAGCTCTCTGCCTCATGATAAAGTGCATTGTTTCTATTTTCTGTTGAACTCACCAAAATCTTTCCAAATTAGTTGCTGAACAAGAAAGCAGTGTTGGGTAAACATGTTATTATTTGGCCAGATCAAGGGTTTGTCTAAACACTCCTGCCAGGCAATATTTTCCTGGAAGGTCACAGAAAACTGTTACAAAACAGAACATCAGATAAAATTTAATAGAAAATTCTACATTAAGCTACAGGTTTGCAAAATTAACCCCCACTCTTTCCCTTCTATGTATAAAAAGGATTTTTTGCAGTGTGTTCGCACACTCAGAAAATGTCATTAATTTCTCCAAATTTAACTTTTCTCCTTAGTTTAATTTTAATTTCTTTAATTACCTTCTTCACTGAAACAAATTAAGGAGTCTTCCATCAATTCAATATCACAGCATGGGTTCATAAAGAAACAGGACAGAGTTCAAAGAGATAAATTAGAATGTCTGAGCCTTCAGAAAACAGCATGAAAGACAATGTCCCATAGACTTATCTAATTCTAATACTATTAAGTTCAGAGTGTTTTGCCTGGTTCATCTGTTGCCTGTCTGACACTATGGTCCTCAGACAAAGGAAAAATATTAAAGGGAAAAAATGTCTTTACAAAGTCAACAATTCAGGAAAAATATCTGGATCTGCTGGCTCAAAGAATATCAAGATTTTACAGTGTCAGAGGCCCAGAAGATTAAATGTCTTCAAAAGAGGAATTTAATCATATTGTCAGACATGCGTGGTAACTTTCATAACATAAAAAGGAGATATTGGATTATTTTTTAATTTACAAAATAGTATGTTCCAAACCCCTATAACCCAAGGCAAAGACAAAAACTCAAAAGTCTGGAAAAGATCTTTAAGACCATTGAGCTCAACTGTGAATCCAACCCTGCCAAGTCCTCCGCTAAACTGTGAACCCAAGGGCCACATCTGTATCTCTTTTAAATATCTCCAGGGACGGTGACAATCACTTCCCTTGGTAGCACAGTTACAGTGCTTGGCAAACCTTTCTGTGAAGAAGCGTTTCTTAATATTCCATCTAAACCACCCCATTTGAGGCTGTTTCCTCTTGTCCTGTTTCTTGTTTCCTGCGAGAAGAGGCTGACCCCCACCTGGCTACAGCCTCCTTTCAGGNAGAGGCTGACCCCCACCTGGCTACAGCCTCCTTTCAGGCAGTTGTGGAAAGGGATAAAGTGACCCCTGAGCCTCCTTTTCTCCAAGCTAAACATCCCTGGCTGCTCCTCGTGTGCTTCAGACCCTGCAGGAGCTCCGTTGCCTTTGTCTGGACATGCTCCAACACCTCCATGTCTTCCTTGTAATGAGGGGCCCAAAACTGAACATAGCATTCGAGATCTTGAATTAATTCTGATTAGAAGTTTTAAATGTGCATGCTGATGTTTTGTACAGGGTATGTAAATTAACCCTCCGAGCAAGAGCCATAATATGTGCAGTGATTCATGAAATGGGTATTTTGCACATTAATTATATTAAGACATCTTTTTTTTGTCTTCAGGGATACACAAATGTATCACAAGCGCATCACAGAAAGTATATATATACGCCATATAACAAAGGTCAATATATTTACATACTCTCAGTCCCTCACACTAACTACTGGTTTTGAGTGAAACATGAACGTCTTACTGTGTGTCATTTGATATAACAAAAAATACCACCTTGCAAACAAAGCAGGTTTTTTTACCGCCTTTTCAATCACAGGCAACCACAGCTACAAGAAAAGGTAACATTACAGCAAGATGCACCTTTGCCAGTCTGACACCTCATCTCTCCATTCCTTTTTTGCAGCTGTTCTCTGCACCATCACCAGGGTCAGGCACCCTTTGGCGCGAAGAGCAGGGTGTGTCATGTTGGGGTGTGAGAGTCACTGGCCTTTCTATTATCCCAGGAACACACAGTGCTGGAGTGTTTGCTATCTAAGTCCTATCAACTTGGAAGGCATCTGTTGTACTATGTCAGTGGAAGGTGTCAAAAAAAATCATCCAATACCTATCACCACAAAACCATGGCGCAGTCACACAACCACTCTATTTTGGGTGTTTGGAAAGCAGGTAAAAACTGAAAAGGTTTATTTCATGGAATCTTTGCTAAAACACACTGAGCCACAATTGCATTCACCTAGCAAAATGAACACCAGAAGTTCTGGATACAAACTATTAAAATAAAGCTAAAGTAAAAGCCAGGAACATAACAGGAAGTCCGGCTCTATCAGGTGCCAAATTATGCTTGGTTTTAATTCTACCACCTATTTACATTTTTGTGAAGTGCTATTTCTCTACTGATTGCCTTCCTGGGTTAGACTAAGTTAATTTTAATTGATGTCAAATTCAGCCAGCTCACCTTTACTATTTATCTTTAATAGGTTAGATGCAATACATTTTTATTGCTGAGATAAGTATTGATTAAAGCCTCTGCCTTCACTCATTTTGATTGCCTCGTGTAATTAGGAAGTCTAAAAAGAGTGAGCATGAAGTACAGATAACATTTTACATTTGCATGTAGATCTTAACGAAGTGAATTTACTTCGAAAAAACCCTGCCCTCGAGGTGAAGGACAGAAAATAAACAGGAAGGCACAAAAAAGGAGGATGCTGTAAAGTGCTGTGAAGTAGCATGGTAGGTTCAAGATCTGGACAGAACAGAAAGGATTCCCATGAGTCAAGTCTAACCTGCTCTGCCTAACACAACCAAGCTAAGTTTATACCACTTAAGAGTATATATATTCCTGATGTTTTAAATTTGAAGGTTTTTAAGCAATGCAGCAATTCCAAAATCTCCAGTGCTACCCAAAGCTCTAAGATGTGCGTGGGCAGTCACAGAGCTACACCAAAGTAGTCAAGGGTTTATATAAGGGCAGAAACACAACCACAGAAAGACAGCAGCAAAGTCTGGGCCCAGGGCTCTCAAACAGGCAGGGGAGATTTGCCATGACTGACCAGACAATTCATATTTGTGAGCCAACATCCCACCGGCAGCAACTGCCAACTCCCGTTGACTCAGCTGGGACTGTAAACAAAAAGAATGCCTGATGCATATTTTTTCCATATCTTCCAAAAACTAAAAGTCAGATTTGCCACAGATAAAATCTTGTTTGCTGGATAATCTTCCAAGTGACAATATAACAACATTTAATGACATTTGGATTTTATGGAATGGCTGGTAAGACTAAATTGCAGCTGCAAAGAAGGAAACTTCAAAACACATTCTGTGAGTAGATGCAGAATATACTTTCAAATAAAGTATTTCTATTCCTGAAAAACTGTTTAATTCTTTTTATAAAATGTGAGAAATCAGGTTTGGAAAGCACCAAGCAGGCCTATTTTCCTTCTCTCGCCTAGGGCAGGATGCATTACTCATTTACTGTACTGTACTGTGTTTTCTAGCCCCGTCTCATTTTAAACACAACTTCAAAGATATGAAGCATCCCACACTTCCCATGGGACACTACTCCAAAATAGAACAGAGGTTTATTTCTGACACTTAATATAATCCCTTCTCCTCAGCTTCATCCCATTACACTCAATCTGTCACCTTCTAACAGAGTTTGAAAATAAGTAGACATGATTTTTCTGAAATCTTGTTTAAGTTTTGGACACTGTCATCCATATTCTGAGAAAAACATGTTGTGCCACCCCAAGACTATGCTGACTTATTTCTCAAATGCCACCTCCAAAGCCACACAGCCAGACTTACAGTCACCTTCCTCTCTCAAGGAACTCCAGGGAAAAAGGAAATTACCAGCTTTTTTCCTACAGCCATGGCTGGGAAAGGCTATGGAAGTACAATCACAGTCAAGACATTTCTCCACAGCCCTTCATCAGTCCCAAGGAAATTCACCTATCAGACACCTCTGCTGGCCCATAACAGCAGAGGTGAAGTTAGTGTCAATTTCCCACGGGAAAATGGGATTTCCTGTTTTTTCCAAAGGAAGCCTGATAGATCCAAGTATTCTATAACATACATTCATTCAAGAATGGGGTCCAATCATAATAATAAAATAATTTCAGTGAAGTAAAGGTGAAACTGGTAAGATCTGCTGCAAGGCAAAAGCTGACGCTCCCAGCTCCCTGACTGCAGAGTTCCTGCATATTGTGCCACGTTATACAGCAAAAATTCTGCTTTCCACACCTGATGGAGAAGAAAATGGTATCACTCCCTCCAAATCGGAAGTATAAAAAGATCAGAAGGTAAAAGAAGAATTACAATGATATGGGAATATACTTATTATTTGCTAATTATATACCTATTACTAATTATATTTTTACATCTATATATTCATATATATGTATATATACACAAGAAACTAATCCACCATATAAGTAATCCAAAATGCCATCTTTAAAGCAGCAGGTGGGCTCTAGGATACCTTTCTCCACTGTGCAAATGCTCAAGGAAAACAGAAACAAAAAGCTCTTTAATATGTAACTCTTGTCTAAGTTCCTGACGTGCCACAGGGAGGACACACATGCTTCTGCTCTATTTGTTTGGTAACTGCATACCCTAAAGGGGATTTGAAGGCACCCAGCACACCAATAGCTGCACAAAAGGACCCTACAGCAAAATGCAACATTTAATTACAAGGCTACAAACCTGTCAGATAAATTAACAACGGTTAGTGAGGGCTGAACAGCCTGTATATAACCTGATCCAAAGTTAAAAAATCATTGTGGTGCTGTTCACGGAGAAACTAGGAAGGGATGATTATCTGAGCATTGGGCAGAAGAGTATCAGTCAGAACTTGCATAAAGGCTGTAGGCTTTGATCTTACTTTCCCTAATGGAATCTATTTCTAATTAATACATCTATCCCACAATGAAACCAGTCTGATGAGATCTGTAAAAAGGTTTGCTTTGTCCAAAGCATAGCCTTTTAAATTTTGTCAGCACTACCACTGAGAGCAGAAAAAGTTCAAAAGGAATGACCATAAATTTTCTGAATCATTATGGAGTCAAAAAGGAGAATTGGTACCAGATTCAGAGTGAATGGATGGCCCACTAAACTTTTAAATAAATTTTTGCTGAAAGCCAGACATTCACTTTAAAAAAAAATTATTTAAAAAAGAATCAAAGGAAGTGAAAACTGACAAAATTAAGACCCGTGAAACTTTCAAATGAATCTGTTTTCTGAGCTTTCCATTGGATTTATCCTTCAATATTATTTTTTTCTCCAAAAGATCAGCACAGAGCCTACCAGCAGCAGTAACTTCCTCTGACACACAAAACTATGATGCAATCAGGAATTCTTTCAAGGGCTGCGGCCTAAGCACATGTGTGGTTTCAAAGGAAACAATGCAATTCCATTACCTACAGGTACTAAACAGAGGTGTGGATTTTTAACTGTGTGATAGTGTGACAGCAGGAATAAGATCTTTCTTATATGAAAGGTGATGGAAAAGTATACTGTTAAAAAAAAATGCTTACGAGTACTTTGAGAAATCAAGCTCTAAGTGACTGTGGTATTTGAAAGCTTGATCATATCTCTACCTTCAGATATTCTGGAAAATCTTTGAGGCCTGATTATGGGCAGTGATATATTTATCTGAAATAAACTGTACAGACATTTACTACTGATAAAATACTGATAAAAGTCATAGCATGTAACGAAAACAGTGTTAAAGAGGAAAATGGCAAAATCGTCAGAGACAAGCATATGCCACCTGCAAAAGACTGACAAAGTTCTCAAAGGTAAGAAGCTTTACTGATATGGGGGGAAAAAAACCAAACTTAATTCAATTTTACATCTTTAATGCTTTAAATTCAAAATTCAGAGTATAGGTTGGAGATCAACCAAGAAAGTCTTCTCTGGTAAAGCTCTTCCTGGAGTTCAACAGGCACCTAGAGACTTTCAGCAATCCATCCAGAGGTTTTGAAAATCAATCCATAGGGACTGAGAAGCCCAGAGACAAGGCTGTTGCAGTGTCTTTGCAGCCTCTACTGTGAAATCCCTGGCCAGGCCAAAGGTCCTGGAAGACCCAGTTATCGATCATCTGAAATTCACACCCTCAACTGGGAACTGCTCATTTCCCCAGAAACTGGGTTGATTTCCCTTAAGTGCATGCACAGATAGTCATGGCAATGATGTGTTAAAGATAAGAGTATCTCCCAAGGAGAGTCACACACGTCAGAAACACTGCAGAATTCCAAAGTGAGGAAGTGCGTGCTGGTGCACTGAGTCAGGCTCCTGCTCTGCGTGGTCCTGTGACAGAATCACAGAACAACCTGGGGCAGAAGGGACCTCAGGAGGTCCCAGAGCCCAACCTCCAGAGCATAGCAGGGGCAGCTGTAAGATCGGACCAGGCTGCTCAGGGCTTTATCCAGCCAGGCCGTGAGGAACTCCAGTGATGGAGATGGCACCACCTCTGTGGGTAGCCTGCTCCAAGGCATAGCTTTCCTTGTGGTGAACTTTATGAGCACTCTGAACTGCTCTTATTTCTATTTATGCCCATTCAGTCATGTCCCCCAAGCCTCCACCTTAAATACATGGTTTTAAAGAATTCATCTCTGTCCAAAGTTTACATCTGCATTTTAAAATACCATACTTCACATGGTGTACAAACCTGTACACTTAAGCATATGCCTTCAGTAGAGAATAATTTCCCTTTAACACTGCTCCTAGGTCTTGTGGCTCAGCTGGTAGACTGAATAGCTGCCAGAGTTTCAGACTTGTTGCTGCTCAGGTCACCTATTTTCTCAAGAAATAGCTGGATGCTACTGCTAAGAGATGAGCTAGAGTCACATGCAAAGTGCTCCAAAGGCTAGCTGAGTTACTCGGTAGCTTTCAAGTTAATAGAAACTGTGGAAGCTGGAAAATTCCTCTCTGACCAAGCTTTCAGCATCCACAAGAAACATTTTTCATTCAGAAATTGCTTCATGGAGAAGTCATTATCTAATTTTACTAATATCCCTAGACACATGGATTGTCTTTACCCTCTTATCCTGCTTTGCTGGGTTTAACATTGTGATATATTACCATCCTTTCTGAATTCTGACACAGATGACCCTGATGCAAATTTTGCATCTCAGATTCCACAGCTGAAACTGAGATAACTGATACAAAAATGTTTGTTTCTTTTCCCACAACTAATTAAAATTCTGTGGTTTAAGTAACTGTTATCAAGTCCAGAGACAGAGATAAGTGGACAAATACATAGAAAGATCTGTATAAGACAGGCATGGAATAACTTTAGAAGACAAGAGGGCAGAACTAATAGTTGTTCTCAAACTGATAACAGTCCTAAGATGCCAGCAGTGCTTTGTCTGTGCACCCAAGCACATCCTTTTATTTATACATCTGTAGCCTATAAAAGAAAAGCTAATCTAAAAACCTACTTGAGAAATTTTTTAATTTCTTCAGAAGAGCTTTTAGAATACTAAACAGGCCTATACATAAAGATTTGATTTGAAGGAAAATTTCTGCTCTTTTACTTGTCCTCAGTATTTAACTTGAAACACGTACATACATCTCAGTGTAATTATATGATTTTAGACATCTCATGCCCACGGAATCTTCGTGCAAAAATAGTTCTAGTTTATAAATAGAGATAAGGATATGGATTGGACTGACAGCTGAGACTTCAGAGAGAAGCATTTGTGAACTAGCAGGTGATTTTCAAAAATCTTATGCCACATTCAAATAAAACAGCTCTAAGTTCAGATGCTGAGCCAAATTTTATCCAATGTCTCTCTTTCCAGAAAATTTAAATACTTGCCATAAAAGCATCCTGAACATTAGCTAACTTCTTTCTTTGTGCAAGAGCAGTTACCTGGGGGAAAAAAAAAGAAAAAACCATCTTCTTCTTAAAAACACACCCATTAGTTAAGCCAACTTCCTAAAATATCCAAGACTTTATTCCTATCTCCTTCTCTGATTTTGAATAAATTCAGAAATAAAACCCTTTCATATATGTTTTTGCATCTTTCTTTTCCTTTCAGCAGTAGGATGCAAGTGGAGACTCTATATTGGTTTAGTTAAAAAGCCAAAGCACAACTAAAACCCACACTTCTTTCTTTTACAGTCTGAATTGTCAATGTGTAAAATGAACATATTTTGCTCATAGAATTCCCTTAGGTAATTATTTTTGTTGTTGTTAAGAAACCGTTCTCTTGCATAATATTACAAAGGACCAAGACTGAAACCACCAATGCAATATTTACTTGAGCACAAGTTCATGGGGGAGGGGGGAACCCTAAACAAAAATGAAACCCAAACAAGATTAGTTTTCAATGATGTAGCTGAAGACAAAGTAAGTAAATTAGTTTGGGGATTTACCTGTCACTAGCAAAGAGGGTTCTTACAGAAATCAAATCAGAAGACTGAAACATTAGGAGAGCAGACATGCTCCCCTTCAATTTGCTGTATTATCAATCACAATTTTCAGGTTGTTTTTCTATACTAGTTTAGACTTAGGGAATAAGATGGCAACCGCTGTAATAATCACTGTGGAACACAGTGTAGCAGGAAAATTTTATATCCTACTAATGGCAATGTCTCAGAAACGTGTTCTAGAAGCAAATACTTTCCTCTGAGCCAATTTTATAGCACATTGTGCAGTCTGTTACGGACCCCAGAGTTGTCTTTCTCCACACTGACAGCCACAAAGAAAAGGCTTCCTACTAAGTTAGACAGTTTTAAAGGGGGATAGAGGGTCATACTGATCTTGCAAGACAGAAATAAAAGACAGATTCCCCATTATGATATTTTGATTCAAAATTATGTAGGAAATACCAGGAGCAAATAGCAATTCCCAGCATATGTTTAAAAAAAAAGGTATATTAAATTACATGAATATATGATTTAAGGTAACTTTTTCCCCTAGATAAGAATAATAAACATATGCAATTTCACATACTTGCTTATCAGCTGAAGAACAATATTTTACTCAGGCCCAGGTACACAGCAATGTGAGAACGCAATTGTGATGAGTGACATTGTATCACACTTTCAACTGTGCTCCTAATATACTGTCCAGGAGATAAATCCACGTATTCTTTCTTTCACATGCTGTATATGTAAGAAAGCAGAGCAAGATTAAAAATCCAATAAAAGATGAAGTAATGTCTTAAAAGAAGGAATTCAAACCTATTTATTGTTTTGGAATAGTCCTTATTTTCATTTTTCAGGGCAGTTCCTCTCAATTATTTTGTTCAAGGAGTTGGATTCTACTGACTACAAACAAGCAAGGCAGTAGATCTAATGTTACAGCACACAAAGGAGTAATGCTATTTACTATTTACATATAAGTGAGCATATATCAAAGTGTTACACCACAGAGCATAGATAGATCATGACGATTAGAGATTTCTAGAAAAAGGGATAATTTTAGATCAAATCTGTACAAAGACAGATGAAGAAATACTGCCATTTTTGTACTTTCTAACCTTCAGGATAAGAAAAGTTCCAGAGCTATAGTGACAGCCATCCCAAAAAGAGACATGAGGGGAGACACATCATCCCAGCTCTGCTGTAAACCACCATCACACAAATGTTCACAATTCTTAGTAACAACACCTTTCAAGAAATACACTCCTAGTTAATAAGAGTATCCAAATCCAGATTTTCATGAGGCTTACAGCTTTATTACTAATGCTTTATAGGACAGCAATCCAAAAATCCAGTGTCAAAGACTTTCCAAGACTAACAATGTGCTATTACAAAGACTTAAAAATTGAAGTCCCAACATAAGTTCATGTAGCCCAAAGCAGAGAGGCATCCAAAACACCTATCACAGATGTCATACAATATAATTTGAAATTTGGAGGAGTAGAGAAATACATTTTTCAGTAGCCAGGGGAAGATGAAGACTACACTGAATAGTCATGCATGTATCTTTGAGGCACAGATGGTAACATATCTTACTATTCATCAGGTAGTTTACTTAAAAATGAATCCAGAATTAATTCATAGTTGAACAATCCTAAATCCCAACGCAATAAGGCTTTTCCCACCCCATCTAGCTAATTAGTGTTTTAACTGCTACAGTACTTTGTTCTTATCATGGCTTCAGTTTACACCAATGTGTTGGTTTCCATGGCCTGTTTTTTGGTAGTGGGGGGCCCACAGGGGTGGATTCTGTAAGAAGCTGCTAGAACC
>WEIT01009677.1:185730-199159 GCA_013389985.1 Dryoscopus gambensis | reverse complement strand
TTCTTTTTTTTTTTCCCTGTTCAGCTTCTCCCAGACTCCTCCTCCATTTTATCCCTCTGATGCCTACACCAAGAAGTGTGCATGTGTGACTATAAGACAGAAAAGAGAACAGGAGATAAAACAGGACTCTGAAAGTTAACAGGGAGAGGGAGGGATAAGACAGACTTCTCACTTCTGCCTGTCTCACTGGCTGTGTTGGACCTGATGGGAAGCGCAGGTTCCCTGGTTATTCAGGCTAGAGAAGCAACCAAGAAGACTTGGATTTAGCTTTCAGTGGCTGTCAGGGTGAGAGGAATGGGGCATATCCAGGCTATGACGGTGAAGCTTGGAGGTTTTCCCGGGGCAATGATAAAGGTCTGTCAGAAAGCCCTGGTGAGAAGGAGAGCCAGCACTGATGAGTGATGGACAGCAGAGCTGCATGTCTCCCACAGACTGCAGGAATGTTCTCCTGGTACTGAGACAGATGCTTCAGTGCCAGTCCTTGCATTTCTGTTTCACCAAGGAATCCTAATGGTGGTCATAAGAGACCATGCAGACTTTCTCAACATATTTAGTAAACACAAGAGCCCTTTGCAGAAATACCAGACTTTGCTGAGGACTTTGACTCCCTTGGAATGGAAAGACCTGGTTTTATTGTGTGTCTTTCACAAAGTCTCCCTCATACCCTGACACAAGGTGTGGTTTTAGACTGACTGATCTGCCACATATCGTACAAGGGAGGCTTTCTAAACTATTCAAGTAGTTTTGAGTCTCTTAACCCACCAACTCTGGTGAAGATGCTCATTAGCAATTAGATATGGGACTATTAAAGCTGAGATTTTGGTCCACTGCCTTTCAAGAACATGGTGTATTTTTTTGTTTTCCCTGATTGTTTCCATCCTGGCTTCTCCCACCAGCTGGAATTGGATGATCTAATAACACAAAAAGTCTGGTAATGCACTATGCTGTCATCATGTTGTTAATAATCAATTTCAAGGGAATTTCTTGATATTCACATATTATTACTGGTCAGCACAATGTCTGTCTCATCAGCACACTCCTACCCACTGTCTGTAGGTCAGGAGGCAGAGGAGACACATAAAGGCTGTCCACTGGCAGTAGTGCTTGTCAAGGGACTGCTACCTTTCACTGGAAGGTGCCACAGGCAAGCCAGTAAGATTTTGCAATCCAGTCAGAGTTCATGCTGTGCTGCTGCCAAAAGCTGTTAGTGGTAGGGGTCATATTTATCATGGTCAGTGTGAAAGCAAAGAGAGATGAAGTGGGGGAGCAGACCTCTGCACATTAGCTAACTAGTAAAATGAGAAACAAAGAAGAAAGTAACAAACTACCTATTTCCTCTTTCGTGACTTTGGGGGATGCTCTTCCAATTGCTCCGCTGAATCCTGTGTGTGTCACTATATATGTTCTGCTGGCTTTCAAGCAGTGAATTAGAGGCAAGTTCTTCTGCCAGACATACAGCAGCACTCTGCATTGTTTTTTGTATAGCCCTAGATTTATTCACTGCAATACCTTACGGGGTACTGTCCTTACACCAGCAAGCAGAAAGTCATGATCTGAAGCAATATAAATAGTATATTGCAAGGATCATGAGGCAATAGATCACAGAGACATTGTCTGTGTGCATATGGCTGTAAATAAGTACACTTGAGATTTGGACATGCACACCTGCTAGATGTGTTTTTATAGTCCCATTGATGTTTTGGAAGTAGTACTGTCTGTGACTGGGAAATGTAGCATGAGAAGTCATAAAACTTTGTGGAATGGCAGGTTTGACAGATGATGGTCACCTACTACCCTGCTGAGAAAGGTAATCTATGCGTTCCCTGATCAATACCACGTCTTCCTCAGCTGTGCTGAAAAATGCTGCTTAGAAACAGAAATCCTGTGATGGAATAAACTTCCCACAAGTATAAAAAATTGTCATTGATTTTTAAAATGTCATGAGGCTGTTGCAAGGTTTTTGGACTTGTTCATATCAGATACTAGAAAGAAGAAGAAAGAAGAGTAGAAAAATTGGACAGTTTGGGAAGGGGGTTGGACTGTCAGCATCACCATAAAGGTGATGACAAATATTACCAGTACTGAGGAAGGGTCAGTCTGCAAGGCTTGCACAGTCATTGAAATGCACAGCCGTTCCTTCAGGGGTCTGAGGGGACTGAATAGTTCGAAGTGATCATTTTTATTCACCAAAATTTAGGCTGTGAAGAGATTCAGCTGTTTGAAATGGTCAGGTCTTTAAACAGCATTGCAGTCCCACTGGGGAAGGGTTTATTCAGCCAGAGGATGGCAGCATGACGGCCCCCATTGAGCACGGCTGAATGTCCTCGGTGCTGCTCCCCATCCAGTGCTGTGGAGGACATTTTGTGCCCTTCCCATCTTCAAGTCATTTAGGGGTAAAATGAATGGGCAGACAGCAGGATTAGGCTTTATTCACAGACCTCATTTTGTTTGGTAACGTGAAATCATTTCTTCCTAATTACGTTTGACGTCTGCAATTCTCACACTTATTGTTAGCTTCCACTAATGAGAAAAAAGCAAGTGCCTAAAGCAAGAGCTCATCCCTGACAGCAGCACGCACGTGTGGATGTGTATGAAGCTTGCCTCTTTGCATGCAGGGTGCTGGGGAAAAATCACACGGAAAATGGGATTGTGGTAAACAAGCTCATCTAAATCCTAGATTAGAGGGGACAATGCGACAGCACTAGATACATGAATGGGGGTGACGGAGAAAAACTGCAAAGGGCTGAGCCTCAGTTTTAGCTGCAATGGTACGTAGGGAGAACAACATTTTTTCCCTTTTAGTTTAGCTTCATGAGGAAGCTGTTCATTTGGGGAAACCCCAAGGGAGCTATCGGAATTGCCCTTAGCATCAGGAGGAAGGCAGGAAAAGCAGGTGATTATTTATGGGCGACAAACTGAGACTGAGCTCTCATTACACATCTGGGCTGGGAATAAATACTCTGAGCAGGGAATAAAACCACTGGGAATAAATACTCTGAGCAGAACTGGTCTGGGTTCTGTGCATGGGTGCAGATGGGAGATGGGCATTCAAGGCCCTTGTCAGCCCTCTTTTCTGTGATCAATGTCCTGGTGAGCTCTGCTCTGCTAAAAGGAAAGGTGGCTTTGTAGTTAAAATAATCCAAGAAGGCTGCATCTTCCACAAGCTTTCCAACCTTAGGCAAGCCACTGAAAGAGACACACACACACATATTTATTTATTTGTTCATTTGCTTATTTAAGGTGTGTTGGGGTCTCAAAAAGTACATGCATGCCTATGAACTTCGTAACATTCCATTAGCTGACTAACTCTTATTGATAGCAATGTTTGTGTGCTTTCAAAAAAACCACCCCAACACCAAGATCTCTTTAGACATCTAACTCTGTTTTAGTAGGACAAGGATCCTCATTTCTGTGCATGGTTTGCACTTACCTCTTTTTATGAGGAATTTCCATGGCTGACATCATCATTCATCACAGAAAAAGGCATGTCTAACATCATGATACAATTACTGTGGTTTTGATAGTTGATGGTTGTTTTGCATTTCCTAGCTAACAGCATGAATTTGCTTTGTCTGAGTAATTTGCTATGGCAAAAGGTCAGTGGAGCAGTCAAGGGAAAGGGGACGTGACAGTGGCACCACAAAACACGTCACCTCTACATACTCTCTGGTTTGGGGGATGAATAGTGTCCTTAACCTTTGCAGCTCCACCTTAGGATAGGATGAAACCCTGCCCCCATCAATTTTGCTCAGCTAGGGCCAACAGATGTTTTGTTATTTATGGAATCAAAGCCTTGCAGAGTAGATATAGTCTGTCCTTGGGCAGATGTGTCTCTCCATGTTAGAAGATGGAGCTCCAAACATACGGAGACATTTTATTTATGCTACTATAAAGGAGGAGAAGTGTTGTTCTGAGAAGAAGGATGATTTTAATGGTAGGCAACAGGCAGCAGGGAGTGGCATTTGAGGGCAAGGTCTCCCCAGAGGCACCTGTGTGACCACTGATGAAATTGAAAGTGTTTTTGTCGTGTCAAAAGTTCATTTCAATCAGAAATGTCACCAGCCCAGAAAGGAATTTGTTATTCCTGGGGTCTGTCACTGTTCCTGTTTCTGCTCTCATGGAAGCATTGCAAGTCACACTACCCTGTCATTGCAACATCTGTTTCTCCCATCCTTTCTCTGGAGAAGTCAAGGCAAAGTGCATTATGGGGTTACAATTTCTCCTTCAGGCTTCCCATACTCTTCAGCCCCCTGACACAGTCTGTATTTGAGGTCTAATTCAGGCTGTCAACACAGCTGAGACAAATATATTAAATCTACCTTAATTTCCTTTGCAGTTTCAGTGGGGTGTGGTATCATTCGTTTTCTGCCCCAAATTGATTGCAGTTTTGCTTTTACTTGTCAAACTACTGTCAACTTTTATATGAGAGGAAGCCACTTTTCTCTGCTGGGCAGAATAATTCATGGTGATATAAATAAAGCTTGTGGCAGTAATAGAGTAACATATTTTGGTAACAGAAATAGTCTTATTTCTCCAGTAAACAAGAGGCCACATGGAGTCCATGCGGTACTCTCTTTTGAGTAAAAGAACAGCATTAGTAAAAACAGGTGAAACAAACACAAGCAAAGAAGAACCTCCTTCAAAATGTTATATTCTGGATTTAAAAACAAAGGTGGTTTATTTGTTGGGTTTGTCTTTTTCTTTTGCTGGTTAACACTGACAAATTCGGGGCAGCTCCATTAAGAACTAGCTCATAGAAGTCCACCTCTAAAAAATTAACCATAAATCTTCATATTTTGTACCTACTGATTGTAGGTAGTTAATCACAAGCACAACAGTTGCTTAGCTTGGATGACCTTGTAATTTCTGTAAAGAAAACAAATCAGATGGGAGTACAAGTAGATAAAAGAAGCAGACTGGCAGGAATAAATTTCTCTTTACAGTCTGATGATTGTAAAATGGAGCAAAATATTTAACCTCCCTCTGAAGTTACAGTTTGCATTTCCCCTCCACTTCAGTGTATTATGGCCTATTTAGCAACACCTGTGCAGGAGATTTAACAGAGACAATCCTTGTAAAGCAGTCAAACATGTATTTAAAAGCTGATCCAAGTCAGGATTAAAAAATTGTGTTTATATATGTGGTCATGAATGTTCACTGTGGCTATTACTGTTGAGTACAGCAGGACTGCTAGAGGAGTAAGTCTGACTACATGCATGGTCATCCATCTATATCCAGAAACTCTGGAGTTTCACGTGCAGGCTATTGTATGTGAGTAAACAGAGGTGCCTTTCTGAAGAGGAGTAAATAAGATTTAATGTTGTATTTGTTTTGTGTAGGACTAAAAGTCTTTTGGACTGTATCAAGAAAGCAAATATCCTTACCATTACACCTGGTACAATTATGTAATGTTAGAATTTTGCATGTTTCCCCTAAGACATAGTATTAACAAAAGGTTCGCTTAGAGATGAACGGGATCTTTTTTTGCATATGTGCAGAAAAGTTACAACTGATTTTTTAGAGGCAGGTTTGGATAAGAATTATGCTCCTGTTATAGTGGACTGGGATTCACAAGCACTGCACAGACCATATGTAGGAATTAAACTAAGTCCTTAGCCGCAGACCTGACCATGTGAAATTACCATTTATGTTAATAACTTTAGTGAAGAGAAGTGTTCTCATGTGTGACAGACCACGTCAATGTGTCTCTAAGTGTGCAGCCCATAATATTTGTTATTTGCCTTTCTGATAATAAATAACAAACCAGCAAACTACAGGGAAAGCACATTAGCACCAAGATTAATTCAGTAACCTGGTTCTTCACTGACATCTTTGAATTCAGGAGGCAGCAACACTAGTGGTTAATGAATAATTAATAAAATAAGCATTCAATATATTGTATTTGCTCAGTGAGCAAGTATCTATAATTTCAGGCTAGACTATTTATCCTGCAGAATATTGGAGTTTTTCAGCATGCTGGAGAAGTCTTCACAATTTCCTTTACTGCAGTAATCAAGACAGAAATGGTCTTCCTGCCTCCCTGCAATTGGATGGCTTTGATTTAAAAGCTAGCCTTGCAAGCAGGGACCCTGATCTCAAACGTCAGGGGCTGCAGACGTACCAGCCTGCTTCTTCAGTGGGGAACAGGCATGGCTCCTGAACCTAGGCCCTGTCTCTTCTACATGATCGGGGACATCAGTTACCTGGTGGGCTGGCAGATGGCAGCTTGGTTGCACCCAGACCCTTTAGGGGAGCATGCAGGAGCTCACAGATTCGTATCCTCATAGAATGGCTTGGGTTGGAAAGGACCTTAAAGATCATCTGGTTTTAATTTTCCTACCACAGGCAGAGACACCTCCCACTAGACCAGGGTGCTCAAAGCCCCGTCCAACCTGACCCTGAACACTTCCAGGGATGAGGCATCCACCACTTTTCTGGAGAATTTGTTTCAGTGCCTCACCACCCCCACAGCAAAGAATTTCTTCCTAATATCTAATCTAAACCCTCCCTGTGTCTGTTGAAAGCCATTCCCCATTGTCCTGTCACTACATGCCCTTGTGAAAAGTCCTTCTCCATCTCTCTTGTGGGCCCCCTTAAGGTACTGGAAGGCCGCTATATGTAAAGTGTGAGTAAACTCTCACCTTGGAACCCCTCACAGAAGGTACAGGGAAAGGTTCCTGGTCATATGCCATGAAGGTATTTTCATAGACCCATCAGCTGGCCTACCTCCAGCTAAACCTGCAAGCAGCATGGGAAACAAGCTCCTTCAGCCTCTGGCTGCACTGGGAAGTTGGAGCACCCAAACTCTGCCCCAATTCTGGCTTTCCCAGAGCACTCTGCACCCCCATATGAGGACTTCTCTGCCCCAGGGATGCTTTAATATCCAAGGTTCAGCTATAAAAGAAAGAGGGCAAGCAGCCCCTTTGACAGGAGCTGGTTTGTTTGGAGCTGCACATCAGTCTCAAAGTGGGGAGCAACTTCTCTGACAAGAGTTTGGTGCCTTTACATCTCCCCATCATGGGATTCTCCGTCTGATCCCAAAACCTCCCTCTACTCCTTTCAGAGAAAGGAGTGGCTGATGTTTCAAGACCAGAACATCCCCTGAGACTCTACCTTTTCCTGGTAAACAAGTGAGTGTAAATGCCTGGTGTCCTTCACCCTCAGGTTGTGCCAGGACCATTCACCCTTCTCTCATTTGAGCAAACATAAAAGATGGGATAGAGAGACCTGGGCAATTGCAAGCATCATAGCCATGTGATATTCCACCATCCATTTCATCTTCCCCTTCAGACTTGACTAGCAAAGAAAATCTCGTACTCTACTGCAGTTAGAAGAGCTGCCAGCATATTGCACTGCACTGTTTAATGCCAGCAAAGGGCTCCAGCATGTTTTCTAATGTGACATGACAGATTAAAAAAGGCTTAGCAGTGGAAAGATAGGATTTTTGCCTCTGAAAACTATCATATATGACACATTTTTGGGAGGTACTTTTATTTCCCGTTGTCTTGACTAATTCTTCTCTCCAGGTCTTTATTCTGTCTTACTTGTCATTGTATTTCAGTAGTGCTAGTAGCCCCCCACCACCCTTCCTTGGTTTGAGATACTGTGCAGCACCTGGCCTCAGTCTGAAGGATTTTGGAGCAGATATCAAGACTGGGGAAATGCAAGGCATCAGTGGAGAAATAGCCAGCATGACGGCTCACTTGTCTCAGCATCCTCTCTGATTGTTGCACACTTGACTGCCTCAGATTTGATTTTCCCACCTGCCCATCACTGTACCTTGCCTTTGTCTCAGTTCTGTGCACTTGTCACTAGACATGTCATGTTTTAACAATTGGGGCATGTGTTAAAATCTTCCAGAGAGAAGTGCTCCCTCACTATTCAGCATAAAAGTATATCTGAAAGGATGAACTTGACCTGGCATTACTAAAGATTCAGTGCCATCCTTATTTGCTTTAATATTTCTTTGAATTGATCATGGCAACTGGGAGAAGTGCTCAAAGACAAGAAAGAAAGCCAATCTCACTCTTATATTCAAGGAGGAGTCAGGGAATTATAGGCCAGTTGACCTCACCTTCATCACTGGGAAGGTGATGGAGCAGCTAATCCTAGAAACCATATTCAGGCACGTAAAGGACAAAAAAATGTCATCACTAGTCAACATGGATTCACAAGAGGAAGTCATGCTTGATTGGTGTGGTGAACTCGTACAGTGAAGTTACTGACCCGGTAGACAACTGGAGAGTAGTAGATAATGTCTGTGTAGATTTCAGTAAGACTTTCAACACTGTCTCCCGTAAGATTCCTTGGGTGTCCAAGAATGGGTGCAGCCATCAAACTTTTCAATCCATTTACCTATCCAGTCCAGAGGCTGGTGTTCAGTGGCACCAAGTCTAGTTGGACTCCAGTAACTAGCAGTACATCCCAAGGGGTCAGTACTGGGTCCAGTCCTCTTTAACATCCTTTATTAATGATCTGGATGACAGGCAGAACATATCCTCAGTGAACTTGCTGGTGACACCAAAGTGGGAGGTGTAGGTGATGCACTGTAGGATAGTGCTGCCATCCTGAGGGACCTTGACAAGCTGGAGAAATGGGCTGACAAAAGTCTCATGAAGTTTATCAAAGGGAAGTGCTAATTGCTGCACCTAGGAAGGAACAACCCCATGCGCCAGTATATGTTGGGAGCTACCCAGCTGGAGAGCAGCTTGGCAGGAAAGGATCCGGGAGTCCTGATGGACGTGAAGTTGGACGTAAGCCAGCAACTTGATGGGGGGGAAAAATGGCTAGTGGTATTCTGAGCTGCACTGAAAAGGTATTGCCAGCAGACCAAGGGACTTGATCTTTCACCTCTAGTGGGCGCTGGTGAGGCCACTTCTGACTCAGAATCACAGAATATTCTGAGTTGGAAGGGACCTACAAGGATCATCAAGGCTTTTCATCATAGAAGAGAGATATGGGCATATGAGAGAGAGTCCAACAAAGGGCCACAAAGATGATGGAGATGATGAACTGGAGCATCTTCCCTGTGGAGAGCATCTGAGAGAGCTGGGACTGTTGAGCCTCGATAAGAAAAGGCTCAGGGGATCTTATCAATGCATATAATTACATGAAGGAAGGGTACAGTGGGGACAGAGCCAGGCTCTCCTCAGTGGGGCTGGGTGACAGGACCAGAGGCAACAGGCATAAACAAAACAAGGAGGTTCCTGCTGAACATCACGAAACATTATTTCTACTCTGAGGGTGACCAAACACTGCCACAGGTTGGCCAGGGGGATTGTGAAGTTTCTCTCTGTGGAGATATTCAGAAAGTCATTTGGACACAATCCCAGCTCTAGGCAGCCCTGCTTGAGCAGAGGGGTTGGATCAGATGGGCTTCAGAGATCCCTGCCAAACTCACCATTCTGCGATAGCACAAGGTATCAAAAGAACTCACAATGTCAATGTGTATTAGCAACATCTTTGGCTTTTGAAGTGTACGACATTGTTGGCTGGTTTTTTATGTGTGCCTTTGACCAAATTCTGTCTTGGACTTCCCCAATCCTGATTCCCTTCACTCTCTGCAGTCTAAGGTTTCTATGAATATGTTTCATAAGGCTATTCTGCTGCAATGCTTGACTAATTTCTTCTGAATTGGGTTATTGCACAATGGCTGTGCCAGCACAGACAATTTAGCCAGGTCACAAGCTCTGACAAATGCCCATCTATGACATGTAGACTGTAAGAGTCTCTAGCTTACTTCAGTCCCAAGAGAGTGTGGGGTTAGCCCTTGAGACCAAACTCCTTGTGTTCTGCTCTATGGAAAAAGTTACCAGGACTCAGTTTCTAAACAAGAACATCTCACAGACATGCTGCATTCACATGGAAATCAACTCCAGACACCCACCTTCTTCAACAAGCATTTCTCTCAGCCCTGCACTTCCCCATCTGCTTAGTTCACCTTTGCCATTGAAAACAAAGAAAACAAAAAAAAAACCCACAAAAACAAAACCAAAAAACAGAGTCCCAGTTTCCCTTCCAAGAGTTTTCAGTGTCCCTGCACCCTTGTATAGCTCTCTTCTCCTTTTCTAACTATCTGAAGCAGAAGCTTAAGATCTGCCTTCAACGCTTTCTATCTGTGGGTGAATCCAGAGACAACAACCAGCAAATTATTGTTCTTTCTCAGTTTGGGGAATTGGGAGCTTGGTCCTCTCGCAAACATCCCAGACAGCCTGCAGTGGTGCTGCCTGGTATCTATTCAGCAGCGATGATCTCCAGTAATGTGTTGTACAGCAGTGTTCTGATGTCTCTAAAAAAGAAAATAGAGTGGAAGTGTGTATTTAATGCACATTTTGCTAAAAACACTGCTCAGAGGAGTTTGAAAAGCTGACAGAGTGTAGTAGTTGTGAGACATTTCCCCCTGCCTCCCATTTCTTAGCAGCTGGTGTTCTTTAGCTGAGCAAAGTTGTTATTAGCACTAGATAATCTCCAGTCATGAGAGTAGGCTTGCCACCCAATAAACTATAAGGTACAGATGTAAATTCAGTATGCCTGTAAAGCAAAACACAAGTCCACACGACTGTGGCCATTGGGGCTGGAATGAGGGGCTGAGACGGTGTATCCTTTTACTTCAGCTCAATGTGGATGAATGAGAAGTTGCGTGTTTTCAACTAATAAAGAACTTGAGCAGAACTGGGAAGCAGGCACTGTGTCTGTTTGCCCAGGCCATCCTAGCCAGAATGTTTTAGTCCAATCTGCAGCTTCTCGTAGCAGTAGGTGCAGTTTCCAGTTTTATGAACACTTTGTGAATCATCGGTAAATAATTGGAAGGGATTTTTGTCAGGGTGACTGTGATGATTTCCTTTGCTGCCTTTTCCCAAGCCCCCTGTCCTTGCCATCACTGCAGCTAGATATGCAGAAAACAAGTGTATGCCACAAAACCAGGGCACTGAATGCCCAGGATCGAGGTATTTCAGTCTTGGCATTTGAGTGTGCCCTGCAGGGAAATCCAGGCTTCTCCTGTGGCATGTTAGCAGTCATGAACAAACATACTGTGCTCATCTTGAGTACAAAGTATTTTAAATATTAATTCTCTTCAGCCTTTCTGCCTGAATGCCAACTGCATAACTATTCGGTAAGGAGCTCAAAAAACAGTCACCAATGTAAGACAGTCTTTCTTTAGAGGGCAAGCAATTGAAAAAAGTGTGGATTTTGATAGCACCCTCATTTGAAATATCACAGGGAAGATATCTACAACACTTTCCCAACAAGATTTAAGAAGTGAAGTGTCTGAAGTGTAAAGGAAAAATGATTCTTTGGGTCAACAGGGCCAGGAATAGTTTTCTCTCCCATTTTATATAAGGAAGATGGAAAATGTCATTGGGCATTCCGTCCCCCTCCATAGTTCAACATCACCTCTAGTTAGGGAAAAAATAGTCTAAAGAATACTGATACCACTCCAGCCACTAGATTGTGGTAATGAAGCAGGTTTTCACATTGATAAAGTGTCAGGTGGAACAGGGGAATGTGCAGGCAAGAGTACAGGCACCTGACATAAGTCAGAAAACTGAGAGTGGAGAAACTTCAGTAGGGGGTGAATTGAGCCCTCAAAACTTCAGGGAGAAAGTGTAAAAAGCTGATGTCACACTATGCAGGGGACAAAGAGAAAGGCTGCATCCTGTTCAGCATAGCACAGAGGGTTTGAATGTCCCTCTGGAAGTCTTTTGTTTCACAAGGGGGGGGGTGTTTATTTTGAAGTCAAGAATATTTGCCTGGAAATAGGATCTTTGTTACTTTGGAGATTATTGATTCCTGCTGCTAATTCCCTATTTGATGTGATAAGCCTCTTTATAGCATTCCATTTGTTTTGCTGTGGAAATACGTACAAAGCAACAACAGAAAAAAAGCTTATCACTTTTTGGTCCAAATTTAGCCTCCAGGTAATTATGTGCATCTCAGTAACTTCAAGAGAAGAAAAAGCAGATGGGACAAGAATTCTCCTAAGTAAAAAATATTTTGTCATGCTTTTAGGCCACTAGATTTGAACCTAAAGGCGATGATATAACTGTGAAATAATCACATCTAATATCTTGTCAAAATAATAAATTTGCAGTTTCCTAAGGCATGGAGTTTTTTAATTTTAACCAGGTAAATAATTTCTTCTGGTTTTGTTTTTAAAGCAAGACATTCTTGCTGTTTTCTGTCTCTGGTGCAGCATGTTTTCATTGATGTTCCGTGAGATGCTGGGATTTAAAAAAAATTATTTCTGACCTTTGTTAATGCATAGAGGGAGAAGTAGGCTCTGGCAGTGAAGGTGTTAAATACACACCAGCTGGGAATTTGTACAATTGGAAAATCTGTGGATAGGGTGGTGAAACACGACATTCTCTAGAAAGACAAGAAATTAATGTTCATTTGGTGATGCAGATACCAAAGAATCAATGTTGTAAAACATATGCAAAGACCCGGTCTGACCAGCAGGTGTCACATTAAATGGTGTGGCATGACCAAGGCACCTGCGCTGAAGTTTGCAATACAGGTGCTAGGGAGAGCTCTCCTTGTAATCCACCTCAGTAGATTTGTGCTTGGAATCACTGTAGCAGTAATTGGAAAGAGAGTTGTGTCTACTGGACTTGGCTGAATAAGGGATTTTTTTGCATTTGATACTCAAATGGAACGAAATCATTAACAAGTGGTGTACGGAAAACTGACTAAAAAAAGCAAGTACAGGCATCATTAATTTTTTATTACACACTGAAAACTAGCATTTCAAGTCAGAATTAAATAATTGTTCAGTGCATTTTTAATGCTTTTTAAATTTTATTATTTTTAAGAAAAGTATGTCTAGTGAGGTGTTTTTTTCAGTTGAAACTACTCATTAAGTTTGACCTCACCTTGCAGATAGTTTCTGACCTTCTAGAACTCAATTTTCCAGCAATTTTAGTGTTTATCACAAACATTTCAGCCAGTCCTCGTTCTTAATCTTCAAGTGAAAATTTTAGGCACAGCCCTTAGCAAAAAGTTACTGCTATTTATCACTTGCCTTTCATGAAGGCTAGGGATCTGAAATCCCACAATCTGGGGATATGAAATCCCTCTGTCACAAAACAGTTAATCACTCTTAAAGCTCTCAAATTTTTTCACTTTCAGGAATTTTCCACTTCAGTAACAGGACAAAGTATGGGCACCATGCTATTTCCTATGCATCTTTTCTACTAGAAACTGAATTATCATGGTTTTGAATTGCTAACACTGCCAACTTCTGTTATAAAAGCTTTTATTTGGAGTTCCTATATTGTGGCTGTTCCAAGTCACTGAGTATTTTAGCTTTTGATTAGCAGAAAGTGTGTAAGTTGCTTTCCTTTATATTACCAGTGTAAAGTGCCTATTGGGAGATGAATTTTATTTCTGCACTATTGTTCTTTTGCCTTTCTTCATGCTGGCACTGGTA
>WEIT01009677.1:131149-185358 GCA_013389985.1 Dryoscopus gambensis | reverse complement strand
AGCAACCTGATCTGTTGGAATATGTTCCTGCCTGTGACAGAGAGGTTGGAACTAGATAATCATTAAGGTCCTTTCCAACCCAATCCATTCTATGGTAATTCCTCTCTTTGTTCTTCAAGTGGTCTGTAGCTGCTGTAGTAACAGAGGAGACTTCATCAAATTGGCCATGTATATGTTAAGATTGACATCAGCAAGCTCTTGAAGCTCCCCACCCAGATTTCTTTCCTTAAAATGAAGAGCTTTTTACATTTTGGATTGAGGTTTTCCATGATGGTCACAGATTACTTGGACTGCCAAGCAAAGTTGGTTTATTTGTTTACATGCTTAAAACGTCCCTGGCTTGATATTTTAGGGTTACAGTTGTGTTAGTGCATATGTGAATAAGAAGATAAGGTGCTGCTGCTTTTTTCGTTAAACGTATTGCGTATTGGCAGTGCTAGAGGTGTAACATATCTGCTGATGCACAGGTCATGTATGTGCAGTCACTGTGGTCCACAGAGGCCCATCAACGGGTTTGATCTTCAGACTAACTAAATGTAGGGAAGATGGTTCCTCCATGATGTGCTTCAGCCCTCAACCTTTCCTCAGATCCAGCAGCTGCTCCTCAGGGTAGGTTGCATTTAAGTTTGTGACAGCAGATTTCTCAGAAGAGGATCCTTAGAGGAGAATGTTGCTGGAAAAGATGACGGGAACTTTAGAAGGTGAGGGGCTTTAGGGAGTGGGCCTGTACTTCCATTGTCATCCCTCAGCTTCCCTCCATGTTTTCTTCCCTGGTGCCACAGAACTTCTTCCCACCTAAAGCACTGCTTTTTTTCTCCATCCCAAGGCCATGCCACATACACAGAGGAATAACTGTTATTCCTATATGAAATATGTTCCAACATCCAAGCTTCCCTGAGCATCAGGAGCCAGGGTGGGGAAGATTCTGACAGAGAAGGGGCTTCTGCTCTTCGGGCTCATACTTGGAGATGGCTCTGCTTTTAAGAGTATAACTTTTATGGTAAGAAGCACCTGTGTGCTGGAAACTAGAGAGACACCCCAGATTTGTTTAATCCAAGTTGCTGAAAACACCAGGGGTGGTGTCACAACTCCAGTCACAGCTGGCTTGCCTGGATGATAGAGAGCTGAAGGCGTCTGGGCCCCCACCTCAGGTCTGTTGTTTGGCAGGGTGGTCCATAGGATCCTCCATGAAACTCTTCAGCAGCAGGAGTCTGGGGACACCTTTGCAAATATAATAGTGGTGATCTGGTCTCCTACAAATCTTCCAAATACAAGACTACACTTCAAAACAGAGTAAGTGCAGAAGTTGGTAGGAGAAGCCTTCAAAAACCAGTGTTTGGAGGAAAACAGTGTTGTATTTAACCAGAAAAAAATAACTTGCTCTGAGATGTGAGGCAACTAAACCTTAAGGCCTAAGGTTCAGGTTCTAGATCTTTACTTCAAAAATGTATCTTTAAAGACTCAGTGCTCTAAGTATGTTTATTCACAGAGACAAAACAGCATTACTGTAGAGAGAAGAGATTTTAAAACAAACCATTCAATAATGCCTATAGACAGCAAGCATATCTGTTCAGCTGAGATTGATTATTTTTGGTGCCATTTTACTCAAGTCATTCATAGATTGACCTTGAACTGTGAATTATGATCTCTATAGCTTTGTAAAATCAGCTTTTAATTCAATATTATTACATTTAGTGAAGCAAGTGTCTTTTCCACAATGGTGTATAGACAACAGAAGGACAATTGCTAACATTTTAGAACATTTTTTTCTCTATTACAATGGGTCCTAACATCCATCTGTTTTTTCTGGCATGCTTTAGATTTTCAACCAGCATTTAGTACATTTCTCCCTCTGTAGTTCTAGTACTCAAAAATATCCCATTTTTATTGTTCCAAAAATACATTCTTGAATTAGATACATAGTAAATTCCCTCTTCTAAAAAAGATTGCTCTTTGTTTCCTTTTGCAGTTGGATATTTTGTTCTTGGGACTAGAGATAAGAGATTTGAGAAATAATGCTGCAAAGCTTATGTGGTATAACTATCTTAATTCAGCCATTTCTCCTTTTTAAAAATAATTTAAACTTACATGATCGTATTTTATGTGAACAGCCAGCATTTGGCTGAGAGCTTTGACATTAATGGAACAGCACAGTAACGAAACAGAGGAGGCTCCATTTTAGAGCTTGAGGTGTGAGGCATGATCTTGCAATGTTCCACAAACCAGTAGGCATTTAGCAGTTAGTATTATTGAATAAGGGGCCAAAATCTGAATTTCTGTCTTTCACTGGTTGGCATTATCTTTAGAAAAGAAATGAAGTGATTCCTTGGGAAAATGCAGGTGTCCGCATTGTGATAGCGGTCTAATGGAAGACTGATGACTTGGGTATATCATTATTCACACTGTTTCTAGTCAGAGTTATAGGGCCATCTAGTCATTGCTTTATTTCTTTTAACAAAATACAGACTTCATGGCCCAAGGTAATCCTGTTTTATTTGGGTATTTTAAATAAATTTTTTTCTGTATATGATGAACAAGATTTTAACCTTATGCAAACTTAATGAATTGTCGAAATCTACATTTTGAATATGATTCTCTTTTCCCAGGAGACCTACTCTGGGCAGACAGTTCTTTCTCAGGGAGCTTGTAACTTTCCAAAGAATAAATCAAAATCATAATAATTCAATCCCTCAGTGAGCTGAAACAGACAAAACAGCATCATTTGAGCCATGACTCAAGAATAGATTCACATGATCTAAAGAATGGGAAAACAAATTGGTCAGTTTTAAGAGTTTTTAACAAAGGGCCAGCTTGGTTATATTTTTCACTGTACCACAGATGCTTGAGCAAGCAGAAAATTTGCTGATTAGTTTTCCCAAAAATCCTCACTGCAATCTAGACTAATCGGAGCTTTAAAGTCTATATTGAAGCTGTTTCTCAACACAAAATCAAGTCTGGGATAAGGATAATTTTGGGGGGTAGTAAATGACTGCTTAGAGCCTGAATTAAAGTCTGAATAATTTTAGATGTAAATCTGATTTTCCTGTAGAGCCCAGCTGGAAACACAACTGCAAATGTGTTACGGGAACTGTAATTTGGTTGGCTCACATTCCAGGCTGTTCTGTATTTCTTGCAGTGCACTAATGCTGAGCAAAAGCATTGCCTCTCTCCTTCAGGATATGGGAGTGTTGTAGCTATCCTGGATCAAATGGTCCAGTCCAGGAAACACACTGGGATACTAAGGCAGAGTACCTTGCCAGTAAGGCACTGTCAGAAAGTACTTTTATCTTCAACTGACACTTACCAGTTTTTTAGATTTTCACCAAAAGCAAACTCTTCCTACCAAAATTGTCTAACTAGTTCTCTGCTACACTCTGTCACAGTGATGCTCCACCCATTTTCCTAGGGATGAACAGGCATCTCTGCCCACGTTGGTCTGCTTTAGTCATTGCCACAGGCTTCTTTATAGCTGCAGAAGCACCACCATCTCCCAGAGGCTAAATATTTTAAATCAACAGGGAAGTGGAGAGCAGTCATTATATGACAGCTGAATCGTGGCAAACACTCCTTATGGTTTTATTGCCCTAATTTCTCAGGAAAAGGAGTTATAAAGTGTATTATCATGACTGATACCAGGAGACTTGTCACACTTAACTGTGAGTGATCTTAAAAAAAGTGATAATCCTACAGATTAGCCAACATTTTAATGGACTTTGTACAAGAATTTTATTGGTATAAAACTGTTACACTTGCTTCTTTGGGTAGGGATTTTCTATTTAATAAGACTTCAGTTTATTCACTCATTGATAAAACTGTATTTAATCCCATTTTATAAATCGTGTTTAGGAGAATGACAGTCCTCTATAGACTCTACAGTCTGGCTGGCAATATCTGGGCTGACACTTCAGAGAAAGTGAACCTCCAGGCTTACAATGATTTTTTGCTCATTGTGCGGTGATGTAAGGAAAGGAGGTTGTTCATTCCTGCCCTCTGCTAACAGTTAACTGGTAGAAGCAAACATAAGATTTTCTTCTCCCTTTTTCTCTAAATTTTCTGTATGTGGCATGGGAGTGCAAAGAGCCCCTGATAGCCTTTACTTCATCAATTCTGCTTTGCTATCAGCATTATTATTATTGGGAAAGGGGAGGTAAATTAGGACTCTTTACTCCCACTGAATTTTCCTCATGTGGAATTATTTTGCTGATGTAAATCAGCACAGTTCTGCTGGCTTCAGTCACACTTATTTTTGTCAGCTAAAGAGCAGTGTGACAAGTAGTTCTTTGTAGCAGCTGGTTTCTCGTGTGCCCAGCTCAGATTTACTGCTCTGTTAGAGCAGTGTCTAGGGTAGTATGAGCCCAGTTGCAGCTGATTAAAGATACTTTCACGTACATAATAATTTCAGTTGCTCCAGAGGTTATGCCCCACTGTGCTCAGAAGTTATTTTACATCAGGGTGACTTAAGTCATGAGGAACAGCTGTGTGAGCATGACTTGGCTCAGAGATGCCTTGGGGATATTCTGGACATCTCACCATACTGCTGTGGGCCCTGTTGTGTCCACCAATCCTGTTCATGGGTCACACACACCAGATGTCACCATTTAAGCACTGGAGAGCTGCTAGGTTCTGCCTTTCATGTCTGCAAACACTCATAGTTAATAAGCCTGGCAAGTGAGTGGGGAATCATTTTCCAGCAAGCCCTGTATTATACCCAGCCATTATACTTGCGTATGACCCCACGCTAGGCTCTTAAATTTTACTGTCCTCTGGACAGAAGCAAAGATTAATTCCTTGTACACCAAAAACACATATCCCACATCATCCTGTTCACATAACAAGCTGGATGGCATTAACCAGCTTTTTCTTGGAGCTCATCCACAGCAAAACAAGAGATCAAGAAGAGAAAACCCATGACTCCTGGTAGGGGACAGCCTAGGCAGCCAGGAGCATCTTTCTTCAAAGGAGCTGCCAGACAAAAGGCTGCAAAAATCTGAGCTGAGGCCCCACAACGGGTTGGCTGCTGTCCTGAGAGCCCTCAGGGAATGGTCACACTGCAGAGCAGGGTAAGCATCACTGTGCACTTCATTTAAGTGTTTTGTCATGCCCAAGGAGATGTTTTTCCTTTTATTTCTCCTGCAGAACACATTGACAGAAATGACACATGGAGCAGAAACTTTTCATTCTGAGTTCTCAGTTTGCTGAGGAGGCTCCAAACAGTAGCATCCATCAGCAAAAATGCTGCCTTTCTTTCCTGTTGCTCCCTGAAGAGATTACCCCCACACCAGCCAATATTTTAGATCTACAGCAATTGATTTTGCATGATTGTCCCTTCTGGCCCCAAACTCTTATGGTCCACCATAATGTGACCAGTCCAGCCCAGAGCAAATTTAAAAGAACAAGCAAACAAACAAAAAAATAAAAACACTCAACAAAATAAGCCCCATTATACACTGTCCTCGTGAAGAACTGCTCAGCTCTTATTGTCTAGCACAAGGAGTGTGATGCATTTGATCATGCAGCCAATTAATTCAGAAAATTGGTTTGCTGTCAAGTTTGTAAATGTGAGCAAACTTTTTATTTTTCACTGACCATCTCATTTGGATATGATTTTTTCAGTGAAATCCTAGCAAGGCTTTCCTTATGTCACCATAAATCTTACGAAGGTTTCTTTTGTAGTAAAACCTTTGTCACAATGTATTTGCAAAACTGTTGTAATCAATATTGCAAAAACATATGAAGTATAAACAGTATAATTACAGAAGTAATACACTGTAAAGCACAAATTACAAAAAACTTTCCTGCCCTCTTGAATACCCAAAGCCTATTGCAAAATTGTATGGATGGCACAGTGAAGGTCAGGCATGTTCACACAAGGGATTTTAACTGCATAAGGTGCTGTTAGAGGTGGTTACTTGTTAAGGTCTGTCTCACCTGTTCCTCGGTTAGACACCTGCACTCACTTAGTTTCATGAAACATTTGGAGTTACCTTTCTGATCAACAGCAGCAGCACAGATCCCACTTCATCCTTACAGTTTGCACAAGCAAGTCCATTCTTTGCCGTGGCACCAGGTTCCTTCCTCACCTCCACTTTGTCCTGTTTATTTTGATTATGCTGCTAATGAGACACCTTTTTGCTGACCTGTGGCCCCCTGACTGCCTCATGCAGCCCCTGTGATGTTAAATGAAATAAGGCACAGCAGCAAGCCAGCAATCAAACCACTGAAATCAACCTCTCCAAGCTAGGTGGGCTTCATTGACAACTTTTTATGCTGGGCAGCACAGGAAAGGAAGCAGAAGAGGGGAGCTATCACCACTGGCCTTTGCCAAGGTCAAAGCTGTATGCAGGAGATGGTGTACTGAAATTTAGTGTGACAGAAAAATCATGTCTTTGCAGCCATAGTAATAAAGCAAGAGCTGGTTATGTTTCTTGATTTACATTATCTGTAACTAGTATCAAGATTTTCAAAGATTAACAGAGATGTTAACAGCTGTTCAACGTCAGGCAAACTAAAAATTAGGAGGCAAGAAACAAGAACGAAAATGGTGCTGTTCTGAGGAGCTGGTGGAGGTGGTTGTAAAGCCCCGATAGTTTGGGGGCAGAAGTCACTGTAACAGCATGAGAAGAAATTAAATTAATGAGCAAGAGACCATGAAAAGAGATAATTGTGAAAGCTTGGAAGGGAAGGGCTGTGGAAGAGGCTGGGTTTGTTTGAAGAGCTCATCAAGGAGGGACTTACAATGAAGGATCCAGGAGCAGGCTCAGTCTCAAAGGATGCTGGTAATAGGAATGTAACAGCAGTTCATGGAGATGAAAGCAGACAGTGGTACTGGAGGCCAGGAACCTCCACAGCCTCTATTCATGACCTTCTTTATCCTCCAGCACTGCTTTGCTACTTGCACTGTAAGAACTAATTAAGATTTTGTTCCACTACAAGGATACCTTATTTTTTTCTACTGCCTAAGTCATATTATTAAAAATTCTTGGGATTATAAAACTCCAGGAGTGCTTGATAATCCATGAATGAATCTATGCAAAGTGTCATGGCTTTTTCTGCTGTGCATCACTTAAAAATGGTAGTCACCATTTAGGCAGGAACACTCCGCAGACTGAAATGGGTGGATAATGGGCTCTACAAAGTAATTGGACTTTTGATGGGGGACATGGGTATCCTCAGCTGGCTTTCACTAGGGGCCCTATCAGACAGTGTGGGGAAGAATCCCATGGTCTATAGGTCCTGAGCAGCACAGGAGTAGAGGGTGTGTATAATAACAAGGCCATGCGTGGAGGAAATCTTTGTCCTCTTGTGTGGAAGCAATGACATAGTAACATGGAGTAAAAGCTTAGTTGAAATGCAGGTACTTCATGGTAGGTACCTCACTAAACACATGAAAGACTCAATCGTTGTTGCAAATCACTTCTATAGGTAGATAAAACTTCTACCTTCTGTTAGAAACGTCCAAGTGTGAACTGTTCATGACAGAAAGTTACCTGAGTCCTTCAATCCCTGTTTTCTTGGAAACGGGGAAAGGGGAGGACCTTTGGGGGAGCTTTTTCTTCTTTCTCCTTTTACTATGATGTTTGTTTCTGTAGAAGCCATCCACATGCTGGATGGCTGGAGTTTATCCTGAACATCCCTCTGATCCTCTTGAAAAGCATCATGGTGCAAGGGATTAAAAACATTTATAACATAATTCTTGCAGACACACATGGTGGATCTTAGAGTGGCAGCTTTTTCTTTTTGGTTCTCATGTGCTGCTAGAAATGAAGTAGTTTTGATTGCTTCATAGTCCTAAAGCAAAGTCTCCCATTAGCAACAACTACTGTATCTTAAAAATGGTAATAGCAAGCACTTGAATAGCACTTTCTGTCTTCAGAGTACTTTGCAGACATTCTTTACTTCTGAATTAAGGATCAGTTTCTGTCCCTTTTAACACTTTTGTAATGAGATAAATGTTCAATGTGCCATGAGAAAGGGAAAAAGCTCGTGACTCCAAATTCTACACTGAAATAGGGCGTGTTCTGCTGTTTTGTTTTCATGGTGTAAAGTGCCCCCAAAGGACATACGGCTGGTATCACCTCTGCTGGTAGAAATCTTCAGACTGTAAAATCAGGTGCCTGTAAAGCTTCTGCCTTCAAACAGCTGGTGTAGGAGGTGGGCTCCTACCCACTGCTTTTGCTTCGTTCAGCCCTGTGCTCTGCACACAGTGTGGGGGGCAGGGGTCTTGAACTGACATGATGAGCACATGAGCTCCTGGCTCTGGAGAGGGCTGAGGATGAGTGTGCAGCAGCAGCTTAGCCCCTGTGTGGTGAGGAGCCATTGTCAGGCATCTCTCATCCAGCCTTGCAGAGCCAGCTCCATTTCAGGGAGCTGCTGTGCCCAGGGTCAGGGGAACATTCATTGCAGAAGATGAAGTCGTGCAGCATTCTTATAATTTCCTATCAGTGCCTACCACTAATGTGCAGGGAAACTGGACCAGCTGGCAGAGACTGGGGCCCTCAAGTTGGAAATATCTCTGAATGACCAAGTCTGAAGGAAGAAAAGTCTCTGTCCTGTCACTGGTATCATTGACAAAACTCCCATTGACTCAGATAAGAGTATGAGGATGCCCAACAGTGCTGACTTCTGATGTCATCTCTGTGGTTTACTTTGTTTTGCAAAGACCCTTTTGTGCTTGCTTTGTATTCTGAATATTCAGATCATTCCTACGTACAGAGTCCCCATTTGTAATTAGATTGTGGGGTTTGTGACCCTGTTACGTACAGGTTGACTAGCAAGTCACACTGATCCTTCAATATAGGATTTAATAAAAGCCACAAGAGGAGGAGGAGGGCTGCTATTGTTCTGCCCTCAGTGCTGCCAAACAGTCCCTTGTTTTTTCTGTGGACTGCGTCTGTGTGTTCAAACTGTGTGAACAAATGGGGCGCGGTCAGGAGGCTGGCGAGAGGGTTAGCCGGATCCTAGCTAGAAATACTTGTGCAAGTCAGGAAGCAGGCATGGAAGGAAGGAAATTAAGTGGAGACATCTGTGTGGCTTAGCTTTCAGCAGCTCTGCCTGGGGTAGGGGTGGGATAGTCATGCCTAAGATGACATAACATATTTTGTCTTTCGTGGGTTGGAAACAGAGGAAACTGCGAAAGCGAAGCATGGTGTGTGTCACGCATGGTCCAGGCATTCCAAGTACATAATGGAGCAGTGTCAGTGCTTTCTGTTCTGCCTTTCACACTCCAAAGTAACTCTTCAAGACAGAGAACTGAGGAGAATATGATATGGTCCAAAAACTCATCTTGGACTTTTTTCGCAGACGACTGAGCCAGAGGCCAACTGCTGAAGAATTGGAGCAGAGGAATATACTGAAACGTAAGTCCTGATTCTGTTGACATTTAAACTGAAGCCAGATAATTTGGGCTAGATTTCATGTACATTTGGTGTTTTTTATGAACATCAACTTTTCTGTGTAAGCATCACTAATAATAATTAAAAATAATAAAAGGCATCATAAGTGCAAATAAGCATGGAAGTCTGTAATAACATCTAGATCTGCAGAAACAGTTCTTTAAAATCAGAGTCAGTAAATTTACAAGAATAAACAACCTATGGAGAAAAAAACCCAGATGCTGAATGACATTTCAAACAGGGGGTCAGTCATCCTGAAAAGCCTCCTTTATGCAGCACTTATATAGATGAGCATCCCATTGTAAGTTAGTAAAGACATTAGCACATAGCTTGATTAGCTTTTCTAAAAATCTTCACAGCAATCTACACTAGCTGGAGCCTTTATTCAATTTAAAAAAGAATCCAGTGTGACTCAGGGTTATTTCCCTGAAATGTTCCCCTGAAACTCTTCCTTTAAATCAGCCAAAAATTTGCTGGTAGATCCTCAGCATGTGATATTTTAAAGGGACAAAATACCATTTAGAAATCCTGAACCAAGTTCAGTTAGCAGATACATTGCCACTGACTTCAAGGGAAGCTGGACTGAGTCCAACTTTCATAACCTCATGAATGAACAGGAAGAAAATGACAGTTTCTTTACTCACATGGTAGTGGTTTGAATATTTTAAAAAAAAAAGCTGTTTATCTAATTGTTGTTGTTACTTTGGAAACAGAAAACAAAAGAAACAAGTTCTTCCCTTTTTAAGTTAGTAAATATATATTTCCAGGAAAATTTTCAAAAATTACTACAGAAAAAGGTATTCCTGAATGGTACCTTATACATAATGTCTCCTTAGGTAGGTCCATAATCCACCTTGTCTTGTTCGAATAACTGCATTGTATAGAATTTTAAAAACATGGTAGCAGAAGATTAATTCTCAAAAAATCAGCAGAAGTAATTTATTAAATACTTCAAAATCAAATTCTTAGCAAATTAATGATAGTGTTAATGCCAAGCAGGGTCTTTTCATCTGATCATGTTATTACACGTGGCAAACAAGGAGAGAGAGAGAGAGAGAGAGAGAGACCACTGTCAATGCAAAGAGGAGAAAAGACTGAACAGCAGAGCGGTGTGGGCCAGTCTGAGGCTGCCAGAAAAGCCATTTGTTGGGGACCAGCCCTCTCTTAATAACTGTGCTCCTACTGTCTACTCCTAACTCTGGTGAATGCCTGCTGAAGGAAGTCTAGGGCAGAACCCAGGGAAATACTTGGCACATCCAAATGTGATTGTCTCACAGGGGTGTAGCACAACAGCTGGAGAAGGGGGGACCTCCGACGTGACTGATGCCAGGCTCAGGCGCAGAAGGACAGAGGCCAGTTCTCTGGCAGCTCATATTGTCATCTGGGACCTATGAAAAAACACATGTCAGGCACCACCTGGCACTGGTGCGTGACCAGCAATAGCTGCCCTGTCACTGGGGACGGTGGGGTCCTGGGCACCTGCTTTGGCAGCAGCGTTTGAACCAGCATCGGCAGAGAGCAGCACCTCCAACGCTGGGTGCCTTGCGGACATTCCTAAAGGTCAGGTTGCCAAGCACAGCAGTCACAGAGCACCCTAAAGATGTCTTACATTTCAGAGGAATTACCCCCTGAGTAACATCGGTTTCTTTTTTAATTGAATAAAGGCTCTTAAATAACATGGATGTTTGAAAATATTACCCTGAATCCAGAACCATATTGTATTTCTTAAATGGAATTTTTGTGGCTTGCTTTAGCACAGATCTGCCCCAAAACATATGTGTCTTGGTAGACAAACAGCTTCCAATTTACAGGAAAGAGTAATATGGTATTTCCAAGGCATTCCAACTTTTGGTGAACCACAGCAGGAAAGAAAAAAATTAAAATAGTTGCATAATTTAAAAAAGAAAGCATAAACATGCTCTACCCTTAAACAAGTAAATATAAATATTTTTGGGTTTGTACATCACTTTGTCTCCTTCCTCTAGACTTCTGAGAAAGAGAACTATAATAAATTTAATAGAGTGTCGGGAAAGAGAGACTTGGGAAGTGATAATAAAAAGAGTGTAAATTCTCTGCATAAGCAGGTCAAACAATTTGCAAAAGCCCATCTCAGAGCAGGCGCACACACACACACACACACAAAAGAAAACCTACCAAGCTCTCGAGCGGACTAAACAGGATTTTCTCTGCAGTTAAAGCTGAAATCTCCCTGATGAAAATGTCGTGTCTGGTACCATGATGTTCCTATTACATGTGTAACTGCATTACTGCCCATGCTGATGGGAAAAAATGAGGCAAAATGTGGTTGCACAGCCAGTCTTCATACATTAATTGAATGCTTCCTAGCTCTGTGCTGCTGCAATAATTATGACTTATCTTTACAAGGGCAAAGCATCCGTTGCCAAGTTCCGCCACTTGCTGATAGCAACAGTAAGATCACAGCAGCCACAGCAAGGAAGCAGCAGAGACAACTGGTTCTTGTAGGTTCCTTCACTGAAGTATATTCCATTCACTGACTCATATTTAGGTCGAAGGCATGTAGTGGGAGGAGTCCAGACCTGCAGGGTTAGTTTGAAGACTAAAGAAGACTTTGCAGTTATTCTTGCTGTCCAAGTGTATAAGGAAGGATGCCTCAAATACCCCATCACGCACCACCCCTGTGCCACTTCACAGGTGGATAAAAATATTCCAGTTGTCAGCCTGGCACATTCAGGGTTGCACAAATTCCGCACAAAAATGATGGTTAGATCGGCTCTGAATGCCTCAAACTGTATTGGGGGACATTTCACACTGGCACAGAAGTCAGGCATGAAAATTGCACCTACATCCAACCACTCACCCTGACACACAGGTTTAGAGAAACAGAGACTCTCCTGAACATACAAGATAAAATAAAACATCAGTTCTGTAGCTTCACAAGATTGGCATGACTTAACTTCAAAGAAATAGCTAAAACAAAGTCACTTTCTAGTTTGGAAGTAGAATGTATTCCTATTTTCCAGCTTTTACCTGCCTGAAGTCTTAAGCCTGCATGGTTGTCTCTGAAGCTGGGTGGTTGGGTTCAGAGTGAGTAGAAGAGAAAAACATCAGATGCCAAGGACAAGAATGATTAGCCATAACTAAGTTTTATACATAACCCTTTGGCTGCTTGCAGTTCTGCCCTCACTCTGTGTGGACTCTCTTTAGTGCTGTGTCTGAAAGCAGGCATTTGCAGGACCAACTCCACCACATTTCAGACACCAGGGGAAGAAAAAAATTGCTAGAGGATCAATTGCTAGAAGAGAATCCAGCCCAGTAGGGACAGAAACCACTGAAAGAGGAAAATTATATTTATTGGTGTAGGTATGTCAGTGATCGCTTAAAAAGACAGTTGTGACTCCCTGCTGTCTTGTGTTCTTTCTACTCCCCTACTGATTTCCTTCCGTCTGAAAACACAAGCAGTATTTTTGGTAAAATGGCACTTAAAGATGAGAAGTGTAGTGTGAAACATCATAACATTGGCAGGTTCTTTGTCCATTTTGGTGGAGATTTCCCAGCCCTGCTAAAGTCAGTGAGCAGTTGTGGTAGCACTGTCAGCTCTACTGTCCTGAGCAGTGAGAAACTTGGCCTCCAGCCTAGCCCTCGTCACCTGCTCAGAGGCTTCTGTGGTCTCTAAACCTTAGGTCTCATTTCTGGGGAAAGCCCCAATTTTCTAGTGGGAATGCTGGCTCATGCTCTCACAGCTGAAGAAGCTATGGCTAGTGGATTGTTACTGCCTCTCTGCAGGAGGTGCCTGCTCCATCTGCAGGATCAGCAGAGAGGAGCGTGGGATTCCCCCTTGAGTTTAGTGCAGTCCAAAGTTTAACAATTTCAATCAAGGCACTTATCCTCAGCTGGCCTTTGAGGTCCATAATCTACCCTGCAGAGAGTTACTCGTGCCTGAGCTAGTCCTATCTGAGCAAAAACCGGATCTCAGCAGGAGCAGAGAGGAAAAGACTTACTGGAAAGGCTGATGAGTTGTGTTTGCTCTCACCTGTTATGTGCCAGCGTGATTGGAGTAAGGAGCATTTCAGCCATCAGCGAAGTAGTGGAGACAGATCTGATCAAGAAGCTGAGTACCAGGAAACCTGGGATTTTAGTGACTTTGGGTAATGGTCAATGCAAAGACAATGCATGGCAGCCAGCTCCTAAGTTGAAGAGTTAGTGTACTCAAATGTTATTGTGCTCTTGAGGGAGAAGACTTGAGGCGTGGTCTGGTAAGAACTTGTAGCACGAGATCTTTTGGCTTAATGCTGGAAGTTAATTGCCCTAGGATGTGCTTTTATGCTCCAGTGTGATACTTTGAAGGCTCATGATAAAAGGACACGCTCTCCTTAACTCTGCTCAGGCCATGGGAAGTTGCACGATTTGCCTGGCACCTCTATTCCAAAGGGTTTTTTCTATTATCTCCAACAAGTAGCTGCAAGAAATTATTCTGTAGATGGAAAAAAAATGCATGTGTTTCTTTTCCAACCACTGACCTTGCAGAATCCAACCCTATCGTAGCTGAGCCCCCTGAGGCCGCCAGGCCTGTGGGCAGGGAGATAACATTTTTTGAAGAGCTGGCTTGCTGCCCAGCCCTTCTAGAAAGTGACACACATGAAGAGGTGCCAACATAGGGAAAGGAAGGAAGCTGTAGATGTTTTATGAAGCGTGTGACGAAGCGCAGTAGCTACGGATCGAGGACATTCACCAGCCCCAGAAGGACATACTGTGCATCAGAGAGGTCCTGAAACATTAATATACTGATGGAAAGGCTTATTTTGTTGCAAACTGTGCATGCCTAATGAGTCCACAGTCTGAGATCCTTGTAAATCTTTTACAGCCCGGAATGAGCAAGAGGAGCAGGAGGAAAAACGAGAGATTAAGAGAAGATTAACACGTAAGGTGAGAAACAACTTTGATCCTATTATGACACTACTGTAACTTTCTCCCTACTGCACAGTTGTTTGCTTTTTTCCTTTTCTTCAGCACCATTTTCAAAAGTAGAGTGTGAAACAAGTCTTAAAAAAAATCTTTAAAAGAAATCAGCAATGTTGCAGGGTATAAGTCCACAGAGAGCGAAGGAAACCACTTTTCAGGCTGCTGCTCGTAACATTTCAAACAGAACAAAAGAAGATCTAGTCTTCATAACTGAAGGAGTTTTGAGCAGTGAAGAATAGAGACCAGAATTTACAAGGACTAATGCTTCTTGTAAATGTAATGGCTTCTGTAGCCATTACAGAGAGCAAAGTTAAAGCAATGCTGATTTGAAAATTCCACCCAAAAAAACCCCTCATAAAACTGGAAGCTAAACATTTTCTGGAAAGGGAGGTTGTCAGTTGAGGCTTTTTAAACTAAATAGAGACAAGCATTTGCAAAAAAGCATATAGTGCAGAAAACAGTCTTGTATTGGCAGAGAGGAACAAACTAAACATCGCTTGATTCAAAAGTCATTTAAAACGGAAGAACAGTTATTTTAGATATACACATTCAGTTTTGCAGCTGGCGTAAATGTCTACAGATGCCCAAACATACACAGTGAACAATCCATCCTGCTATTGCAGATAAACTTTCTTTCACCACTGATGTATTTCCTATCTCCAGAGGTGAAGAAAGCCCCCTAAAAACTCACATACTTGTGAAGCAGCACCATTCCCTTTCTGTACAGTTTTAGATCGCTTAGTTTTTTTGATCACAGCTTTCATGGTATAAATAATAACAAGGAAAGGTCTCTAAATATGTGTGGAAAGGTTATATTCAGAAAACTGAATTGCTTTCTTCCACGGTTAAAAATCTCATGCCTTATTCTCAGTTCATGGAAATAGGTAGAATTCTTGGTCACTGGTGGGGGGATACTGCTGTTGTCTGCAGGAGCTAGAGAGCCATAACATTGTTTGTAAAACACTTATATTCCTGACCACAATGACAGGGATGATTTTGCATTCCCTCTTAGCACTGCCTGAAAGAAAAGCTCCTAACTGCATTGCAGATGTTTCATGGGATTGAGGCTCTGCACAAAGCCTGGAAATACCATTTTACCAGGCTTCCAATTTCCCTGTACATTGAAGGGTAAACACGTGCAGGAATCCAATGCAGAGCTTGATGCTGTTTGAGGAGTGGCTGTAATAGATACAGAGCACAGCTCCCCATACCCAGTGTGCCACCTAAGAAGTGAGGGCTTGCTGACTGAGCCGGCGTCATCTCCACACAGTTCCCATCCTCCACTATCCTGTAGGAAAGGTGCCGAACACAGGAATTGTTTGTCAAAGGCAGAGGCCGCAGCTCAGCTAAAGCTCCCAGGCTGCCACTGCTTCACGTCAGTATCTGCTCCGTAAAATCTCAGCAGTTTTCTGTGAGATTTCTTGCTTTGTCTTGTTTGCACTTTTAAGTAGGAACAACAAGGAGAGCAGCATCAGTCCGAGGCCCTGGCATTTGGCTCTTTAATGTCCATACCCCTGTTCCTGGTCACGTGCCTTTTAGTATTTTTTTTTGCTTCCCCTCTAGTAAAGATTTTTCTTCCCCACACTTCTGAGGTTGATAGCAACACGACTTAGCATTGTTTGATTTGGATCATCTTTTTAAACTGTTGTAAATTGTTCTAGTGACACATGTAATTTTAATGAAAGAACTACAGGGCTGGCCTAACAACAGATTTTTATTCTCACCTACCAAACATACCATCATAAAAGCTCAGAAATCACTAGAGAAAAGAAGTGAATAAAGTGTGCAAGTGTTTTAGATAACAACTAGAAATGCCAACCACCAAGTGAATCCTGCAAAAATAGTTGTTATTCCCCAGCTGTGTCTTTCATGAGCCTGTCCCAGATGTGTCGTCATGTTTACAGCAGAGTGGCAAGCTCCTTCTGTCAGTTTGTACTGGTCTTATTACCAAAGGATTTTAAACTCAGATCAAGCAGAAGTTTAATTGAGCACAGCAAGTGTGTTGCCCAGCAGCCCTTTCTGTTTGCACTGAGTTTTCAAGCACACACATGCCTGCAGGGTAAATTCAACATAAGGAAACTCTGCCATGTTGCCTCTTTTGTAAACTTGCATAGTTGGGAATAAGAAGGGGAATGGGTTCTGTAGAAGCCACTGACAAGACTTTTGACCTTGCTCTACAGAAATTGCTACTGTCCCCAGTTTTTCTGGTGGCAGCATTCCAAATCCAACGGGAGAACCCACTCCATCCATTAAAAAGCTGTTCTTAAAATTCCTTCAGTGCTGACATTTTGTTACAGTGTTATGATGATAAGTTGTAACACGACATGCTGTAATAAGTAAGATTACCTTGCTAGGTCTAGATGCCTTATTAAAGTCAGCAATAAATATCCAGTTGAATTCATCATCTGGATAGGCAATTTCTAAAAGAAATTATAAAGAAATCAGGTGACCTATAGCGAGCTGCCCCTTTTAGCACTTTCCATCCTCTCAGACTCATCTAGCTCCACATTCACTGGGGTGAGGAATAGCTACCATTCAAATAACAGAATGGAGGCACATCCTGTTGGCTAAGTTTCTCAGTAGCTCATGTCCCTTCTGCCCGGGGAAGGAGAGGGGAAGCATATAAGCCTGTCACCTGAGATGCCCAGCCACCCCTGTCCTCCCTCTCCCCCTGCCCCTCAGGCCCACTGAGCACCTTTGGGCGCATGGTCTTGCATCATTTGAGTGGAAGGACATGTGGATTAGGAATGTTTCTTCTCTGAGCACTGGTCTCGACCCCCAGCCTATTCAAAGAATATTAATGTGCAGAAGCCCTCTGGAAGTGTTGCAGATGGGTCACGTCTCCAGGGAGATCTGGGCCCCCAGGAATTACTAGCAAGAATGTATCCTCTCTGAACCATGACAAACTTGGCCAAGGACCAAGGCACATAACACAGGCCTGAATGTCCCCTGAGGACTTCCATTACAGAAAGAGAATCGTAGCCTGGATTAACAGAACACGTTACAAATCACTTACAAAGTGGAATAGAGCTCTTCTTTACCTACCTTCTCTTGTCTTAAATGGCACCATGCTCCCCAATCCCTGGAGCTGTTTACTGCTTCTTATCCCCCCACTGCCAATAGCTTTTTTATTCTCAGAGGTTTAGCTCCAAAATGAAATCTCTCAGAGCTGTAATACTGACTACCAAATTGAAGAGGTGTGGCTGTTTCCTAAAATCCGTGGAATAATCTGAAATCTTTGCTCCAGGTAAATTCCTGCCCTGGTCCAATTTAAACTCTCTGTTCACTGGTGCCTCTCTGGGAAAAGTCTCCCTTGCTTGAAGATGTTCAAGCTTTTCTTTAACTGACCTCCACTGGCTTGCATCAGCAAAGGCTGTTGAAAATAATGAACTCTTGAGAGAGGTGGGACTCATCAGAGAGAGGTGAGAGAGAGGCAGCGGGGAGGGGAAAGGTCAGAGAAGAAAAAAAGGTTAGTGGCTAATTTGGATAAACTGCATTTATAGTCAGAGGGAAAGGTCTTCAGGGCATTTTCATCACATCCTGCTCCTATGTCTTTACCGCAGGAGGTGGGGAACAAAGGAGAGAGGGGGTTGTGTGTGCTGCTCGTTAGGGTTTGTAATTTTTCAGCTTGATTTCTTCCTTAAATAACCACTAAAACATTTTAATGAAGTAACAGAGCAGGCAGTAATGATGTTCCAAGACAACAAGCTTCCTTGTGACTGAAATGGAGCAAACTCAGCATTTTGCATTTGACTAAATCCCAAGACCAGACTGGCAAGAGTTAAGTGTCCCTCCACCTTTACCTGGTGGCGGTGCTTGGGTTTGCTTCATTTCCCATGCCATGGACAAATGGAGTTGTGTTAATAAACCTTCCCTTCCAAATTGCCATAGTATCAAAGCCTGGAAAATGCCCATTTGTGTCTACAGTGCTCTAGAGTATACAGAAGAAAATTTTACCTCCTGTGACAAAGCATGAGAGGTCCTATACTCATTTGCTGCTTTTGCAATAATACAAATCCATTTATTTTGAAAGGGAATTTTACCCTGGTTTACACTCAAATAATGAGTCACTTGCCATAGAATTACCCTGCTCCCTCAGCTCCCAAATCTTCACAAATAGGTAAATAGAAATGTAAATGCCCAGGTAGTGCACACAGAAAAAGTCCTGACACACTCATGCACGTACATCCCTTTGACATTAACAAAAGTAAATTTAAAAGGGTCCAGCTCATTAAGAACCCCTTCTCCCTGCTTGCAGCACCACACCTTGTGCAGACAATTGCATTGTGCCCTTGGCCATGTCCTTGTCATGTAATTTTCAAATGTGCCCTATTCTTTCTGCCTGTTAGAAGAGCTCCTTCTCAAGTGTTGCTCAAGAAGGACTCTGTAGCATTAAGCAATTTAAATGCAAGAGACCACAGCTCACAGGTGATAGAAATAAACTGCAAGGTGAGATTTCAGATGAGCTGTGCCCTCAACATGGACACACACTGAACTGACACCTGCAGTGGGCTGCACCTTACAGTCTGTCCTGCAAAGCTGGTTCCCCAGCTATTCAAGAGTTAAGGGAGCTCTGGGCAGTCCAAAGATACTGCAAGACCCTCACACTTAGAAGGTCATAGGAATCTCTGCAATGGCATGAGAAGAAGGCAGGGAAATTTGTAACCATTCAAATAATGCAGCTTTAATTAATGGATTTTAGAAAATGACTTAGCGTGGTTGTCTTTCTCTTTACACTTAGCATGATCAGATTGGCACTTTGGTTTAATGTACTGAATATATTTTGTGTGCATGTATTTATATATGGAAATATATGTAGATTTATGGCTACACATGAACTATGTGATATCAGCTATGGATTTCAGGACTATTTCACAGCCAGAGCACTGGCACAAGAGTCAGTGCATCTTTTTCCCATCATCATTCCCATTCTCCTGAGCATCTTACAGGCAAGACATTACTGCAGCTCTGCAGACCACCTCCACATGAGGTGTTTGAACCCAATTTGTGTGTGCATGCTCAAGGATGCTGGTGTAAGGAGAGCAGCCCCACTGCCACCTCCCATCACAATCATCTTTTCTAAACAGAAAAGAGAAAGACAACCAACCGTGCCAAGAACAAGCACACAGGCTCACACAGGTTGGGGCGGTGGAGCTCCACCCAAATGCTGAAGAAAAGAGAGATTTTTCGTCCTTCACTTAGTATCCTGGCTGTTTTAGATCATAATTTTCCCTGGAAGATGAAATGCAGGGAACTGAGATACTTTATTCAGAAGAAAGGTGGATTCACGAACATAAATAATGTTGCAGAATAGAATCTCAAGCATTTTATTAAATATTTAGGCCTTTCACCCTTCACAAGGGTAAAGTATTTCAAACACATCTATTTCTAGTGAGTGGGAAGAGCATCATACACCGTGTAGGAAATTATTATTAGGATATTATTTTTCTGATGTATCCTGGTTACAAATGTTCTCCTGTAACAGTGAAACTTTTCAGCTAATCCACAGCCACATGCACACATTTATGTAGCACCTTCTTTAGAAACAATTGTGTAATTGCTTTTGACTTTCACCAGCATGCTGTGCATCCAAGGAGAATTGATCCCTGAAAGCCAACTTCTGTCCCTGCCCATGTAACTGGCTGTGCGACACATGGACTATCAGCACACTAATTTAAGAGGATTTTTTACTGTGGCTGCCTATACTGCTGTGGAATTTGAAAGAAATGCTTTGGAACAATGAAGGTGCATTCCTGACATGATACAATCCACCCTTGCCATTTTTTTTAGGCTTGTAGCATGCAGCAGAAACTTTCAAAAGTCAAATATGCTGTGACACAAACCACAGCTGTCAATAAATACAGCAAAAAGTTCAATGAGCACTAATCATCCTGCCTGCCTTTTCTGGAGGTAAGGACAGGTCTGCAGAATATCAGAATGGTAAAGAAAGTTGATTTTCACCTTTTGCACGTAATTTAGGGCAGGAGCCTCTCCATGCCTTGGCCTGACTCTTCCCAGGCAGTGTAGAACTACAGACAACCGCAGCAGAAGGCTGGAAAGTGAACAGCCTGTGCAGGTAGTTTTAAAGTTCTGTTGTGGTCTTTGTCTCTTCCTGGGACGTCAGTGCACTAGGAGACTTTCTTGCATTACATCTCATTCCTGCCAAGGGTGGCCAAGCTCAGCTGCGAATTGGCGTCTCCAGCCACTGCAGCTTCCCAAAGAACAGTGGGCTGCTCTGGCAGCAAGGTGAGATGATACTCAAGGTGTTAAAACAAGAGGGCATTTCCCACGTATCAATTCCGTGAAAGGCCAGTAAAAACAAAGCACTGGGAATGTCCGAACCCTTTTATTACCATAACAGCGGTTGTAGTAAAATAAATCCCCAAGCAGCACTCTGTAGGGGAAAAGTAAAGACCTGATGGCTTTTTCCACTGCTTCCTCAAACCTGCAGCTGAGTCAAAGGCCCACAGTAGAAGAGCTACGTGAGAGGAAGATCCTCATTCGCTTCAGTGACTACGTGGAAGTGGCAGACGCGCAGGACTACGACAGGAGGGCAGACAAACCCTGGACACGACTCACAGCCGCCGACAAAGTAAGTGGGGCAACTCTGGGAGAGCCATGGCCTGAACAGCCAGAGCATGTTGTGGCAAACTGCATCCCTTGGGTCCCACAGGTCCCATGGCTGTCAAGGAGTAAACATCCACCTGATATCCCTTCCCAACACACCTGTGTTTTTTTCCCATTCACAAGGTTTGTTTGTTTGAAGCATAAATATTTGGCACAAAGGTTTCTATATTATGGAAACCAGGAGAGGGAAGGAATCCCAAGCCCCTTGAGGAAAGGTCTTGATGACAGCCCTGTTATTTGTTAGTTGGTTGGTTTTGGTTTTGCCACATTTTGCTGCCAGCTGAGAGCTCTGGCAAGACTTAGCAGAGCAGCAAGACAGGAATGTGTGTCAGAATGGCTGTGCCAGGGCAGGACAGGCTTGGGTGTGAATATGCCAGCAAGTCCATTTGGCAAAGGTACCTCCGTCCCTCCAAAGCTATGTCACTTCTCTCTACTGTGTTACAACAGGGGCCTTTTCTCAGGATTTCTGCCACAGAGTATTTTAAGCACTGAACTGAAATCACACAAGACCTGAAGATGAAAAAAAGACACACGTTTGGTATTGATGGCACTGCCCTCTGAGCACTGGTGGAACTTCCACTAAATGGTGTCTCTGGTGTTGGCATTGATGGCAGAGGGATTAAATTGCTGGCAAACTGTATCAGTCACATGCTGAGGGTCTCAATGAGACCTTAGGAAAAAGATCTGAAAGATTTTATGGACGTTTTAAGAAGTGAGGACTATGAGGCTCAGTGATTCAGTCATGAATCTTGCAGTCACTCTATGATACCCTTGTAATTTTAAAGACTTTCAGATACCTGAATTCAAGCCTTGACTATTTCTTTGCCATGGAATTCACTCACTGAGCAATGGAGAGCATGATGTCCAATGTTTAGAGAATTAGCAGAATTTCTAGCCATGCCACTCATCTATGGTGCTTTAGGTTCTATTCACAAGGGACAGCCTGTTATACTTGTATAGTTCAACCGAAGGACTCGTATAGTTTTGTGACATTGGTCTCCTCCTTGATAGAGGGATTTTTTTTCAGTTTAGCTTTGGTTAAATTAATGTAGCATAAACTGATCTGAGAAGAAAAAAAAAAAGAAGTTCCTCTGGACTGTCCATAGACCATAATATACTGGGTTAAATTAGCTTTTCTCATTTTACCTCACCATATTTGACAAGATATTAGTCAACTGACTTAGTTTTATTCTCTTAATTGGTAGATGAGGGAGGGAATAAATCTCCCAACTGGTTCTGCAGCCTTTGAGAAATCCCTGTCTGGGATGAAAGGCATGGAGAAACTTCAGCTGGGCATGGAGATTTGATTTCCAGACAAGTCCTTCCTCATCCTGTGTCTCTGAAAAGAACAAACATTAAATGCCACTATTAAATGTAACCTGGTAATGAGTTTAGTATTAAGGCAGAGTACTTTGATGTCACTTTTTTTATAATGCATGTGCAAGTTCAGTAGTCAGATAAAAGGGTTAAGTCCTTCAAGTTACCCTTTTCTCAGCAAAGCACCATCAGAAGAAGAGATGTTTGTCATTCTAATATTAATGCCCTTTATGGCATAAGGAAGCAGATAGATTGGTTTTTGTTTGGGTCCTGTGGGCAGCATTCTGGTATCTGCCATTCAGATGACTTGCTTTTTCTCAATGCTGTGTCCACTGTTGGAAAAAATAGCCAGACAAATTGAAACAAAGCTGCATCATCCTATATAGGATTATTTTCTTCCAGAGCTGTGATTCAATAGCTGTCTTCACTGGTAAGCACAGGCCAGATTTATTGCAAAAACAGATTTTAGCAATGGGCTTTTCTGTTTGCCAGTAAATCTTGCTCTGTGTGCTGGGTGAAGGGAACTGCTTTCAGTCAGAGTTCGTCTTTAGCAGGTCTAACTCTTAGGGGAAGGAAAAGGACATTTTTGCGTCTCTCCAACAGACAAGGGATGGAAGGGGAAGTAGATCTCAGTCCCTGTAGGAGTCAGCAGCCCCTGTGGCCTCCTTCACAGTCACTTCAGTAGCAGATTGGTCTGCTGAAGGCAGCCTGGAGCTGCTGCATAGCCATCACTCTGTCCTGATGGATGAGGCAGAGCCTGACAGGCACTTCTAAGGGAAATAAGAAACCAAAGCTGTGGAGAAGGAGCAGAAAGGGCCTTTTCTGTAGAAAAACACTTGCAAAATCCATCACTTAGGGCTTGTCAAAGCAAAGGTAGTTGGTGACCAAATCAGTGGCTGTTGCAAAAGTCGTGTTTTGGGCTCATGCTACTCATACTGGTTTAGATTTCCTTCATTGAGAAAAATTCCTGACAGACACGAATACCACTTACTGAAACACCCCCTTTCCACCTCTGATGCTGATGTTTTCAGATTCACACAGAAAGGCAGTGCACACACTTTGGACCCATGTGAGCATTTGGCCACAGCAGACACCTTGCCCATCCCCTCCAAATGCTCATACTGAAACCACTCTTGAGCTACAAGTACCACAGGGCTGTCAGAGGTCTTGACTTTGGGCCTGGGACTTGAGCCATTTGTGCTAAGCACCATCTCTACCATGTAGCTGAGTCCCTCCGAGTCACCGTCTCTGTTTTTTTATTCTTCAATATTTCTCTTCCTGCCAGTGTCCCTGGTTTGCTTTTCCCTCACAGACAGCCACAGAGGCTGAATACCACCACACTATGGCAGGTTTTCTGCTAGGTTAATTTGTTGAATCAGTTCAATAAATAGCACAGCTGGGTCAGAAGGGAGGAGCAGGGCAGAGGGGCACAGCCCGAGGCAGAGTAGAGGGCAGGGAGCCAGGTATCCTTCCTTCCCAAGTAAGGTCAGTCACTTTAAGTAAGCTCACCTGAGGAAATTCAGGACCAGTAAAGGCAGAAGACATCTCAAACACAAGTCTATGAGTATCTGGGCCCAGCCCAGTCACAGTCCAGCTCTGGAACAGATCACAGTGTTTCACAAACTGCAGTGCACATTTTTTTTTCTCATGCTTGTGCTAATTTGGATTTTGTACATGTAAATGTTTACATAATAAGCCAGAACTGAGTTGTGTACCTGCATTGTCTGTGATATGTTTTCAAATTGAGCCATTCCACTGAAGCATCTCTCTTCCTTTTATGTGATTTAGAGCATGCTTATCTCTGTTCTTTTTCACATTTTAAAGTCTTTATGTTTGTCTTTTTCTCTCTGGTAATGTTATCTATCTGCTTTACTTTTAATATACTGTTTTGAGAACAAAGTGAACTTATTTTGATCTCTCTCATTTATACATTTATGAGATTGTTTGTCCTTTGCAGGCAGCCATTCGAAAAGAGCTTAATGAATTTAAAAGCTCTGAAATGGAAGTTCATGAATTAAGTAGGCATCTAACAAGGTAAGCTGAGAGATTAATTTTTTAAGACTATAAATGAATACTGTTGTTTTCAAAAGAAAAAAAAAAAACAAAGCCAGCAGCTGTTTCTCCAACATGCACACAACACGCCATGAGGTCTAGACAACATTTAGAATTACAGGCTGTAAAAGCAGCTCGCACAGATGAACACATGCCGCCCCATTATATGGCATGATGCAGGCACGTGCCGTTTAATGAAGTATAACCTCTTTATTTTTAAATCATCATGCTGCATATCTGTTCTTTTGAGAACAAAAGTTTAAAAAAAGTGTTGGTGTCTGAAGGAGGACAGGGAACCCTTGTGGAGCACGTAGCAAAGTCTGAATGAGTGCACACTAAGCCCTGCTGAGTGTGCAGCTGTTCCACGTCACGCAATTCCCACTCACAGATCTCTCAGTCTTGTCCTCCATGTCCAGCCATGGGTGATGCAGTGGGGCATGGCAAGATCCACACTGTAAGAGAGGCACTATTATTTATACCTTGGGCTTGTTTTAAAAGTAGAGACTGAATGAATTATCCATGAGCCCAGAGCAACCACCTGCATCTCTGACAGGCTACGGCTGAAGTCAGGCCTTTGCAAATCAACACTTTAGACTTTAAAGACAAGTGTTGGGTACTGAAGACAAGTGACAGTGAGATGTGATGCAAAACTGGAGCTGCCTTTGTATTAATGTTTTCATCAGCTCAGTGCTCATGAAAAATGCAGGTAGGACTTTTAGGAAAAATACAGAAAAGCTTAAGGCAAAATTAATTTTGTATTAGGGGATTTTTATGTGTATAAATTAATAATGATATTAAAATTCACCACATGTATTATGCATATATTACCTTGTAGAAACAATCTCCCTTCTCTATCCTAGCATGTGCTAGGCTGGTTGCACTGGGGGTTGTAGAGACAGAGTGCTGCTAGAGACAAGTCAGCTGCTCCTGAGCCACAAGGTCTGGGAGAAGCCTTAGGATGTACAATTGGTCTAGGTCTGTTGACCCTGGTGACTGAGCCTTAGAGGGACACTTGGCTCCTCCAGGACGAGGTGACAAGTGTAGAAAGGATGAGGCTGTTTTTAAGGGGGTGTTGCTCCAAGTAGCTCCATTGAGAGCTCCATTGAATTCCATGAAGCCTTTAGCATCCCACAATATATGGACTGAATACTGTTGTCCAGAAGTCTCTCTGGCTGCTTGGCTTTCACAGGTTTCTGGACAGTATTTTCATTCCCTTCCAGTGTTGGAGTGAGCAGTCACCCTTTAGAGTTTGTATCTGAAAGCCACTGAGCAGCTTGGACTCAGTAAGTCCGGGCCAGGCATACAGAGAGCCATAGCTCATATAACAGACACTGGAATAAGGGTTTGCCTGAAGGACAGTCGGACTCACTGGCTAGACAAGTAGCTGTGGGAAATACACACTTGAAGGAAGCATGCTTAAACAAAAGAGAGTAATTCCCTTAAATAAACTTAGATAAATCACCATTATAAAGTCATTAGCAAGGTAATGAGCTCTTCATGTCATTAAGCAGTGGCATGAGCAAAGAATGTGAGTGTCACTTTACTAGTGGGACACATTAATTAATTCATAATAGAGTGAAAAATCAAAGCTTAAAAAAAATGTACTTGCAGATCTGATAAACCCAGGCCTTCTGACATAGGGTGCCTTGCAGGAAGGGTGGCCATTTTAGCTCCATTTGTCTCTTTAGCCTCCAACATTAAGGAATAATAATAGTTAAACGGTATGTAAATCTTTCTGGTGGAATAGCATAAGGTTTGTCTAAACCAGACAATTTTTGTAGAATCAGGCCTTGTATGGCCTGAAAGAGGGCGAGCTGATCTGCTGTCACCCACTCAGGGATCCCATAGGACAGACCCGAAGCGCATGAATGTCTCTGGTAGATTTTGGTGCAAACAGCTTATGCCTATGAACTGTGAGTCTGGCAAGGACCAAGCAAGTGTGAGCATCTGTCTGTTCTGGGTCCTCTTGCCAGCAAGGCTGATGTCAATGCTGCAGGAATTCAACTGCCTAATGGTGTCACTGTAGCAATTAGTTCTCCTGATTTTTTATGTGCAATATACATGTGAGGGTATTTTCTTACTGTTTCTCTTTTTTCCCCCCTTGGGTTTCAGGTTTCATAGACCGTAGCAGATCAATTCTACCTGACTACTATGCCATCTTCAAAACATAACTAAAAGGAACCATAAGTGCTGGTATTATTCACTTCCCCGTTACGTACAATGTAAATCTTCTGAACTGCCTTTTTAAAAAAAAAATAAAAAAGAGTAGAAAAATAAATATTCAAAAAAAAGGAGAATTGTATTTACATGTGATGAGTACTGCAGCATCATCAGACCTGCTGGTTCAAGCTTCAGTAACAGAAAATACCCCTGGTGGGAATCGTGCCAAGACTTGGCATCTATGTATAGGACTTTCCCGGCATGTGGATTTGCCATACGTGTTCAAGCCCAGCTGGTGGTGCAACCATTGTTGTCTTCAGGCACCCCTTATCCTGACAAGCCTCTGTCATCAACTCTAGAGAGTCCTGAGATGGTATTCAGGGAATCACTTGGCCTGGGTGAAGTCTCCAAAAGGTGAGCCCCTATGGCACTAAAGCACTTACACCAAACACTCCTTTCGAGCTGAGAGCACCTTATGAGGACGGTGAAGCAGCGAAACTACTCCGTGGGCCAGCCCATCTGTGAATATTATCTGACTAGAAAGGCATTTCTTTCCTTGGAGAAGTTTACAGCCAGTCAGTAGACATTGTTCAGCTTCCAAGCAGCAAAAGGTATCACCTCTAAAGAACAGGACTCTCTACTGAAGGCTGCTTCAGTTCTAGCAACTGTTTGTTTTCCATCTCTTTCAAGTATAATTTTCTAAACCCAGTTTTAGCCCATTAGCAGTAAGTGACAAGAATGTTGAGGACCAGCAAGCAAAAACCCATCTCTTCGTGGTCACTGCATGGCATCTGCTCCGCTTGTAGTTTGTCTGTGTGAGAGCCAACGTGCCCCTGGCAGCAGGAAAGGCTGGGATTCCCCTCTGGCTCTGCAGAGGGACACACAGCAGGAGGAGCTGGAGGTTCCATGAAGGATATCTACCATCTCTGTATCAGGTGTCTCAAGAACTGATCCTAAACTCACACTGAGCAAAGCATGACAAAGTGTGTTACCTGGCCTAACAAAAGGAGTCTGGTGCATTCTTATGGATGGTGGGACTTGTCACTGGTACCCACAGCTGAGACATAAGGACAGCAATTCAGAGGTGTTCTGAATTTTTTCGTTTTAATTTTGGTTTTAATTTATTTTTATTACAGTGGTTTAACACACAAACTGACCAAGCAGAGCTCGGAGAGCTGGTCACTCTGGGCCTGGTTTACTTGCCAACGTAAGCGTGTGCTCTACAGTAAGGAAACACACACAGCCTCACTGCTTTCAAGAATATGTCTGACAGGCTTATTTGAACCTGAACACAGTTAAGTGCTTTTCTGAACTTAGGCCATCACCTTCCATAATTAAGTCCTGAACTAGAATAATGCCAGCAAGCTGAGGCAAATATTGTCAGGATTCCTTTCAAGCTCTTACAAGACACTATTATGCCATGTTTTGGGATGGTGGCCGAAAGCACTGTAGCAACATTACTGTAAGAATTTCCAGATTATTACTTCAGGACACCTTTTCTTCCACAATAGCTATTTTCCTTTGACAGTATGAACAGAGAGGCCAAAGTTTTTTACTACAGAATTGTTATTTCTGTTACTCTTTTACTGATTTTTCCTTTCTCACTGTCTTCCATGTATCTGTCCTCTCTTCTGTACTCCCTGTCCAGCTCCCCCCGTGCCATGCTAACATCACCCTTCACAGATTGCAGGCCAAAAAGCCTCTCACACTTGAGCATTTAATGGCTAGTGCAGTGTAGTGCCAACACTCCTGCCTCTTCTCAGGCCTCATCTCACTCCTCTGGATGCAGGAGTACAGCCAAAGGACCTGCATGTAGCCCATGGAGTGGCTCTAGCAGCCAGCCTCCCACAACAGCCCTGGCAGCAAGGGTAATGCCCTCCATCTACGCTTGGTGGTGGCACTCAGTGCCTCGCAGATCAGCTCTCCATCAAAGACAAGCAAAAGCTTTTCATTCTCATCCATGGCCATCCTTGCAGTGCCATGGATTATTAGCTATTAAATGAGGATTAGCTGTTGTAGGATGGAAGATGAAAGGAAAGTAAAAACCAGGTGGTTTCTGGTGCTTCCCAGACTGGGTGATAATTTCTGAGGAAACACAGCGTGATTCCTGTATCACCAGCTCACACTTGCTTTAGATAGAAGTTCATCAGTAGTGAAAGCCTTCAATGTGCAATGTTATCAGCTCAGTGCAGCAGAGGCAGAGCACTTAACCTAGCAGCCAGGAATACACTGCTTTGGGGTTATCTTCATGAAAACCTCAGGTTCGTGTTTATAAGTTCATTCACGTACATATGCACACAAGTTGCAAGAACGCATCAGAGCTTTAAGAAAGCGGGGGGAAAGCTGTTACGCTTTTGACTGCACAGACACTGCATTAGCAAAGGGCTCTGCAACAGAGCTCTTCTGAAGAACAACAAATCCTTGTGTTCCCAGCATGGATCTCACACCTGCCCAGGTACATTGCTAGCTTAGAGGATGACGGTGAAATGGAAGGGACACTGTTTAAGGAGCAGTGGTGACAGAAATCACAGGACTTGGTAGGCTAGTGGGAGGGAAGGGTGAGGGTTTGTTTGATTTTACTAATAAAATTAAGAGGAGGGACTTGGAAGTCACAGGTTGCTGCTGTCACTTGATTGTTAGTGCTGGAATCTCCTGCTTCCTCATCGTTTTCGGCACTGCCACCATCTCTCATGGGCACAGCCCCAAGCAGTGCCCACACTGCCAGCTTGGCACCCAAAATAAACCCTTGAGCGCTGGTTGAGGCACATAACAGCCAAGTCGTGGGTGATGGCCAAACATTCCCCAGCACCTTCATCCAGATGAGCCTATGGCAGGTCCCTTCTGACCACTCAGCAAGTTGCCACATTCAGCCTTGCCCCATGATTTGTGCTGTCCCCAGGGCAGGTCCATTCAGCCATGCTTTTTTTTTCTTATTTCTTTGGGGATTTTTTTAATTAACTCCTGGCTGAGCAGACACCAGGACACAAGCGGAAGAACTGCCATATTTCTCCCCAGTTGCAAATAGAGCTTATTCCTGAAAAGGGGAAAGGGGAGGAGAAAGAAGCCATACAAGGTGTTTGGCGCTGCAGTAAGTATCACCGAACTGGCACTTCATCTGCTTTTAGCTTCAGTGGGTTTGGGTGGTTTGCAAAGTTGACCTTTGTCAAGGCATTCCACAACAGCCTTTCAGGGCCTGAACGTGGCAGCACATCCTCAGTGTGCACACCCACCTCTGGCATCCATGGGAAGCTGCACAAAGACTGGGGAACTGCTGGTCCCTTTTTTTATTCATGTGGTTTCTTGAGAATTGTTTTCTCATCTGTGAAAGCCATCTCTACCATGACAAAGGAGCTGAGATTCTGTTGGGGGTAAAGAAAAAACCAAACAACAAAGAGGCATGATTTCTCTCGCTTTGACCTGGATTATGTGTAGGATGTAATGATGGCATTCCTGCTAAGACTCTGTTAGCAGAGTCATCCTCATGCTGATTGGGAGGAGATTAATAGGTGATAAAGAAATTACAGCAGGTTTAGAGAATGGAAAAATCAACGCAGAACAAAAATGACTATTCCAGTCATCCATCTCCAGAGATAATAATCTAGAATCAAGGAATAGAAGCGTTTTTGTTATAATCTACCGAATCCTGAATACTTGAAGTGTGCAAGTATTTTGACATCTGTTCATCAGCCTACAGAATAATGAAGTGGAAATGGGGACTAAGGGGTGGCTGGGGAGATGATGGGGATTGAAAAAGCAATTCCAAAACGTCTGAGCAAAAAAGTTTTGATTGTTTGGGAAAAGTGGTGGTGAGGAAGCCCAATAGTGACATCACCCTCCTACCCACACCTTCACCAGCAGACGGTTGCAGGGACCTGGTGACATAATTCTGACTCAGAGGGAGTGTGGTCATTGTGGCTTTTGCCCATCCGACACCCCACTGGGTAGGTACTTGCAACCTGAAAAAGTTTCAGGCTGCAGGTTTGCTGGGAAGAGGCTCAGGCCAACTTTCGTGTCTGGGCAATTCCTAATGAATGCACTGGGCATTGTCAGAAGAGAAGGAAGAGGCAGGGGAAAGAGCATAATAGACTTTCAGCTATTTTATGTTAAACCATTCAGTGAGCCCATTACACAAATACATCTCATACATGTATAACCCCTGCATTCTGTCATCACTGCCACTGCTCACCAAACTCACCTTTCCTTATTCCTACAGCACCACCTGTGCAGTGCAAACACCAAGGCCGGGGGGGAGCACTTCCAACATGCCTAGTGAAGCTTGCACTCATAAAAATAGACGGGCAAGGTGGAAACCCATACTTATACATGAATGGGGGCTCCCTAACGTGCCTGCAAATAAAATCACTTTGTATAAATAGCCATGGGAGATGACTAGGCTAATAAAAAAATCAGGAAAGAAAAAGGGGACAAATTATTTTTCCCAGGTGTTCAGTCTGCTCGAGCTTGGAACAACTTCTGTAAACAAAGAGGAGGTGACGGGCACATTTCCTGTGTTCCTGTGTGTCCCAGTTACTCCTGCACCAGTTGCATTTTCCAGTTGATATCCAAGTGTATGTATATAGTTTGTCTTTGTATAGGAGTGAGTGTGGTGGCTGTCAATCGTGCTCTTCCAGTATTGTAATTTAACAGATTATGGCTGTATGAAAATGATGTAAATAACTAGAAAAAATTAAACTGGATCTCTATGTCCTAGTTTTTGTACATACTGAAACTGCATGGTATTTAAATTATTGTTTGTCTCTGATGTATGCAGTTTCTTAAAAAAATTCATTTAAAAAAAAGTATTCCAGTGGCTGTGTGTTTTATCACCCTCTGTACCAGTGAACGACAATGTAACACACGGAGGCAGTCAAGGATACCAGCCAGGCTCACCCACACCTCCGTGGGTGCGAAGCAGGAGAGGGAGACTCTCCAGGGCAGATGGGTGGGACCGATCAGATGAGCCCCGCGCACCATCACTGGGCTGGTTCAGCACAGCAAGGAAGGACGAGTGGTACCTCAGCTGCTGGAGTGGTACCTGGCACCACTCTAGTGAAGAGCAAATCCAACAGTCTGCACTAGACACACACGGGCATCCAAAAACCCCACACCCAAACCCCATCTGTCACCACAATGCTGCTGGTGCAGGCTGTGCACTGCCAGAGTCAATGTGCAGCCACCAAGCAGCACCAGCAAGCGCTGCTGCTGTTCAGGAGAGGGGCCATTCCTGCACATCCATGTCGCGTATTCCTGTACAGTTTTTTGTTCCCCTTTTCCCCCCAAGTAGCTTCCGTGGTTGCACAGCATTTCAGGCTGTGAGAAATGGAAGCCTCTGTGTAGTGAAAAGAGGAGGAAAAGCCCTCACAAGAATAACTAAATGCTTTCAAACAGGCTCACTGGCCTCCTGCAGAAAGTACTGAAGGTGACAGCTCTGCTGAGGCTCTTCAGTGTTTGGAGCTGATGGTGCAAACTTTCTGACCCTGAGGAGACGAGGGGCACTGAGAATCCTCACTGTAACTGGCAGCTGGGAGCACCTCCCCTCCCCTGACACACAGAGGCTTCCAATTACACAAAAATTAAAGATCCATCTACTTTAACTGACCAAATTCTGTTCCTTTCCCTTGCTGATAGGAAAACACAACATGATCAAAAGTCTGGTATTGGGCTTTTTTGGTTTGCTTCCATCTGGGCAACTTTTCACCTACCTCACAATCCTTGTTTGTGTGTGTTTGTATGCATTTCTGTTCTGACAGCCAATGAGTTTATGGCTATCCAGTCAGATTTGGGTAAATAAAGTAAACAAAATTGGAGGTTTTGACTAAAGACCGCCTTCCCCCACATCAAGCTATGGCTTCCATAGCAGCAGTATATAGTAGTTTGGTTACATTTGGTAATTTCTGTGCTTTAACAAGAAAAATATTGGTGAGAATACACTGTACAGGGAATGTGAGAACACAGTCCAATCTCTTGCACTGAGACCTCTACAAAAGGGATGGGTTTTTATGTTTTAATGGAAGCATTTCATAAAACCAGTCTAAGTGAAGGGATATGTGTGTCTTCAGTGAAGTCCATGTAATTACTGGCAATCAAATTGCAATCCAATGCCATCTCTGGCAGGAAACAGAGGAGGCTGGAAAAACGTCAATTCTCCATTTAGCAGACACACCTGCACAAACACACTCTGCTGCTTGGCAGTGCCTGGCCAAGAGCTCAGTCCCTTAGCACAGGTGTAGGGCTGGATTGCTTTGCCGTGATCTTCCTCACCTCCATTTCTCCCCTTCGCTCCTCAGATCAAGGTTCCCAGACAGCCAAGACTGAAAACAACAGCATGGCCATGCCCTGGTCCCACGGTCGAGCTGGTCCGTGTGCTCTCCTCAGCAGTGGGAGCTTCTGGTGCAGCTGTCAGGGCAAGGTGCCCACCCTCAGGCCACACGGGCCAGCAGTGCCTTCAAATGGCACAAAGCTGCTCACAGAATTCTTCCCCCAAGTGGCAGAATGAACAAAAGCTTGGCTTTTATGTAAATTTGTGCCACGGGAGCTGTGGTGTTCAGAAGGACATCAGCTGAAGCTGTCCCATGTGGAGATGACAGTGCATCTCCTGTCCACAGAAATCTGTTCTGTATCACTGTTACTTTATGTGCCTCTGAATTACTGTATTTCAGCTACTTTTGCCTCCATGCTCTCCTGCTTTCCTTTCCATGCAGTCAGGCCCCTTAATAAAGTTCAAATGACTCATCACTTTTCAAGCATCATCCCTGACATCTGCAATTACTTTGCTTATCTGGAGTTTCCATCACATCTGGACATCAGCTGGAAAAGAACTGGTGCGTGCAGCACAGGAGAGCACAGACATGTGGCACCGCTCTAAACCTCTCTAGAGAGAAAGTATGGCTTGAGGGGAGAACTGGACCACATTAAGCTTATTTTTCTTGTTTGCAAAGCCCATGAAGTTATTTGGCAGGGCAAAGCTTGAGGGCAAGGGCTTTCACTGACCAAAGTGAATGCTTCAATGCTGTCTCGGGGGGGGAAAAAAAGCAGAAGGAGGGGGGGAAAAAAGAAAAAACCCCAATGGCTTAGCAGCCAGTTCTAAATGAACAAGCAAGTATGCAGCAAGCAGTTACATACTTTGCCATTCAAGGAGAAATTATGTAAATAAAGACAAAATATGTCATTTTCAAGCTTCTCAGGAAAAATGAACATCAGGTAACTTGTTTTCATGTTCCTCATGGATGACATAGAGGTTAACAGAAAACAAATAGCAAAGATAAACCTTTCCTCACCTTATTTAGCCACGGATTTCAGTGGGAGGCTCAACTATGTGCAATATCAAAATATTCTGTGTTAGGAACAACTAGTCCATAGTAGATAAAGGACCAAACTTGGATTTCCCATTAGAAGTGCTGAGGTGGACACCACAACTACTGCACTGGTTTAGTTCAAGAGGTCCAAGGACAACTGCTCACCGCCAACCCCTGGCTGGTGATAATCACTGCAGGCACAGATCCAGGCTTCCCCAACAGTGGACTCTGCTCCAGGCTGGGACTTCAGAGGTGCCTTGCGTCAACCTTCCCCTGACCATCACATGCTTGGGGCAGTGGAAGCTCCCACTCTGCCATTCTACTCTCTTGGGAAGCAGGGCTCCGAGCTAAAGCCTGATGTTCCACGGGGTGTATGAGCAACTGAGCAATCACCAAAAATTGAGTGTGAGCCAGATTCATACTTCCAGTCTATTGGGAACTCAATGCATCTTCTGCATAAACTGATTCTCTCTTAAATCCACAGCTTAAGTTTCTGAGTGGACCCATTATGAGACACACAAATGCCTCTTCCCAGCAGTGAAGGAAGATGGAGTTAAACCACTGTGCACTCCCTTGAGAGCTCCCTTCTTCAGCACAGCCCACAATAAATAATGACCTGTGCATTAAAGAAACACTCCTGATCCTTCTTTGTACATGGAACTGAAAAAGCTACACACAAACTTCAGCTGGACATTACAGTGGAGCAGCGTTTGGGGATCCATCCCACATACAATGGGATGTTTAAGTAAAATTGCTGTTGCTTATGTGGAAACACAAAGATTTTTTTACTGTCAGGATGACTGAGTACAGGTTGCCCTGTGTTAGAAGAGGTGTTAGAATCCCTCCCCCTGGAGACAGTCAGAAGCCACATGGACATGCTTGGTCCAGGGCAACCAGCTCTTGTTGGCCCTGCTTGGGCAGGAGGCTCAGACCACATGGACTCCAGAGGTCCCTGCCAACCTCAGACTTTTCTGTGGTTCTGTAAAAGTGATCTCTCTCTTCTGTGCAGCTTCAGGCCTGCCTACAGGTAGAGAAAGGCTTCTTTAAATTAAAAAAATCTTCTGGAGCCTTCAGTCAAACACTAATTGGAGGGACACTCACTGGCAAGCCTGGAAGCAGTAACGCTGACTGGCATTTCTAATCCTGATTCAGTGCACCTCTCTTCACAGAATATGAGTTATTGATTCCCGTTCAGGACGGAAACTGCTGAACACCAGTGTCATCGCTGCTTGTTTTTAAATGACCGAGTAATCTGCAGTGTAAAGGCCCCAGTAACGCAGCCACAGCTTTGGGGTTGTGTGAATTGTGTGCAGCTGAGGGGGGAACCTTCACATGGGCAACCTCTCAGGCCGCACCGTGGCCATTATCTGGAACACGTGTGCACTGCATGTTACAGAGTGCAGGGCTCTTGGTAACAGAACCTGGGTCTTTCCCGTCCATCCGACCCAGCTCCCGTGCCTGCGCTAGGGAAACAGGCGCCCATCCAAAGTGAACTCAGTGCAGGCACAACAATGGATTCCAAAGCACACACAAACACGCTTTTCCTGAACTGGCTGAACTCGGGCATTCCAGCAACACCAACAGCAAGGTCTCAGCATCCAGCAGAGATCATCTCCCCAGGATTTTAGGGGTAACCCAAGCCGAGTCCCAGGCTTCCCCACTTAATATGCTGCAAGGTGAACCTGACCCAGTTTAAAACAAAAGTTTCTAAAGCATTTCAACTCTGCACAATACTAAGTGCAAGCTAAACACACTCTCTCAAGTGCAATGAGCATCCTTGGCACTCAGCACACTGAGCACCAATTTGAGTTAAATAACAGCTAAGCAACACATTTTTATGTACAATTCCCTGGTCTATGCAAGAGCTAGAAATAGAATTTTACACTTTTGCAAGAAAAACATCAGTTCCCCAGTAAACCTCTATCTATGGCTATTCACTCTACTTTTACTTACATCATTAATTACATTTCTGTATTGAATTTATTTTGAAATCTAAACCAAACGAGAATCAAATTACAACAGCTTCGAGCCAAGCACTCAGCAGAGGCAATGGTTATTACTGGGCTGTAATTCTGAATTATACTGGCTCATCCCACTGATCCACTTCTCTAGAATATCTTCCACAAAGAACAAAGGAGATACAGCCATAGAGAGTTGTCTGACAGCTAAAAAGAAAGTATTTTAAAACACTCCAGAGAAAGATGTCACCCCTGGTCTTTGTGATGTCCTGTACCTCAGATTTGAGAAGCTTTATTTACCTAAAAATTTACAGTGTTAAAAGAGTACAATTACATTTCTAGCAAAAGCGTGCTTGTTCACCACCCAGCAGGCATGAATTCAATAAATTCACCATACAAACACCTCCAAGTAGTAACTAGTTACAGCTAGTATAAGCTGGCATACTGAAACGTTTTTAAATTACAAGTAAATCTATTTACCTTGCTTCAAGAGTTAGGTTTACTTCTGCAAAAGCAAGAGAGCATACTGTGCAATCAAAATACTGTAGCTCGATGATCAATTAACACTTCAGACATCATGACACCACCACTAACTATCTTCATTCCATCTGTATTTATTGAAAAATATTTACATATTGGTCATCATGCTTTAACAGCATCTTTACACAAAAGGGTTAATGAAGAACATCACACCAGGATGGTAAAATGTCTTTTCAAAAGTCTTTTTTTTCCCCCAAGTTGTCACAAGTCAAGAGAGTTCTCAGACTGAGTGTGCCGGAGTCCCGCAGTGCGTGCGCCACAGATCCACGGCTTTGCTGACAATGGCGTCGGTGTTGTCCTGAGGAATCTACAAAAGAACAGGGCAAGGTGCCTGGTCAGAGCATTCTATTTGGACTGTTTAATTTAAAATAAAGATTTTCAATTTCCAGTTCATATTTTATCTCTTTATAAAAAAGAAAACAAAACTAGAATCCCATCTCCCTGTCCTCCCATCCCACCATCCCTCAGACCTGCACACACCATATTACAGCCATGTTTTGGACAAAAAGCTTTTATTTCCAAAATGCTGATAGGCAGCCATGCATCTCACAGTTGCCACATCCCGGACACGGCATAACTCACACTGGCCATCCATGACCACAAACTGTATCTCATTTAACTCACCTGGGTTACACTGGGACCCTACAGCCCTGCTGAGATGGCTCATTACTATTCAGGGTCAGGAAGGTTCAGGGTCAGGTTCATGATCCCATCCTCACGTCAACAGAAAACATCCCTTGAGTCTACAGATTTGCACTCAGGCAAGAAGCAAAAAAATGGTGCCAGAAACCAACCCTTCTAAGAAGCCTCCAGAAAAATTAACCTAACCTGACCTGCACTTACTTTCACAGAAAAATCCTTTAGTATCACAAGGAATGTTAATTCTGTACAGATAGATAATGCATTCCCCAAGCCTAAAAACCATTTCATTCTATGGAAGCCTTACCTCCTGATAGAAAAAGTTATTATTCTCATTGCTGTGCATTCTCCCTTCACCTTGGTACTGCTAGACTGTTCTCAGTAATGTCAAATCTTTTGGCACATCTGCAGCAGGCAAGCGATTCAGGCTGAAACAGTTACAAGCTATAAAAGGTAATGCAAAGCATAATTAGAGTACTCACATTTTCCAAAAACTGTGTGATCTTTTCTGCAGTATTCAGTGCTATTATCTTCATTTTAAAGGTTAATAATATCTCCACAGCAACAAAAACAAGAATCTTGCAGGATCCACTAATAACTTTGTCCCAAACTCTACAAGAAAGTGAAAAGGAATCATTAAACATCATTGCAGTGCTTATCTGCTTATTTCTCTGCTAGAACAGCATTTGTACAACCATCTCTATCCAGATTATTTTTCTGAAGAACAGCAACATATTGAATTATTCAGGTCAGGATAAATAGAAGACATTTTATCAACCCCTCAATCCGTACAGAGCAGAGGGATAGCAAGCAGTAATTGGTAGGTACTGATATGGTGTGTTGCTGTTTAGAAACTGAACTGTTTGCAAGCTCAAGTACAAAAAGCAAATCTTGGCTTAATAGCCTGGACTGTAACAACCACTCTACAGAGTGTGGTAAAGGTGAGAATTTTTCCTAGTGCAAAAAAAAAGAAATTAACTTCATTAGCATGCTTAATAAAGATAGTCCAGGTCACTGCTGTATGAGATACAAATATGACCTATCAGCAGGATATAATACATGATGTTTAAATTAGGCACAAGGAAAAACTATTAAGTCCTCCAACCCATCCCGCTGTGCACAGACACTCTCAGAAATACTTAAGCACTCCTACTTCTCATGTGAAGCCGTACCTGGACCTCGTAGGTCTAAAAAAACCTGAAGGGCAGGCCTCCAAAGGCTTCAGCAACAGAACTTGGATGAATATTAAAACAGATCATCACTACAAAAACAGCCTGCAACAATTTGAAATCATTCTTCATCCAGAAGCTCTCTCCCAGGCCCAGCTCAACAGACTCGGGATGAAAGATTACACAAAACAGTGTGAAACCATCTGTCAGATGGCAGCTTTTATGGGCTCACATTATTTTTAGTTCTTGAATTTTAAGAGCTGTGTCAGAAAGAGTTTCTGAGGATTACAGTTCTTGCTCCTTCTGGGCACTTGTTCAAAGTATTTCTCCTTCCAAATAAAAACATGGGGGAACAAAGATCATACACTATCCTCTGTAATTCCTGAATATAATAACGCTAACAGAAAAACATCTTCTGCAGCCCATCTACAAATCTGGATCTATGGGCATGCTCCTTCCAAGGACAACTCAATTTTTGTATGACCTCTCTCAGAAGAATTTGCCCCTCAGCCTAGAATGCCAGGAGAGCACAACGCAGGCATGACACGAACTTTGACAGCTGAAATGAAGTGTAGGATCACACTTTTACACAAGGAGTTAAGGGGAGGCCATTAAGATGATGAAGGGACTGTGGCGTCTCTCCTATGAGGCAAGGTGAGAGTGGGATCTGGGGATTCTTATCAATGTATATAAGTACCTGAAGGGAGAATGCAGAAAGGGTGGAGCCAGGCTCTTTCCAACCATGCCCAGTGAAGGACCTGGGGCAACAGGCACAAACTCAAACACAGGACTAGATTTTAACTTATAATGAAGAAAGGAGGAAAAGAATGGGTAACATCCCCAGGACTATTCTGAAAGTAGAGGGAAACCCAAAACCCACATGGACAGATAGGGGGAAAAAAGGCACAGTCAATTTCTTTCCCCCTTGCAATTTAGTTTTAACTCCCTGTCTTGCTGTGATTAAACAATTAGCATAATTCCCACAGGGACAGGAATAACACACAGTCCAAGATCAAAATCTTACTGCTTCATTTGCAGTTCAAGCATCCCAGGACAAATGATCACTGCAAATATTACACTGCTGTTGAAGTCAGGTCTAGCAAGCTTTAAGCAAGGATTTGAGAAAACTGAGACAACAATTCTGTTCCACACTATACAGGTCACCCTTGTTTACTTCTAGAGCATTTTCCTTCACAAACACATCTGTTTACAACCCAAGAACAACTTCTCCATCTGTTTCATGTGCATCAGAACTATAATTATGAGTGACAATTATAGAGAGTAGCAGATCTCAAAAACAGGAAATAATTTTTAAAGTTCATATTAAAGCTCATGTTAATTTGAAAACAAACTTACTAATCCTATTATAAAACACTCAGTCTTCTTTCATTATTTTGCTTCCAATCCTTCTGACTTCAGTCTCCATAATTACATTAGGTTACATGCTATGCTCAGAAAACACTCTATCTCTTTCCTGCATTATTTAGGCTGATTCCAGAACAAATGTTTTAACAATGGCAAAACAGATGCAGTATCTAAATCACCAGTGTCTTAATAAATTTTGAAAGACGGTGCACAGAAAAGTGAGTGAGATGTCAGCACTAACCAGGTGTGTCTGCTGCAATATTTTTTCCCTTAACATTTCCAGCTATTGTTACTCTCAGTACAACTCCACCAGTGACAATAATCGGGAATGACTGTGCAACAATGTGATCAACAGTCAGCACCTTGTCTGTACCAGCAGAGCCAGGAACAACAACATAAATTGTGTCAAAAATGGAAAAAATCCACAGCAGTTTCAAGGAAACACATTTTCTGATGATCCTCTTCTAATACAGCAGTCTTTATACATTGTGTATCTACTGATGGTGACAGGTGTCCTGCTTTCACTCTTTGAGTAACAGCAGTTATTTAAGGTCAAGTTTACTGCTGGAGACTGCAACTTTTTACCCATTCTTTGATACTCATAGAGATGGGGACAGTGTAAGAGAAACATCATGATACTGTGCCTGCAGCCATATTCAGAAATGCAGAAAAAGAAAAACACGTATCCTGAACGGAATTCACTATGTTTTGTGTGACTCTCATCCTCTGTGAAATACAACTATTCAGTTAACCACAGCAACGCTCTTGTAGGTGTTTCTTGAACAGTGAAGCAGTACTGACAACCAACCACAAAGAAAAATAAAAAGAAATAGGAAGCTATAAAGGCAAAGAGCCTGCCAAGGATTATGCAAATGAATCCATTTACTTTTCACCGAGCTTTTTCTGTACACCTCACTGTGTGTGCACCTGCGTGTGAAGGGATGCCATTCTCCAGGCACTTTCTGAGGTTTCTGCACCACTACAATGCAGTAATACACAAGAGACATCCCAGCATTGCTGCTCTCTTTTTTCTGAAATATTACTAATAATCTCACCATTTTTCCCTACACTGCAAGGTAAGCACCCTCAACCTTATTTCCTGGTTCTGGTCCTCCAGTCATGCAGGCAAGAGATATCTAGAAAGAACCAATGCTTTCTCCTCTGCCTGCACTTCTGGGTGTTCTTCCAGTGGTAACTGGGCATGGAGGGACACCATGAGGCTCACACAAATCTCACCCTGGTGTCATACCATGATCTTGTGCCCATCCATTTGCAAACCTGGGAAGCAGCTCATTGAGACAAAGGCAAACGGAATTAAGTTGCTCTGTAGTAGCAACCCACATGCGCATTCTTATGCCCTCCTGTTCCACAGTTAAAATTAGGGCATTTTCCATATTTCTGTTGTTTCCATTAACAAATTACTCACATTTTGATGACTAAATGTAATTTATGCAGGGCATGGAGATCACAGATGTAAAACCATAGAATTAGATTAATACATGTAGTAGTGCCAGTTTGAAAGTAATAAGATTTCAGGAGAATGACCAAATACTTTGCCATTAGCAAGTCACCAGAGACTAATAACCTAACACCACCCAGCTAATGCCAAGCCTTCAGTGCAGAGTACAAACAGCATTAGTCAGGGGCCTGATACGTGATTGGCATCATTAGGTCGTAAAAAACGCCTGGCTCATTCATAAGTACAACTGCAAAGCCGCACTGCTTCTGCTGGCTCATCTGGGGTGACGCTGCCAGATCAAACTGGCAGCCAAAGTGCCATTTTGCCTGTAGAGCTGAAGCCACAAACAGGATCCCAAGCTTTAAGAGCACGGATCTCCAGCTGAGGGCCCACACAGCACCAGTGGAAAGCTTTCCACACATGGGCTCACCAAACAGATGACCAAATATGCTGCTGCGCCAATCAAGCAAACAGGGCAATGATGAGTATGAAAACAAAGGTGTGATCCAGTTCTCTCCCTGTCTCAGGGAGAAGTACACCTTTCTGTGCCTCTCAAACCTGTGCTACAGGCTGGTTCATATTCCAGGAAGCACCCCGTGTATATTCCAGGTGGGATACAGTCTTTGAAATGACCAGTCTGCTCCTCCCCTTTACCAATGTGACACCTTTAAGAAGTTTGTTAAGAAGCTTATCACGTAATATGCCAACTGTATTAGACACTGCATAAGCTCAAAGGAAAAGTTTCCCCATGAAATCTGTCTGTATGTATCTTCCAAGCGCATTTAATTTAAACTGATGCATAAATTTTACCTATGGTGTAACTCGAAGTGTGCTACAAAACAGTATTTATACTGAATGACAATGCCTGTCAGGTATTGGTATTGTGCAACTTCATCTCACCATTATCAGGTAAAATTTCTGCACAGCATGTACAAGTCTGGTACACCTTAGAGGAAAACAAACAAAAAAAGAAAACCATGAAATTTAGATTTAGCTGCTTGACAAAGACTACAGTTCATAGAAAGCAAGTGGCCTCTCTAAGAAATACAGTGCTAAATCATAAGTTAAACCATAAAAGACTGTGTTCAGATAATCTCTCACTTGACAAGAAAGTAAGTAAAATTCACAGGAGAACTGGAGACCTTCAAACCTCAGCAGTTCCAACACTGACATTTGGATGCATTTCAGATAAGCATTGGGGCTTCCAGATCCTAATCCAAACTGAATCTCCAAGCATTAATTAAGTTCATCTGTCACACACTACCCATGAAGTATGTTATTTCCTCAGCGAATAAGGCCATTATGATTACAACTGAATAATTCAGAAACCTAAACTGCCAAGAAAAAGTGCACTTTCATCATGTTCCCACAAGAACTGCTGGGAAAAGGGATTGTTCTGCCGTCAGAAGTACCAACACTGAAATTTGTTTTTACCACAGAGTGATACAAAAAGCCAATATTTTGACCTTTTCCAGGGGGAAAAAAAAAAGTATTAAAAAATTCCAAGTAATCGCAATATTCTATTTCAGTAAGGTAAAACAGTATATGGGAATGCTAAAGATGTATGCTGATTAGACAAAATATCTTATATAAATAAAACTGATTCAAAACAATAGACATTTGAAACCACATATTCTGGCAGGATGGAATATGAAATCAAAATTCTTCATCTAGATTTTTCCTTTTACACCATCAGGATGACACAGCTCCAATAAAATTTTCAATTTTCAACAGAAACTTTAAAAAACCCTTTATCCTCCAAGAGCAAATCTGCTCTGATACAAATTCCTCTTTCAGCTCTTGTCCACAGCCATAAGATCCAGTAGCAAAACTGAATCACATGAGCTCTAAACTGTAACAAACGTCCTATACTATACATGCTTACATAACTTCTGTAGTCACAAAAGTAGTAAAAACTTTCAACCACCACATCACAGAAAATCACTACACAGACAAGACTATTTTGGAGCCTTGTAAGTGCTTGATGAGAAGAACTTGCCATGTAACAATTACAGTGTTGCACCCAAAGGTCTCCATCCTTCACAAAATGTTTTTTTCTCTCAAACATAATCCTTGGCAACAGTAAAACCTACAGAACCTCAAAGACCATGGTCCGACAAGAGTAGAGAGCATGATTTTTAATCTTACAGCTTGTTCCCTAAAATCTTCTTATTCTTATAAGGGTAAATAAAACATTTTTTAAAGCAGCCATTTCCCATTTTCCTCCATGGAATGTGAAGTCCCAGAAAAACAAACACTGCATCCACTATTCAGATTATGAGCAACTTTACCACCATAAAAGCATTTTCTGCAAAGCAATTTAAAAAGCACTGTTTCCATTCTAGCCACTGAAGTCCTGTGATTCCCTCAAAGTAAAACTTCCCTTGAACACTCTCAGTTCTCAAAGTTTTCAGACAGCTGAAAATGACACCATTTTTCTTTTTGCCACATCCTGTTCAGCTATCAGCAACTCTTATTAATGCTGAAAGATGTTTCTCTACATTGAGCTTGAATTTCCTGCTTTCCAAGAGTTCTCAGGCAGCAGAATTAGAGAAATCATACAAGCTTTGTTTCAAAAGCCCTTCAGTGAAGTGTCATGCACAAGGATTTATCCCTTTTAAAAGCTCAACAACCTATTTCTAACTGTAGAATCCTGATATAATCCACTATTTCGTTAACTCTGTAATATTCAACTTGCCCTAGTACTTTTTAAAATAAACATTCTGTCATGGTTTAACCCCACCCAGCAACTGAGCACCAGACAGCCACTCATTTACTACCCCCACCAGTGGGGTGGGAGAAGAACTGGAAGGGTAGAAGAAAAAAATTTGTGGGTGAAGAAGAAAAGTTTCATAATTAAAAAGAAGTAATAATTTCAAAAAATCATAGGGAAGAGAAGAAAAACGTAACAAAGAGAGGAAAATAAAACCTGAGACAAGTGGTGCAACTGAGAACAGTTGCCCACCACCCCGATTGATGGCCAGCAAGTCCCCAAGCAAGTGCTCCCACATGCCAACCTCTTCCCCAGCTTAATTGCTGAGCACACTCCACATGAAATGGGATATCCCTTGGGTCAGCTGGAGTCAGCTGTCCAGGCTGTGTCCCCTCCCAGCCACGTTCTTGTGCACCCCCAGCCTCCTTGCTGGTGAGGAGCAGAATGATGCTGTGTAAGCGCTGCTCTGCAGGAATTAAAACATCCCTGTGTTCCAAAACACAGCCCTATACCAGCTACTCTGAAGAAATTTAACTCTACCAGCCAAAACCTGTACACATTCCCAAAATCTTTTTCATCTAAAACTAATACAATACTACAATCACTCCCTAGGCACAGATTTTTGTTAAAAAGCCCAGAAGTTGACTACCATTCAGCCATGTAACACTGACAGAGGGTTTGGAGTTCTACATCCCAGGAGGCACTAAGCATCTAACAGAATCAGCTGGTATACTTAGCTCCACTCTTTTTATTTTCAGTGGGTGAAATGATCACACAGAGACTGATTATCTTGCATCAGTAACAAGGGGAATTAAATCCAATTTTGTCATTTCCAAGTTAGCAATAAAGTTAACACCATAATCTTACAGATAAAGTATGGAAAGCTCTTTGCCTGCTAGTGATGACAGAAAGCTACAATTACTTTGCAGTAACAAACAGAAAGAAAAGCAAAAGAACTTGCCTCTGTAAACTGGACTCAGGTAAACATCCTGCAAAACACTTCTTAAACCAAAGATTGTAAGGGAGTTTGCTCATTGCAGCACATGCCTTCAGATGCATCAGTAGTCTGTTATCTTCAATGTTCAAATATTGCTCCAGAATTTTTGGCTGAGAAAAAATTAGAAAATTTTAGGTAAATTCCAATCAGAATACCTTCATAGTTAATACACACTGTAAGACAAGCACTGTTTCAAAAATTCAACTGGCATAAAATAACATTGAAATAATGTACCTTCATTGTCTTAACTGTTCCAAAATACGGACGTTACTGACTTTTGCAATTAACTAATTACGTACTTAACCAAAGAAATAACCTCAGCTTCCTTAAATTGCTGACCACTAGCAGAACTTCCAAGATACGCAGTATTCCCTAGTGCAAGGAGGTGTTTCAGAGCCTAAGGCAATGCAGAGTTAAATGCGCACAAATTACTGCTACCTTCACAAGTAAAATTGAGTTTCATTCACCTCAAACCTAATCGCCTTAGCACATATCAAAAAAAATCTACGCACAGTGCAGCAAAACCCAAAAAATCAATTCTGAGAGTAAATCCCTGTGCAACCCATTAAAAGCTGGGCATTGATTTATTGTTTAAAAACCAGAAGTATTTAAAGCATAAACAAGTAGATAATTTTCTCATCTTGTTTAAATTTTAATGTAACACAATACACATTATCATAAATTCTTGAGCACCTTTATGCTTTCTGACATAGTTAGGCAAATTCCTAAGGACTTCAGCTGTCAAAGGCAGGAAACTCTTCCTTTGCCCATATTCTCACCTATTGAGTCTTGGTATGTTGTTTGTATTACCAAAAAAAAAAAAAAAAACAAAAAAAAACCAACAAAAAACACCCCTAGGGAGGGAGACACTTGGCACTGTTTACACAATACGAACACAAACTTCCTTTAAAAATACTCCTTTCTGCTTTGAACTGGTATAGCTGAATGCACCACTCACAGAAACAGGAGGTAGGTTTAAAAAATATTTCTTAGTTCCAAAAGAACTAACAAGGGCAGGCATAATTTTCCACAACAAATTTCCATTCAGCAATTGCTGGTGCACAGGTACTCGATACCTTTACCTCAGAGGATATTGTTAACTAAAAGCTCCTTATCTCTTAAGGCTTTTTGATGAATTACAAGACCTTTCATAATTTTGATAAGTACGCATTACAATCAAATTTTAATTTTATAAATCAGTAAGACAGAAATTCAAAATTAATATTCTATGATGGTGTTTAAATGATCAATGCTAAAAGAAAACTACTCCACTTTTTATTATAACCTAATTTGCAACATACTGTTTTTCTGAAGATGGAGTACCCTGCTCCAATTATAAAGCAAAACAACTGTGCTTTGTCTGTCATCCAATGAGCAGCATATGGATGCTAGGGATGCAGCCTAAAAAGTAGCAGACATATATCAAGATGTTCTTAACTTTTGACACTTTTAATGTTTAAAGAAAATTCTTAAGTGACCAATTTGTGAGACATATAATTCAACTAGGTACAATGTAACCTTTAGACAATGGAAGAAAAGTTAATTTAAAATTACCATGTAGCAAACAAAAACAATTTCTAATGTTCCATTCGAGAGGACAACACAATCACAATGCAAAAAGCACTCCTCCCTTATTCTCAAAACAGCTGGTAGAACAGAATCCAAGGGTGTCACCTCTGATGTTCCAGCTGTCTCTCTGTATTAATGCTTTCCATGACTGCTTCTCCTCGCAAAAAGTAAAAAAAAAAAAAAGGTGTTTTTTCCTTACCAGTTGTTGTAATGAATCTTTGTGCTTGCTGTTCAGCTGATTCACAAAGCAACTGACAAGCCAATAGCATTCTATAGGATCCTCCACCATTTCCTCCATTGCTTTAGCAATAGCAAGAAACACTTCATCTTCAGGTTCCTGGAAAATAAAGCCAAAAAAAGGGAACTACACAGAAGTATTGGACTATTCTAATTTAAATCATTCATGTATTCCTTTTCTCTGCTATTTGGGGAAAAAAAACAGGAACCAATGTACACAAAGAGCTCTTCTGACATTACTAAACAGGACATCGGGCAGCAGCTGCATGATGATGATAGGTATCTATTAAAACAGACCAAGTAAGACTTGTCTTGCTTTTAAAACCAAAACATGCTTCAGTATACAGAGAGTCTTAAATACTACTGGGATATGTCTCTGCCACATAGACTGCTGCAATACACACATACCCCTACTTGAACTCTCTGCACAAAACACTCCACAGACTTCTGTTTGTTACCCAAACATTTCAAAATATTTTATGATTCTGACATCTCTATCTCCCTCTGCCTCTACAATAAAACATCTGCACTACTATCAAGAGTAACCTCTCATAAGTTTAAGGGGACAGTGACTGCATGAAAAGAGAGCAAATGCTTTCTGCAGCAGCAAAACAAACCCAGGTTACCAGGCTAATGACTGGGGCTCTGCTAAACACCATCGCTAGGAAACCTCACCACAGCCCTGAGAGCAGCTCTGCGAGGCACCAACAAAACACTTGCTCAGAAGGCAACACGGCTCTAGAATGGAGGAATTTTCAGCCCACTGCATCACGCGCCAAGATCAAGGAAAATTCTCTACTGGAAATTTGGAGGGTAGGATGCTCTCATTCCCAGGAAACGGTAAAGGTATGAAAACATTCCCTCCTCTGACAAGAGGATGCTGCGTGTAATCCTCCAGTTCAAAATATTATTCGATTTTCCATATTAACTTAAACTTTTTTTTTCGATTTTGAACTTTTCTTTAGGTACTTATGTCAAAATTTGTGATTACAGATGAAAAATCACAAATTAAGCTGGGCTATAGTGAACATGGATAAATTAACATTAACTACAGGACAAAATCCACTTAGAAAGCTCCGTGGCTCCTTTCATCATCTCCTATTTCATGGAGGCTTATACAAAAAGAACCACACATTGTTTTTATCATCACACTACCAACTTACCATCACAACACAGCCTTGTTTAACCACATGGGTGTACACTCTGAACTGCAGAGTATGTGCATTACCTGACAGAAGCCCAGGTCAGTTCAGACTAAGACAAAAAGGAGGACAGTACGCTAAAGTCTAGATTTAAAACCAAATAGTTTAAATACTTGATGCAACTTGCATTAAATCACTAAATTTGATGCAATTTGCATTAAATTAATTAATTTAATTAAATTTTGCATTAAATTGTACAGGCTCTGAATTATCCTTGTTCCATGACACGTGAGAAACTATGAGCTCCAATGAGATTATGTCATTTTTATTCCAGTGCTATAAAGAAATGGAAGTGTCCTGGAGTACAAAAGGCTTGAAACCTAGCAGGCAAAATGCACAAAAGAGATTTTAAGGCATAAAATCTTATGTAAGTACTTAGGGGAAGAAAAAGAGAAAAGCACTTTGACTAAAATTCCTTATTTTATACTAGTACTTCTCTGCTTTCCATTCACCTTACTTGGTCTATCTACAAGCAATTGTGGGGTGACTTGCAGCTCAGTTTCTCACTGGTTTATAGTTTCAAGTTCAGTAAAGTACTGTATTTACAAGACTGTTAAAATGACAACTGACCAATGGAAAAGCTACATTTCGAGGCAATTTTCCTGATTCCAGTTGATGGATGCGGAGAAAAACATCAACCTGTGGGGTAGAATCATTAATAAACCGAATCACACGAAGAGCATGGTGAATATCCCAGTACTGCTCCTTCCGGTACTTCATCACCAAAGCATGAGACTCATGGTGAGGAGGAATAATTCCTAAAAAAAAAAAAATAATTAAAAGAAAAAATATAAACAATTGTAAGGAGAATTCCTACTTGTTGCTTTTTATACCTATCTAGTTTTTAGTACAGTACTAATTGTATATTTGTGCCCAGCTTCCACTTATTTTGAAAACAAAGTCAGTGTAGAATGATTTTTAGGTACATTAGCTGTTCATTTTCTCAAATTCTACAATCTGTCTGAGATGACAGAGAATATATACATGCAATTAACTAATGCAAAGATACTGTACACTGCAGTATTAACTACTTTACTGCCAGAAAAGTCTTTACTCACTGTATCATAGATTAATTCTCCCTAAAATGGCATTCAAAATCCAAAATTAATCAGCTGAATCAGTTAAAGATTAAAACTTAAGAATGCCACATAGTCATTTGCAAAGTTAGATTTGTTATTTTCTTAGCACAACACAGATAGCTTTTCTAGTTTCCTGGGAGAAAAAAAAATTTAAAAGAAATAAAAGTATCTAAGTAGAAAAGTAAAGAAAATTACACATCATCTCCAGAAGAGATACTCAACATTTCACTGAATCCTTCCCCTTACTCAAGACTCAATCTTGCCATGCACTGATGTTCACAACAAAACTGTCACAGACTTCAACAGAAATAAAAACTTACGTACACCTAGGCATTTCCCTGTCACTAGTGGAGCAGAATTCTTCCCAGTGTAGATAGAAACCCATGAGAACAAAGTATTCTTCAAAAGTCAGTTCTGAAACAAGCTACCTGCTGCTTTTACCTCTCATTTAAAGAAAAAAATATTCCTGACAAGTATTAAACCACGAAATGGCTGAGTTTAGGAACAAGCACATCAGACAAAAAATTATCTTTTCTTTTCCAGCTGCAAACCTGTCTGCATTTCAGAAGCTGGGACAAAGCAAGACATTCTTCACAATATGCCAAAAGAGAGTCAGCATCATAATTGTATGTACATACTGCCAACTGCTCTCCTCAAACACAGAGGACAACCTTAGGCAGGCAAAAAGAAGCTGAAACAACAGAGGGGTGCCTGGAAACCATCACGTGTCATCCTTGAACAGGAAGGTAACGGAGGCATTGATGACATACCACGTCACCTGGGGCATCAGCAAGCCTTGCTACATGTCTGAGACAGTTCTGCTGTCAGGACAGACTTCCTTTTCTTAAATTATTAACATTACTTAGACGACATGTAACACCTCCCACCAGAAATGGACAGGGCTATGGTTCCAATCATTTAGGGAGAGATATTTTGCACTGTCCTTCTCAAGACCAGCTTTTCTAACAATTGTTAACGCTGAAGTGCAGCGTAAGAAAAGCCTCTGTACCTCTGTTCACCCAAGGCATGTGATAGAACAACAGTACAAATACTTGAAATCATAGAATATCCCAGGCTGGAAGGGACCCACAAGGACCCCACTGAGTCCCCCTCCTGGCCCTGCACAGGACCACTCCAAAAAATCACACCATGTGCCTGAGAGCATTGTCCAAACACTTCCTGAACTCTGTCAGGCTTGGTGCTGTGACCACTTCCCTGAGGAGCCTGTTCCAGTGCCCAACCACCCGCTGGGTGAAGAACCTTATTCTGATATCCAACCTAAACCTCCCCTGAGACAACTTCATGCTGTAAAATGAATCACTCTGGGTTTAAAATACAAAATACTTTTAAGAACCAGTATAATTTTCCATGCAGTTGACTCAGAAAGTGTTTTGTGTTATCATATGATTCACAGATCCTTCATCTAAAACAGCCCAAGTTCTGGCTCTGCAGTGAGCCAAAATTTTGCAAAGAGACTGTATTTTGCTATTATCATTTTGGCTGAAGGAATCTGCACTGAGTAACTTGTCCAAAACTCCTATGCCATTTTTCCCACTACTAATATTTTAAAGGATGTGACTACTTCACTAGTGCCCAGGTTACAACAATCTTTTTAATGGCAAAGGCTTTTATCAAGTAGGACTACTTTGTTAGTTCAATGCCAAGAACTTCAAGTTTTGTAATTAGATCTTGCCCCTTCTGTGCACTATTCATTTATTACCTTTGCCAAAAAAAGGCTTACAAATCCAAATAATCAGGAATATGAAGCCACAACTCTTTCAAATTTTAGAAAATTGGAGTGGGAAAATAATGAATAAAAAAATTAAGATTTTTTTAAAACCCCTCCTGTCTCCAAGTGGACATGACCTTGCATCTAGTCAACCAACACACTTGACCAGTTAGTGCAAAGTAATTAGTACTTTTTAATTAGTCATCTGACTAGTGCACTTCTAGGAAAATATAATCTATTTATGGTTTTTACAGTTTCTGGGGATACCATTAAATTGTCTTTGGCCTTGTATCTTCTTCAATGGCAAATACAATTCAAAGCCAGAAGCAAAACCGTAAGAAACCAAGATTCAGCAGAACACAAGCTTCTTCTTAGAATAAACATGTATTCCATGCTTTACCCAGGTTAAAATTAATCACAACTTTACTTCAACTTAACCGTCTGTTATTTCAGGAACGCAAGTGAATATCCTATCAGATATCGATGACTTCTTATAATCCACATTTCAAATCCATTTTATAAATTTACTTGGATAGTGTTTAACAAATTTAAATACAGAAACACTCTCCTAGGCACACTTCAGCCAAGTTCTCAAAATCTTGTAATTACCATTGTGCATCTGAGGTGCATACAAAAGTAGGCCGAATATGTATCAGTAGGCAAGGTAGTACGGAATAATCCATGTCATTACTTCTTTAAAGACAAAAAAAAAAAATCTTCCTACATTCTACACTCCACGTTATATGTCATACCTAGAAGCACCTTCCACACCAGTATACGATACATGGATGGAAGAGGAAACCTTTGGCTAAATGTGCAAAGCTTCTCAATATCTGTAATGAAATAAAAAGTAAAAAACAAATCAGGACAAATTTAAATATGGTTATAAATAAGTTTGCATCTCTGATCCAGCTAAGTATGACAAACTATAGCTGCAGATTGAAATCCCCACTTTCATCATTAACTATCAACAAATGCTTTCACTGCTCCGAATTGAGAATAGACTGTCCTCTAACAAGTGCGACAATTTCGATAAATATATACGTTAGCCTGACTTACAGTAAAACTACTCCAGGTTTCATCAGGAGGAAACTGTGCCATTTTTACAGGCATTTTGTAAAGTGTGTTGCTGTCAAAACAATTAAGGCCTTTTTTAAAGGGACAGCATTTATCTTTCTGTTCTCTAAGAGATGTGGCACTCCTCAGGGACCAACAGCAATAACATCTTCATTGCTTTGAATTTAGATGGAATTGACAGCAGGAGATGATGCATTCTCAGATTAAAATTGCCTTCCCTAAAAAGCTTTTAGTTTCTTGGCACTGAGAATGAGAGAAGGGGGAAAAAAAGAAACAAGCAAGCTGACAAATCTTTAGTAGTTTTAAAAATCAGATTTCCAGACTTTTGAAAATGAAAGGTCTGCTAGCACTGAGAGATTATTGGTAAAAGATGCAAAACTTAAATAAGTATTAATCACAGTGGGTAAACATTTTCTATTACTCCCTCCCCAGCCCATAATCCCCAAGAAATAGAGGTAACAGTGAAATGTACTTGCCCAAACGGTCATCTTTTAACAGAATTTCCAGCGACTTCTTTTCTTCAACTCCACGAAACCCCACTTTTTCATAATACACTGAGCGGAAGTTTCTCTGAGAGTCGTCAGCCATGACTGATTCCTTCTGGAGAAACAATTAATTCCTCTGAAGACTTAGAAGAATACATTGCTACTGTTTTAAGGTCAAGTAATTTTGCACACTGTTGGAAGTTTACTGCCTACGTCTCTACAGTATTAATAAACCCTACAGAATATTAAAATCTTCCAAGATTTTTTTTGTCACATGCTAACACAAACAATTATAAACATAATTTAATCGAAACAAGGTCTAAAGATATCAACTTTACAAACAAAATACACGGATTTAAAAAAATTATTTGTATAGTAAATGATACTAATTTTCAAATTTTTTTTTTTTAAATTTCTGGAGAAACACGTAAGTCTTTTACGCCACACTGTGTACTTCAGAACCAATGCAAAAACTACAGTTTTGAGTCTGACAAAATTTTTACTACAAAAACCCTACTCAAGTTCTACTGTTACCCAGGTAAGTAAAATTATTAGGTTTCATACTCACCAGCCAAGGTAATCAGAAGCAAGGACAAGCCAGTGCTGGCCTCAGTGGCATAGGGGTGACTGGGAAGAATAAGGCTGGGTATGTAGGTTTCTTCTTAAGTTGCAAATACAAATTATATGTTCATGTTGTTACCAGCTGCTGTAACAGCCACAGGCTTGAGCTTGTTATTCCAGCACTAAAACCAAGTAAATGTCTCATCCCCGTAGTGGAAACAAAGGTAAATTCCAGTGAGTGCTCTGTGTATCATAACAGCTGTAAATGACATTTCAATTCAGTTCAACCCTCTAACTATCAATTCTCTCTTCTCTGCGGGCTTGCAAACATGAGAAAGTTCTGTTTCCTAACTCAAAGGACTAAGAACAATCTTAACTTTTATGTCCAGTGACGGCAGCAAAACTTGGAGAAAAATAATTTATTTTCAGCAAAAAGCTGGGAATGATGCACTGAGATGCTTTTACAGTTAAATTCTTCTTTTCCCTGCAGAACCAAAGGAGCAAAGAATACTTCAGGAGCAAAGCACTTGTGGATATAAACAAAGGCCACGATTTTATAAAGAGTGTACACATTTAAATTTGTATATCCAGTAGGCCTATTTGTGTTACAAATTATGTCTGTTTTCAGTGCTTTGTAGGATCAGGGCCCAGACCAGACAGCAAAATACAAACCAGCAAACGACTGAATTAGTGCTGAGATAGGCCAAATATTATTTCAAAACCAGACAAAAAACAAGTAAATATTACTTGCAACACATTCCAGTCCTGCACTATCCTTATGAAAACGACTGTGATGTTCACGTATGGTGCATTTAAGGGTCTGGCGATCACTATTTACACTGCAGCCATGTCCAAAAGCAGACTTAAGATGCGATAGACACTCAACTACTTTTGAAATTTTTCAGATTTTCATCTACATTTTCGAATTTTGAAAAGCTGAATTTAGTAAGTGTTTTAGAAAAATAATTTTTAAAAAACCCACGTCTAGCCCGTACCACTTGTGGAAGACAGGAGAGACACAGAACGGGAAGATTAACCATAACTTGAAAAATAATAGCATGACCTATTAGTCAGGAGCACTATTTTCATAATTTTAAACTAGCACTACTACAGCAGTACACTTTATTTACTCAGTGGTAAAAGGAGGAAGATCGTTTATAGCCTCCCTCACAACTTAGGATTTGTATTTTCATGTTAGACAAACGACGAATGCACCAATCTTTACACCTATCTTCAATAAACTGGGAAAAGAAAGGGGGCAAACAAATCCTTAGCCAGCTCACTGGAAGTGTGCTATACAGAAGAGTGCAATTAACTCGTCCTGTCTTCCATTAATACATTTGCAGCCCTAATAGCAGCTTTCATAGTATCATTAAGCGCCACGCCAGGTGAAGGAGCAGCAGCGCCGCACAGGCCCGGGGTGCGGAGCCACCGCACTCTGCCCCCGACCGAGCACCCTTCCCTCGCAGGCCCTGCCGGAGGGTCCCCCCCACCCGGCCGTACCTCGGGGCTCAATTCCCGGCCTCCATCACACTCCCAGAGGAAAACACGGGCACATTTGGGCACGGGATCAACGCACCCCGGGAACTCGGGCCGCGCTGGGCTCCCCCCGCCGCCCCCCGGCACCTCCGGCAGGCGGGCGAGGC